>CM030173.1:22166927-22266927 GCA_017639675.1 Aplochiton taeniatus
CACGGAGGGGGCTGCTTGTGCAGCGTGTGGCCCACCATGTCACAGCCTGGAGGGTGCTGAGATAACAGAGGAGGGGGGCGGGGGCGGGGGGTGCTCAGCGGAGCCGCACCCCACAGTGGAGGGTCGTTGAGAGCGGTGCCATTTGAGGCGCGCGCGGCGTTCTGGAGGGCGTCATTAACTCTGTCATCTCAATGACTCAGACCCGCTCTGCCTGTTCACCGCGTCTCCACGGCAGCGCCGTCGCCACGGCCGTACCAGAAGGCTTTCTCCTTGGTGGGACGTGGTGCCGCCATGGAGTCCAGCCGTTCCAACAGCGGCGGAGGGCTCCGCGGTTGACCAACCCAACCCGGTGTGTCCACGGTCATTCTTTCACTCCGAAATTGTCGTTCTCAGAAGCCACGTACCATTTTGACATTGAGCGTTTTTTTCTGAATGGTAATGGAAGTGGAAAAGAACTAAACTACAGTCAGTCCGTCAGTCAGTCACAAACTACAGTCAGTCCGTCAGTCAGTCACAAACTACAGTCAGTCAGTCAGTCAGTCACAAACTACAGTCAGTCAGTCAGTCTACAGTACTGGTTATTGTCTTGAAACCAGCTGCGCCCAAACAGCATGTCACTCTGCACTTTATTGTATGGAGGGTGTGTGTGTGTGTGTGTGTGTGTGTGTGTGTGTATGTGTGTGTGTGTGTGTGTGTGTGTGTGTGTGTGTGTGTGTGTGTGTGTGTGTGTGTGTCCTTCTTCCTCTCACTATTCCGGTAATTAGATCAGCTTCATTTCCAGTGGCGGGCCGTGTGGGGAGCGTCTCTCTCTCTAATAATGTGAGAGTGTTTCTCCACACGCTGGCAGTGTCATAAAAACAAGTCTAGTGGGACTGGGACCACTGCTGGTGCCAAACACACTTCTTGTTGATTGTCCTGTGTGACCGTGTGTGTGTGTGTGTGTGTGTGTGTGTGTGTGTGTGTGTGTGTGTGTGTGTGTGTGTGTGTGTGTGTGTGTGTGTGTGTGTGTGTGAAAGTGGTGTGGTGGGAAGCAACATGTGCTTCAATTTGCTGTGATGTCATATAAATGTGTGTGTGTATGTTTCTGCATTGTTGTACGTTAGGATGTACATGCTGTCACTATGAGGATGAAGATGGGAGAAAGATCTTTCCTTTGTTCCTCCCCTCCTCAGATACTCGGGGTCTGTATAACTCACCAGGTCAGCCATACCTGCTGGGGGTTTGAAAGTGTGTATGTGTGTGTGTGTGTGTTTGTGTTTGTGCTTATACTGTTTGTGTAACTATGTGGCTGTGTCTAGGTCAGCAGTTTCTATCTGCCTGTGTGCACGCGTGTGTGTGCGCGCGTGTGTGTGTGTGTGTGTGTGTGTGTGTGTGTGTGTGTGTGTGTGTGTGTGGAGACGACGGTAGGGGTATGGGCCTCTTGGTGCGTACCATGTTTTATGTATGAGGGGCGAGGGGGCACATGGCTGTGCCTGTGGACACACACACACACACACACACACACACACACAGGCCGCTCCGGGGAACAGACACCATGACTACTCGGCACAGATCTCCAACAGAGGGCTCTTCAAGGGGCTGCTCCCCCTCTCCTCCTTTGTTCTCCACCGTTCATCTCTCTCTCTCTTTACCCCTCGTCCTGTGTTCCCACATTGGACCTAGGCGGTTCAAAAACAAAGACTGGGTGTCTGTGTGCGCTTGTATGCTATGTGTCACTAGTAAACGTATTATTTTCACTGCACATGCACCTTGACCCCAAAGATCCAATTTCCGTCAATGAAAAAGTGGAGTGGATCACATTTGAACATTTCTCATATACAGCTTAGAGCATGTACCCTTTTGTTTTGGGGTTGGGGTTAAGGTGGGGGTAGGAAGACAAGAACATCAAGAAACATCCAAAGAGAGAAATATGACAAATACTGTAAACACAGCAATAGTCCATTCCACTGCCCATCTTAACCATACGGGACTCTAGTTATGGTCAGGGTATTTCAGAGTGGATTCACACTGCCCATCAAGTCAGCCCCTTCAGAAAGGCTCTGAAGACTTAGAGGCAGCTCAAAATGTTTCCTCTTCAAATAGAAATGCATGTGTGCCAACTTCCAAGACATCAACACTCTAGTCTGTGGGTGCCTCCCTTCAAGCGTGTGTGTGTGTGTGTGTGTGTGTGTGTGTGTGTGTGTGTGTGTGTGTGTGTGTGTGTGTGTGTGTGTGTGTGTGTGTGTGTGCGCACGCGCCCCCCCAGAAGTAGTGATGTGCCTTTGGTCACGTTAATCGTGTGTGTGTGTGTGTGTTTTTGTGTGTGTTCCTGGTCTCTGTACATAGCCTAGCCTCTAAATCAGTTCTCCACACACTCAGACCTCCTCCTCCTCCTCCTCCTCCTCTTCTCGTCCTCCCCCTGGGGTCCACCTCCCCCTGCATCGCACTATTAAGAAAGGTGGAGGCAGGAAGGGAAGCAATATTTACATCCATAGAATTATGGTGAAGATGATTAGACCAATGTTGATGAGTTTACGAGCAGGTTTTTCTGTCATACGAGGGAAATAAACATGAATTATACAGCTAGAAGGAAAACAAACTCAAAGGCTAGCATTGTGTCTGAATGCCAAGGTAGATGGGGAGATGAGGAGGGTAGGATGGCTTTTACCTTTAAGTTAGGAGGTAAGGAAACATTTAGGTGACATTTACACATAAAATGCTGTGAACTATAAAGGTTTACCAATCAGGCGACGGCTGTCAGTGTTGCGTAACCTTTGGGAAAGTAAACTCTTCCCTACCGAGGTCAACCATGGGGGTGGCAGGGTGCCGTAGTCAACCTTGGGGGGGCGGGGGCGGGGGGCAGTTTTTCAGCCTTGGGCCTGGCAGGGTGCCATGGTCAGCCTTGGGGGTGGCAGAGAGGGATGGCTCTCATAAACTCCGGTAACTACATGATGGAACTGCCTAAACGACTGCCTCTCGTCCCATCACGTTATTTATATGTTAAGGGCACATCTGCTGTTATGATGCGAGAGTCATCTTAAAGTACCTTCGTTCGGCGCAAACCTAAAAAGGGACTTGGGTTAGCGGCTGAAGCATTTTTAAAGAGAGAAGGCTGCAGGGATTCCCAGATGGGGCCCCAGCCCTTGGACCCTTGAGAGGGGCACTTAGCCTGAATTGCCCCAGTAAAAAGTCCAGCTGTTTATACGTAGGACCTGTGTCATATGGTAAGGGAAGCATGCACTCCCCCTGTGTCTCTGTCAGGCGGTGTTTCAAACCCTGAGCTGTCGTAAGAACGTTGGCGGTGGCGGGGGAAATATAACTATACCACTCATCTTCGGTTGCAACCAGGCAATTTGCTTCTTATAATACCGCCAATCATTTCAGGCTGTGCAGAGCACAAAACCCCTTCTCCACGGGATATGAAACGATAACACGAAATGTCTCGGAATTAGAATAATGATGAAAACATTAACTCCTATGAGCTGAATGGGGCTTATCATGGTTACATCTGATGGGTGCTTTATTACATATGAAGTGCATTATGTCAGTGCCGGAGGAATTCTAAATCAATGCATTTAAATGTTCATCCGAGATCCAATTCCTGTGGCTCTGAAGGTCAATCCGCTTTGTAAAATGCCACATTTCTCATGAATGCCTGGGGTGGAATAAGCACTGCTCACAGAGCCATGATGTAATAGCGATGGCCTGTAGAGACCGTGGATGAGCGCTTGCTTCTTCAAATGGCCTTTTGTTCCCTTTTGAATTCATGTCGGAGGTTGGCAATTTTATCAAGCAAACAAAAAATGACTTGAGGTAACTTGGCAAGGCGTATTGTCTCTCCAATTGTGGAGGCCTTTTCTGACCCTTCAATTTCAGGCTTTAGACTTTTCTCTTTCCAATGTCCTTAAGACTGCTGTCTTATCCTCTGAAAGTTTGTTGTTTGTTTAGCTAAAGGCTGCTGTCTTTGTTCTCAACCCTTTTCAGTTCACCCTCTTTTTTTCTTCCTCCTCCCTCTCTACTTGGAATGGGAATGAAGGGTAACAGCATGCTACAGAGCTTTAGTGTGTTTGGAATGTTTACCGCTCAGGCAATTGCTGGTGTCTGACTCATGCAGACACACAGCGCTGGTTTAGTGCTAGCTCCTTTACCCGTAGGAGGAGCACTTAATGGAAGGGACAAGGAGGGCTCTATGCTTTCTTGTCATGCTAAGAGTGTCCTAATAAGTCCTGCTTGGTCCAAGTTAATTCCATTTGACATTTAAATAAGTGCACTTGTCTTGGTGGTGGTGGTGGAGCTGTGAAGGAGGCAGGCCTCCTCCTAATTGACTTTGTGTTACTTGCTCCGCCTTTCACAACGCCTTTGTTCTGTGGGCAGCAGACACGTGAAATGCAGAGTTCGGCTCCAGCTATGAACGCGCGCGCGTGTGTGTGAGTGAGTGTGTGTGTGTGTGTGTGTGTGTGTGGGGGGGGGGGTCGGTTTGGTGGAGACCGTTTCATGTTTGTGCCGTCATGGCACCAGAGTCCCTTTGTCTGTCCGTTGTTTCCTGGTAGCTAGGTGCCATCATCGAGCAGGGGTCTCAGGTAGCATGTCCGCTCCGTCTGCGTGGGCTGGCCTGCTGTGCCTGTGGAATTACCGTGATTCATATGGCGCGGGGCGGTGGGACCTGATGGATTGCAGGCTGTACCATCTGTCTGTGATAACTTCCTGTGGCCTGGTAATCTGACCATCATCTAAATGAAATTGAGGAAGTGATGTTTGGAATTGGCCTAAGCAAGAGTCAGTGCACATCCATCAAAACGCTGAGGCAATGTGCAGCCATTTTGTCTGTTCTATGCCTCTCGTAAACAGCGTTTCCTCAGCGGATTCCTAGAATACATTCATTTCTAGCAAACCTACCAGTCATGACTGAATACCAGTCATGGCTGACCTACAGTAGAATGACACATGGTAGCTTCCTTTTATTCCAAGGTTAAGACCTGGCTGTCCTTTTCCCTCAAAGCCAGTAGGATGAAAAGAGATTGTGAGAAGCTGTTGTGTCCATTGAAATTTTTTTCCTGAATGCTCTCCTTGCAATCTCAATAGATGAACAGGGTGAAATAAATCGGGACACTTCTCTCTTTCCTTCTCTCCAGCCATGGCGGACTTCCATGTCCAGCCGGAGGCCGTGCACGTGGAGGAGTCGGGCGTGGCCCGGTTCCAGTGCCAGATCCACGGCCTGCCTGAGCCCGTCATCAGCTGGGAGAAAGACGCACGCCCCGTGGACACCCAGGACCAGAGGTAGGCAACAACACAGCTACACTCTGTTACTGAAAGACTACACCCAACAACACAGCTACACTGTTACTGAAAGACTACACCCAACAACACAGCTACGCTGTTACTGAAAGACTACACCAAACTAAGCTAACCTCAACTTTAGTCAACTTAACTACACGGAATGAAGCTGATCTGAGTTGACCTGAACTGAATTAGGCTTGGATTCTGTTTCTTTTTGCTGCGTAATGATAAAGGATCATTATTTAAATTGTGCGATGTGAACAGGATTACCAAAGGGTGCCAGAGCTTTGAATCGATATGGTGGGGTAAGGAGAGCGCAGGTCACCCACCGTTAGCCAGTTATCGTCAGTTCTTGGTATCTACCCCCCCACCCCCACCCACCAGGAACACCCTCCTGCCCACCGGCGTCCTCCAGATCACGGGCGTTCGCCAGGAGGACAGCGGGAGCTTCTGCTGTGTGGCCCACAACAGTGCCGGGGTGAAGCACAGCGCCGAGGCCCGCCTCACCGTCTCAGGTCTGCGAGCACCACAGACCCCTCCACCTGCATGCTAACCTCACACCGCTAACTCCCCACCTCTGTAACCCTCAGATATCCACTCTTCTGCCATGAAAGTCTTCCTTACCACCACTGTGGTCACTATCTATCTGTGGTTTTCTACGCTTGTGTGTTTTGCATGTTAGCTTTCCATTTCTCACTATTGTCTGAGGGGAACAGTAGTGCCATATGCTCCGTGCACTCCCCGACTGTACTGATGGTAGCCCACGCCGCTCTGAGATCGCTGCTAGCACAGCTCTTCCTTCATGTGGACCACTAGATACGCACCATCAAGATAATGCACTGTGGAGGAATCCAATTAAAGCCCGCCATCCATCACACTCACTCCCTCCCTTTCTCCCTCCCTCCCTCCCTTTCTCCCTCCCTCCCTCCCGCTCCCTCTTGTTTTCCAGGCTCCCAGTCATCGGTTTACAAAGAGCCCATGATCCTTGTGGGTCCCGAGAACCTCACGCTCACCGTTCACCAAACCGCCATCTTGGAATGCGTGGCCACGGGATACCCCCGGCCCATCGTGTCTTGGAGCCGACTGGGTAAGGCCAAGGCGCCCGGTTAGACAGGATGAAGCAAGAGGGGGCCCGTAGATCTCTGTGGTGCTGTAAATATGTGCTCCAGAGCCTTCCACATTAGTCTCCCACAGCCTGTGGAGGATGCAGTCCTCTGATGCCTGGGGATGAACAGTGTTATGGCTGCTTTGATGGCAAGCATGGCGTCGGCACGCTGCAGCAGATGAACGCCTTCATTCTTTACATAAAGAGACATGAAATAAATAGAGACTGAGAACTCGTTAGAAAAGTGGGTAGATTCGATAGCTTAGGATTCACGAGCTTTGTGTGTGAAATTGTCCATAGCTTTCTGATTTTCTGTAGGCAAATTAAACAAAACTTTTTGTTCATTCCGCTCCAGAGAACTTACGTTGGTGAAAGCTCACCAACTGCCTTTGTTAGTGTAGAGACAAGTGGTACCTACACTATGTATTTGAGTGTGTGTGTGTGTGTGTGTGTGTGTGTGTGTGTGTGTGTGTGTGTGTGTGTGTGTGTGTGTGTGTGTGTGTGTGTGTGTGTGTGTGTGTGTGTGTGTGTGTGTGGGTGGGTGGGTGGGTGGGTGTCCCAGACCAGTAAATGCCCTCACATGTAAGTCTCTCTGCACATGTACCTGCATACATAATCATGACAACCGGTATGTATTTGTCGTGAGCATGCATTCTGAGATGTACTGTCACATGTAAAAGAGCATTCATCCTCCATAAACGAGACCAGGGGATTTGACCTGAGGCCTAAACACAATGTTGGAGTGCTGATGAATGCAACCTTCCTCCCTTGATAGACTTCTGCACCACAGTACTGGGAAGCTTTGAAGTAATTGCTCGGAGGTGTGGAGCCGTACCAGATTTGTGTGTGTGTGTGTGTGCGTTTGTTGCCCCTTACAGACAATCACTCTAAACGCGCACGCCGATTCGACAAATCGTATCTCTGTTTTGCTTAGCCATTATCCAATCTGATGTGCCGTTCAAAATGCAAATAGCCGCCCCGCCCCGCCCCGCTGGCAGGCTAATCAGATTGAGGATATTGTACCTCGCACGACGTCGGCAGAATGAAATGCTAACATGGTGGGATGGGAGTGGATTGGATTACAAGCAGGGAAGGGCCCAGGAATAAGGAGCATAATGAAGCTGATAGATCCCCATCAGTCAGTCCTTAATGCCAGAGTTTGGATGGCGCTTTTCATTCATCAACACTGCAGCCTGCCAGCCTGCTCCCTGCCTTGGCCCGACGCTTACTGGATTAATGTCTGACAAGGGGGGAGGAGAGACCGTGGAGAGAAAGGAAAATTAGCAAAATCTTAAAAAAGGGAGTGAAAACAGAAGAGTGAAATGTAAAGCGTGTTAGAGAAAGGGGGAGACAAAAAAGACAAAGAGAGGGGGGGGGGGGGGGGGGGGGGACTTTGTTAATTTGTTAAGAAACTGGATTTGGAGACATAAAATATAGCCTATATGTATCCCGAAACATTTTTCACCAGACATATCATGAGTGTAATATTTATGTCTGTATTATTACTTCATCAAGATCGAAAACCGGAACCTGTATTTTACTCCTAATATGAAATCTTAATCCATAGGGCAATACATAACTTTCCAAACTTCACATTTTGACCCATTTAGTTTGTTTTAGAAAGTCGAAAGTAGTCTTGAGGGGTATTTGAGGTTGCTTTGACTTGACTGTTTACACCCATCAGTACTTCATCTGGGCCAGCAGCATGGTTCAGATATGGAGGTGATTACCACCGTGGTGTGAGTAAGAGATGGACCGTAGTGTCCATATGGCCAGGGCAGGAGCTGGCTCGGTGTGTCCAGACCTACCTCAATAACCCCCTGCAAGGTGCAGATGGCAGTGGAAGAAGCACTACACACATGTCTCTTGCTGCAGGTGATGGTTGGGTTAGAGATATCAAGGTATGATATGGCAGGGGTATACCCACACCTAAACATCACCACAGACACACAAAGGGTAGCACTGGAGCTGCACCTCACTACCTTACTACCTTTGTTCCCTGTTTTGTCCTCCACATAAAACATGCTCCGTCACACTTCATGGATCAGCAACAGCCTTTTCCACGAAAACAACTTTCAAAGCAGTCAAGCAGAGCTTATTGAAGGATCAGAAATAGTACTGACCGCCCTCCTTCCTGATTGTGTGTGTGTGTGTGTGTGTGTGTGTGTGTGTTTTGTGGTGTGCATTACTGTACGTTTAATGAATAACTCCTCCGGTGGCTGTAGGCCTCAGCTGCCTGCTCTGCTGCGTTCACTGTTTAAAAGTCACAGTTATTGATGGATGTTTGCACAGTTTTACAGAGCCAAACTAATGTGTAAGGCTGCCATGTTTGACATCCCACTGATCTCTCCCTGTTTGTCTCCGCTCTCTCTCTCTCTCTCTCTCTCTCTCTCTCTCTCTCTCTCTCTCTCTCTCTCTCTCTCTCTCTCTCTCTCCATAACCCCCCTGTGTCCTGGGCTCCTCGGACCAGACGGCCGTCCAATCGGTGTGGAGGGCATCCAGGTGCTCGGCACAGGGAACCTGATGATCTCCGACGTGGGCGTGCAGCACTCGGGGGTCTACGTGTGTGCCGCCAACAAGCCAGGGACCCGGGTCCGACGCACCGCTCAGGGACGACTGGTGGTCCAAGGTGGGTGTCCGGTCGACAAGTGGAACATCTGAGTGTTGAGTTATGTATGGTAAAAGGAATACTAATATCACTTTTAATTATAAATTCATTAGTTTTGTTTAAACATTTTCATTTGTTTACTTAACAAGAAAATGGTGCTTTGCTTGAGAGGTTGTCCTCCTGTATATTTTGGGATCTGGATTGATTGATAGCTTTGGTTTTGTATGTTTGTACGAGCTAACAAAGAAATTGAAAATCAGGCTGGCCTTTTCTACAGGGACAAGGCTTTTCGTTGCTTTTCGATTGTAGAAAACAAGTAGTCCAGGCCTCTTTTCTTTCGCCCCTTGACTATGGTAAGGAAGTACACAGGCATCCAACTGGCTTATTTTGAAAACCACTTGAGGGTGTTCACCACAGTGCTTTGCTCTTCATAACAGGCAATTCCTTCTGAACTATTTATTAGGCAATCCTTTAGAAACGGCCATCTTGTTTTGCTGCCTTATTGCCATTAGAGTTACTAGGTGCAATACCAAAGCTAATGAATGAATGAGCTATACAGCTATTTCGAGCTAAGTAACAGGTCCAAGTTTAGTAAGTGTAAACATTTGAAATGTATACCCCATGAATCTCACATTTCAATATATAGGGAGGGCCACAAAACAGTTGCCTGTAATTGTTGTTGTGTAATGTCTGCTGAAATGTTGTTTTTATGAATTCCTAGGGGGTGCGTTCTCTAGCTAGCAAACAGCTTATCCACACATTAGAAACGGCTGATTGCAGCATGGCTGACTTGGAAAGCGTATTAATTAGAGCCTACTCGACATCAGTGGGAGGCACAGATACAGTGGGGCCAAAAAGTATTTAGTCAGCCACTGATTGTGCAAGTTCTCCTACTTAGAAAGATGAGAGAGGTCTGTCATTTTCATCATAGGTACACTTCAACTATGGGAGACAAAAATGAGAAAAAAAATCCTGGAAATCACATTGTAGGATTTTTAAAGAATTTATTTGTAAATTATGGTGGAAAATAAGTATTTGGTCACCCACAAACAAGCAAGATTTCTGGCTCTCACAGACCTGTAACTTCTTCTTTAAGAAGCTCTTCTGTCCTCCACTCGTTACCTGTATTAATGGAACCTGTTTGACCTCGTCATCTGTATAAAAGACACCTGTCCACAGCCTCAAACAGTCAGACTCCAAACTCAACCATGGCCAAGACCAAAGAGCTGTCGAAGGACACCAGGAAGAAAATTGTAGACCTGCACCAGGCTGGGAAGAGTGAATCTGCAATAAGCAAGCAGGTTGGTGTGAATAGATCAACTGTGGGAGCAATTGTAAGAAAATGGAAGACATACAAGACCATTGATAATCTCCCTCGATCTAGGGCCCCACGCAAGATCTCATCCCGTGGGGTCAAAATGATCATGAGATCGGTGAGCAAAAATCCCAGAACTACACGGAGGGACCTGATGAATGACCTGCAGAGAGCTGGGACCAAAGTAACAAAGGCTACCATCAGTAACACACTACACCGAGAGGGACTCAAATCCTGCAGTGCCAGGCGTGTCCCCCTGCTTAAGCCAGTACATGTCCAGGCCCGTCTGAAGTTTGCCAGAGAGCATATGGATGATCCAGAAGAGGATTGAGAGAATATCATGTGGTCAGATGAAACCAAAATAGAACTTTTTGGTAAAAACTCAACTCGTCGTGTTTGGAGGAAGAAGAATGCTGAGTTTCTATCCCAAGAACACCATACCTACTGTGAAGCATGGGGGTGGAAACATCATGCTTTGGGGCTGTTTTACTGCAAAGGGGACAGGACGACTGATCCGTGTTAAGGGAAGAATGAACGGGACCATGTAGCGTGAGATTTTAAGCCAAAACCTCCTTCCATCAGTGAGAGCATTGAAGATGGAACGTGGCTGGGTCTTCCAGCATGACAATGATCCCAAACACACCGCTCGGGCAACGAAGGAGTGGCTCCGTAAAAAGCATTTCAAGGTCCTGGAGTGGCCTAGCCAGTCTCCAGACCTCAATCCCACAGAAAATTTGTGGAGGGAGTTGAAAGTCCGTGTTGCCCAGCGACAGCCCCAAAACATGACTGCTCTAGAGGAGATCTGCATGGAGGAATGGGCAAAAATACCAGCTACAGTGTGTGCAAACCTGGCTTACAGGAAACGTTTGACCTCTGTCATTGCCAACAAAGGTTATGTTACAAAGTATTGAGTTGAACTTTTGTTATTGACCAAATACTTATTTTCCACCATCATTTACAAATAAATTCTTAAAAAATCCTACAATGTGATTTCCTGGATTTCTTTTCTAATTTTTTTCTCTCGTAGTTGAAGTGTACCTATGATGAAAATTACAGACCTCTCTCATCTTTCTAAGTAGGAGAACTTGCACAATCAGTGGCTGACTAAATACTTTTTGGCCCCACTGTACCTGCATTAGTTTAAAAATAAGGTGTTGCCTTTGCAGGTTGTGTATTGATTGGTATGTGTGCCTTGTGTCGGTTACCGACTGAATGTGGCCGGTATGTCGATTAGGAATTAGGAATATGCCCGTCAAGGAAAGGGCCGAGGGCTGATCTGGTGTGACCTTGTATGTTCAGCTGTTTCTTTTTTTGTAGCACTCGAGTCAGCGAACCAAACAAAACCGTCAGTCAGGCATGGAACACATAGTATTCATTTTAGGTCCCCTGGTCAAGCGAATGCTTCAAGAAGCTCGGTTGGAATTGGTTGGAATGAACAAAGGCGTAAACTACTTAGCTAAAGACAAAAAGGTAAGACTAACCTGACAAGGGATACGTTGGCAATACAACCCCTCCCCGGAAGATCTACACCTACAGTCTCCAGCGCACACATTACCAGTGACAGAGTGGGAAGTATTCAACGGCAAGCTTTACTCACATTGTATCGACCAGAGGGGCCTTACAGTTGGCCCCCACCAATCACAATATGGCTCCTTGTCAATATTTCATTTAATCTTTCAGTTGACTTGTGAGACAAGCTCCCCTGCCCACTGTAGAGAGCCATGGCTGTTAATTATGTGTCAATGCTTTCGTTGGTTGTATATTGACTTGTGCAAACCAAAGCACGCCCCTCATATATGTGTATCAGCCTATTTGCTGAAGCGCATTTTCTGCCCTAACTTACGACTGTACTGCTATGATGTTGATTGATGGCAATGTTTTGTTGACTGTGAGTCAGAGCTTGAAGATGAAATAAGATATATTGCCAGCTGCTGCTTTTAGCTTTCCCAGATAGAAAAGCTTTTCACAGCAGTAACCCTCATTTTAGAGAGAGAGAGAGAGAGAGAGAGAGAGAGAGAGAGAGAGAGAGAGAGAGAGAGAGAGAGAGAGCGAGAGATGCCGAGGCAGGAGGAGATGAAGATGGAGGGACAGTGAGACAGGTAGCCAATATCAACACTGTATTGCTGTTGGAAGCACATTTGAATTGGAGCGCTGACGTAGGGAAGGAGGACCACATCTTCGTCAGGGCTCTCCCCTCACCCCCCTGCCTTTAGCCTGTTTGACTTCCACAGAGCACTCAGGGAGAGGTCTGAGAGATGGAATGCGTGGCGACCAATGATCTTTGGCCCCTGGCTATTTCCTTTCCTAGATACGGGAGTCAATTCGTACTGAAACGTTGAAGCCTTGCTGTGCACATTGAATTGCCTACCAATGGATCTGCATCTATCCATAACATCATTCAAGTTAGAAGTGTTATGACGGGGACACTGTGCTGCTGCGACGAGGCTGCAGACTGCATGCGGCCGTTTAAGCCTCATTTCAAAGACCAGCAGGTCTTCCACACTGGCGTGTCGTGAGGGTAATTACTGGTTAGATGAGCCCTGGTGATAGCGGTCATGATGGCTTCTTTCTACTAACACTTTAATGGCTTATTGGTTTCAGGCTTTCAAGCAGGGAGTGTTGGCCGCGTAGTAGTAAGTAGGATTAGTTTAACTGGGCACTGTGTATTGTGAACGGGGCCTCTCGTCCGCCTTCTCCATTTACCTTCCCTCCTTCTGCTCTCTCTCTCTCTTCCCTCTTCCTTATCGCGCGGCCCCTCATTTACTCTCTTTATCTCCTTTTCTTTAGCTTTCTTCACTCTGGCTAATGTGATTGTGGAGGCAGGATGTTGTGTCTGAATGCTGCTCTACACGGATAGGATAATGAAGAGCTTAGAGCGCCCATAATGCCTTTCTGTTCAGCTTCCATCCCTGCTCTCTAAAAAGGCTGAACTGTCCATCCAGTACCAATGTGTTGCTTTAGTTAATTAATTTAAGATAATTTAGAGTAAACAACTAACAAATGAAATCTCAATCATTTAAATATATATATATATAAGGAAAAAAACACACCGTAGAAATATTCGGCCACTAGGTAGTTTTAGAAAGTGAGTCGTAATGGCATGCATTAACTCTACCAGGATAGCTCCCATTAATTGGTTTTTAATAGTAGGTTTAAGTAGGTTTTAATGCGGTGACGTTTCGGGCACAAGGCTCTTCCTCATACTCAAACCGTCACTGCATTAAAAAACGATTCATGTGAACTATTATTAATATTATTATTATGGGAGCTGGCTGTGCGAATCTTTACTAGTTTTTTGATTCAGCACCCAGCCGGCTGGCTTTTTGGATGTGCATGTTTCTTCATACTGCTGTATGCATTAACTCTACACCACAAACCCTTGCTGCTTCTTTCAGCACCGGCAAAGTTTGTGCAGCCTCCCCAGTCCATCGCCCGGCCAGTGGGCACCACGGCCATCTTCACATGCCAGGCACAGGGCGAGCCTGAGCCCCAGCTCACCTGGCTGAAAAACGGGCAGATCCTGGAGCCGGGGGGCCATGTCAAACTCAGGAACAACAACAGGTGAGGGGGGCTTCTGTACCCAAAACACACACACACACACACACACACACACACACTGTTCAAAGTGTAGGTTATATAATGGCTATTTACCAAGGTGACAGATGAGCATACAGTATGCATAAAGGACACTTACGCACACATGCACATCATATATAAATCCAGTACAGATAAAAGGATAAACAGGAAACACATCAAATAATGACATACATAAACTCATCAATGTTCCGCAGACAGTGACCATGTACACAGACACTAGGTCCAGTATTCATGAATGTATTCTCTCTGGCTCCATGATGAGCGCACGCACAGGGATATACAGGACACTCATGCATGCACATGTATAGACTGTTCATCACAGTGCTCTCTGCCTGGAACCAAGGACCGTAGCTGGCGCTCCTCTCCCCAACACCCCCGGCCCACTCCCCTGCAACCTGCTAGCTCCAGCATTCAATCCCCAGAGCGTCAGCACTGGCCCCCAATGGGATCATGGTCCGCTCTGCAGCCACTGGTGGCGCTGCCTGGTTGGATCATCGGCCTCAACAAACCCCTCCCTTTCCCTGTTTGTCTGCCGGCCTCTATAGCACTAGTCGCTGGCTGGAGTCTTTACCAAGACGCGGGCTTTGTTACCCGAGGCGGGGGGCCCCGGGCGAGGGGACAGCCCAGCGAGACGTCCCGGGGGAAACCCAGCCGGACGTCACTGAGGGAGATGGTGCTCGCCTGCTGAGCCCCCACACAGGAGCCCATGACGCTGGGTGGTGGAGTGGGTTGTGTTGACATGCATCCATAGAGAAGCACCTTCAACAGGCTCATATGATCCCTGGAAAGAGCCGTTGGCTGGGGTCCAGGGCTTTGAAGGGCGGCCTGGTTTCCTACTCCCCAGGTTGGTTGTAGTCGCAGCGTTTGACTCAAGTGCGAGTGAAGAGAAAGCATGGGCATTTCTCCTGACAGAGGTTCATGACATGAACCCTGGTGTAACTTGCTGGAATTGTTTCATGAGTTGACTGTATCCTGAACGTCTTGGTTGATCTGCCTGTTACAGTCTGTTGACATCTCTCCCATAGTATTTATATTATCGAGATAGATGCTTCCATTTTAGAAAAGTAATGTGCAGCGCCTGAGTCTGGTCTTTTAAAGTGATACAGATGACTTTACTACAGACAAATAACTTGCTAGGATAAGCTATAATCTGTGTGTACCAGTCACATAATTCAAGGGATTTTATCTGGTGTTATGCGGTTTGTATCGTGGTCCTCATACTTTAAACGGCGGACACATTTATTCTGTTGGACTGAGTGCATGGGAATTCCTAAGATTAATCACATGAAAAGTTCAGTGCTGTGCACTTCTTTGACATGAGTGAGAATCTGAGTGTGTGTGTATGTGTGTGTGTGTGTGTGTGTGTGTGTGTGTGTGTGTGTGTGTGTGTGTGTGTGTGTGTGTTGAATCTATTCATAAAAGAGAAAGATGGCAGAGTGATTAAATTTCCTATGCACAGGGAAATCAATATGTGGAGTCAGTGAGGTAGGTGCCCTGTAGCAGGGTGGGGTGGAGAGGAGCACACTGCCCCATCCCTCATACACAGAGGTACACTCCCACCAGACCATCCTGCACACACATTGACACACAGGTCACTAACATAGTTCATAATATCCATAGTATGCTCGGAGACAATCACTCACACACACATGTACACACACACACACACACACACACACACACACACACACACACACACACACACACAGACACACAGACTCACATAAACAAACTCATACACAAAGGTGTACTTTCGCCGCACCACCACTAGACTTCTTTCACTAGGACATTCAAATGGAGACGTAACGTTAAAGAAGGACGTCGAAAACATAGATCATAGCCCTGACTTCTACTTTAGAAAATGAAGACTGAATCCGATCGAGTAAGACAGAGACAGATAGTACATGAGAGACTTGAGTCTGGTTTAAGGAGAGAAGGAGCAGAGTTAGCAGACAGCGTGATGTAAGAGGGAGGGCTGCCGGAGCGCTGCTGTTCCCCAGACCCCCCCTCACCTCCCAGAACACCAGAACAGTGTGGATGTAAGTCAGCCAACTCCAGCACCCGCGCCCTGACTGGTCAGCATTCTGCCCACCACTTCTGCCCGTCCATTAGCTAATTAGAGCGTGGAGCAGCGAGCGTAGAACTCCGAACGCCACAAGCTTAGCCTACTTGGAGTCCCGCCAAGCGGTGAGGTAATGGCGTGTGTGGAAGATGGTAGAATTCAGATGTATTAAGTTGCAGCAGCAGTGGCGGCTGGTGATAAATATTTGTGTGTGTGTGTGGGGGGGTCAGACAATTTTTGCCTGGGCGCAGTATTTCCGCTGCACTTCATTGCATATAAACCAAATCTAAAAACAACACAACACATTGTAATGTTGCCTAAACACCGGTCAGTAGCACTACATATATATATTTTCACAATTAGCTTGCTTATATCTTACCTATAGTGCATTTATATTTGTCCATATTATTTATTCCATCTAGTCTATTACTGTCCATACTGTATATTACTGGTCATACCTTAGCTATTTCATATTCTATGAATTGACACATTACACTACACTTTACTGCATCTTTGGCACTTCTGGTTAGATGCTAATCTACTTGAAAATAAATTTGGCCCTCCTTTCCTTCTGGCCTGCAAACTTAAAGTTGCCATCTCTTGATCTACCCAGTGCTCCGCATTAACTAGCCGCCACTTTGCAGTAGCCTATAAATGACTGCAAAGCTGTTTTTCTTCTCTGTTGGCTTTGGGGGACTCAATATTAGGCTTGAGTCTAGTACGAAACACTAGTTCACCTGGAGACCAAGCTCTGTGTCAGTGGACGCTGCTGTGGGGAGGATTTCCAATCCATTTGATTAGGAATGACGGAATGCCCAAACAAAGGGAATGAGATTCCAATGACATGCGGCGGCTCCCGGCAGCTTTGTTCCGTTCAGCTTTGTTCAGCCACTGTTCCGTACATATCATCACATCGAAAGTAGGTCCATTGTCTAGATGTGCTGAACACCTGGTCGTGAAGAATTACCCACACTTTGTGTGAGCGAGAGAAGGAGAGATAGAAATATAGATGGGGAGAAAGAACATGTGTATGGGGCGTGCGTGTGTGTGTGTGTGTGTATGTGTGTGTGTGTGTGTGTGTGTGTGTGCGTGTTTGTCCATCGAGGCCAAATCCTCCCAGAGATATTGTATGTGCATGCCTCTCATCTCTCCCACTCTCTCATAGGGATGACCTTCAGGAGAGCAGCGAACGAGAAAGCAAGGGGAATCGATTGTGCATTTAACACGCGCACGCATGCCCCACACATTCATCAAAGAACTGAAACATCACAGCCCACACACACACACACACACGCCAACACACTCAAACAAGGTCTCTCTGTCACACACACATACCAATTGTCTCACATGTAAATACACACACATACACACACACGGAAACATACATACACATATGTTGCCCATTACACTTGATCCTCAATTACACACGCATGCACACACCTCGAGTGTGACAGATGTGAAAGCTGCGTGAGCGTGGCTGGGGCCAGAGCAAGATCAGATGGGCTGCTAATGTAAACAGGAGCTGGGTGGGTGTGTTCCTCCTCCTCCTCCATTTCCTCCACAGCGCGCTCCCTCAGGCATGTCACAACACGTCCTATTGTCTGTATGTGCTTTGGGATCAGATCGATCTCCATATGTGTGTGTGGGTGTGTGTGTGTGTGTGTGTGTGTACTCACAGTTTGGGCTTTAGGTGTATTTACAGTTCAGTAGTGTGTGCAGAACATGGTGGTGGTTAGTAGACAAAGTAATGAAAGTAGCTGAGTGGGGAACGTCCCCACTGTGGTCCACTTGTGTCTCTGCTAACACAGACGGGTTAAACCTTGACGCCCCCCCCCCCCCCCCCCTTATCCATCAATCTGCGAAGTGGCCTTGAACTGATGAGTAAATGATGGTGTCAACCTGTCAGGCCAGCCGGGGCCTGTTGGGGCTGGGGGCGGTGCAGACAGATGGCCCTGGTTCCCCCTCTTGTATTGTCCCAAACACAGAGTCTGGTTAACACCACAACAGTTCCCCCCTTCTCTTGTCCCAAACCTTCTCCTTCTTCTGTTCCTGCTCTGTCTTTGTGTCTGAGTCTGTGTGTTCTCTAAAGACGTGTGTATGTGGCTTCGTCTGCACGACGAGGTGTCCTCTCGCTCGTAACTGGGGAAGGGGGGGGGATTGAGGATAAGACAGAAGCTAGAAGAGGCAGAACCTGATAGAAAGAGAAGCCGAAATAGAGGCAGGGAGTGAGCTACAGAGACAAGCGTGGAGGACGGGGGTGTGGGGGGGTGGGGGGGGGGGTGTGGGGGGGTGTGGGGGGGGGGGGGGGGTGAGGGAGACAGAGACAAAGAGAGATAGATAGCCCGTGTCCAGAGATGACAGATTCCCAGCTGGAGGTCAAACACACCACCAAGTTCACCAGTCTAATAGTGTTTGCGATACTAGAGACCTTCTGTGGTGCACCCAGCTGGTGTGCTTTCCAAGATGGAGTATACTAGACAATTAATGTAACATTCATCCTATGTGAATGTCTCAATGTAACAGCTGCAATAGCTTGCAAGCCGGATAAAGTTATTAGGATCAGAGCTTTCCGAAGGTAAAATGTTACATAAAAGCAAGAACATGCAAGGCTCTCTTCCGGCAATGTCTTTTGGATAAAAAGCCTTTATTGAGGTGGCTATTGCAAAAATTTGAAAGCGAAGTGGTCACAGCAAATATTGTTTGATTTAGATTGTTCATTTGTTCATTCACTTTGCATTTAGTTAATTGATAAAAACGAACTATTAACACTTCAATTTTTTAAAGCATTCTTACTTTACACACCAGCCGAAAACTTTTGCACAGTACTGTATATATATATATATATATATGTGTGTGTTAAGAAACAGGACTAAACAACAGCCCACGCGTAGCGGCACAAACAGCCTTCTTGAGGGCGTGAAATCTTTCAGAGCGTTTTGTAAAATGTTATATGTTGGATACCAAAACTTCTGGCAATAGGCCTCATCCAGATGTCCCCATCCTATGGTCTTTCTTGAAACGTGGTGTAGTCCAGAGAGGCCATCTCTAAACCTACAGTGGCAAACCATTTTAGCGCCAACAACCTTCCCAGTTACGCAAGATACCATCATGGTTATAAAGGCATTTTTAAATGTAAATTAATGCTAAACTAAATCCTGTTTGAATGCTACCTTTTGTTTATCCACTTTTTCGCTTTCCTTTTCGATTTCTAGTTAAATGTTTCTAGTTTTTTTTTTTTTGTATTTATCAAACACTTTTTTACATTCCAATAGCTCTTGTGTAACTGTCAGTGTTCCATCCGACATGCATGAGCGGTACGATTCCATGTGTATTAGAATAGCACGCCGAAGACCTTTGCCCACTGTTTTATGTAATGTATCTGGTCCGTTGTGTTTGATAGCATATCAGGAGCTCAAATCAACCGTGTTATTAGGTCTCCGTCACAGCCTTGTCTATTTCTGTTGGATAGTTCTTTCAACACGAAGTCTGAGTAAAAAGTCATGGAATACCAGGGATGCTTACTAGTCTAGAGCAAACAAACAGTGCTGTTCATTCTTGTTGATGAGTTTGATCATTTTTGTTCTTCATCTCATTTAAAGAGGGTCATGTGTCTGTCTAAAAAACATCCAGGTTGTTTACTGTGCTGAGAACAATGCTGCCCTGTGGATAATAGCATGTCTAACCCAGTCGGTCTTATAATTGGGCAGACACACGTCCAGCGGTTATTCTTTGAATTGTAAGGACCAATCCTTCATCAAATTGGACAGGAAGCTTTTATTCTGGTCCTTCATGAAATATCTCTAGTCTACAACTGCCTTTCCCCAAAACAATCCCCCATTCACACGGCACTATTTGACTCAACGCTCCCACTGGGTTTGGTGCAGGGCTGTGAGGACACTGTTCAAAATGGGTGGTGTTATTCTCCCACTGAGGTGGCTCAGGCCAATCCTAGCTAGCTGGCCCTCTGCGCCCTCCATGGCGTCTGGCTGGTCTAGAGCGCACTCCGTCATGGCATTCCGTGCGGGTGGAGCAGGTGCCTTATGGAGTGCTGCCACCTCGGGGGTCGAAGGTGAGATTGACTCTGAGCAGCCAATAATAGGATTGTCTCGTCCCAGCTGTGGAATCAGGCCGATTGAATCCACCTGGGGACAATGTGCGACCTTTGACCTCCTCTCCCAAGCCTCTCTCCATCCCGATGACCTTCTGAAGAGATACAGTTTGTATGGCTCCCCCACATTCATTTTCTAAAAGTAATTGACTGATGCGCTTCTCTTCAAAATGGTCCCTGATTTGACCTTGGCCGTCAAGTCCATTGAAGTAAAAGTCCAGCATCCTCTGGGTTAAAAGATCAGTGTGAAGAGGGGAGATAGACGCTACGCTATATATACGGTACAGATATATATCTCAGCCTTTTGGGGTGTTTTTTTGCTAGGATTATCGATTTAGCTGTTGGATGAAAGATACTCTATAACTCTATCTCTAGCAAAATGCTACAATTCATTGAGAGTGAGAAAATGTTGAATGCAGAATAAATAGTTCTCCTTTTATTATTAGAGAAGCTTGCAGAATGCTCGGACAAGCGCAGAGCAGGAGAGTGAACGTGGAGCCTGCAGTATTTCAAGAGAGTGTTGTCAGTGTAAAGAAAATACTCTGTGATTTGTTCACACGTATAGTGGCAGAGTTAAAATGGCATGCAGAAATGTCTTGCACCCCAAGGGCTTCATTTCCATAGTGGGATCCGGTTTGTGTGTGTGTGTGTGTGTGTGTGTGTGTGTGTGTGTGTGCGTGTACGTGTACGTGTAGGTGTGTGCGTTAAAGGTTTATTCTACTGCTGCCTTTGGATTAGCTGGATAAGAGATCTTGATTATGCATTCAGCTCTAATAATACCTCCCTCCCACCTTCACACACACACACACACACACACACACACACACACACACACACACACACACACACACACACACACACACACGCAAAGCAGTATACTTCTCTTTTCCATCCATCATCTAGCTACGAGAGGAAGATGAAAGATGGGTAGAGAAACAAGAAATAGTACAGTGGTTGAAGGGATGGGGGGTGATGGAGTGAGAGAAAAAAAGAAGGAGATGGAAGAATGGGGGGGTGAGTAGAAGGTGTGCCCCATGTGTCTATTGTTTTCGGGGAGGCCGTGTTTGTGTGTGTGTGTATGTGTGTGTGTGTGTGTGTGTGTGTGTGTGTGTGTGTGTGTGTGTGTGTGTGTGTGTGTGTGTGTGTGTGTGTGTGTGTGTGCGTGCGTGCGAGAACAGATGGCAGGTTTCACTTCATTCTTGTGAACCTCCAGTAGGGGATAACACTGTCACACACATCACATATTTTAATAAGACACATACACACACACACACACACACACACACACACACACACACACACACACACACAGTTTGAAAGAGTATTTCACAACCGACAGCAACACTCCACATGCATTCAATTGGGTTTCTGTTTCTGTTGGGTTTTGTTTTGCTTTAATGGGTTTCATGACGAGATGTCTTGTTATGCTACACCTGAAGACACTTCATTTGTCAATAAACAGAGAGCCAAATATCAACTGGAATACTAGAACGTCAAAATAGCTGGATAGAAATAAAAACACGATTATACAACTATACCGTTAGTTTAGAATTTAAAACAAATTGTATTCAATTAATCAATTCTCTTCGCCCCTTCATCATCTTAATCATATCCAGAATGGGATGTAATTGAATCCAACACATTGTTAAGCTCCATTAAACTTGAACAAAGCAAACGGTGAGCCTTGATAGTTGTTCTCTCCGTTCTCTCCTCCTCAGTACGTTGACCATCAATGGCATCAGCCAGGAGGACGAGGCCATCTACCAGTGCATCGCTGAGAACAGTGCCGGTTCCACCCAGGCCAGCGCCCGCCTCACCGTGCTGTGGGCAGACGGCCTGCCCGGGGTGCCCACGGGGGTGCGGGCCCAGGCCCTGTCACCCAGCGCCATCCAGGTGTCCTGGCAGGAGCCCGAGCTGAACACTCAGGACATCATCGGCTACGTGCTGCACATCCGACGCACCACAGGTGAGACACAAGGGGGGAGAAGAAAGGAAGGTTCATCTGTCTCTCTGTCTGTCTGTCTGTCTGTCTGTCTGTCTGTCTGTCTGTCTGTCTGTCTGTCTGTCTCTGTCTTTCTTTCTTGCGTGGTTTCTTGCTTTCTCTCTCTCTCTCTCTCTCTCTCTCTCTCTCTCTCTCTCTCTCTCTCTCTCTCTCTCTCTCTCTCTCTCTCTCTCTCTCTCTCCTCTTTCTTTCTTTTTTTTCCTTTCTGGCTTTCTCTCTTCCTCACTTTCTTTCTTTCTTACATTTCCAAGTTGGACCTAGGTTTCACACCTTAGGACCAGATAATATAAATGTTTCACATTTGTAGCATGTTCCTCCTGCTAAATAATCACCATAAAAGGCAGCAAAAAGAAAAGGCAAGCCTATTAGTGTGGCTGGTGAGAAAGTCAGAAGATCAGAAAGACTGAATAATGGAATGGAATGGAAAAATCCGTATTAATCCCTAAGGAAATTGTAATGTCATCGTTTTGAATTCAAAAATCTTATTGCAGTAGGTAGAAAGATTTCCTGAATCTCTCAGTTTTACAAACAGGCTAAACAAATCACTAGCACTTCATGCAAGGGATGTTTCCTATTACTTCAAGACTCCAAGGCTCCAAGACCTGTCAGGTTATGACCATTTACAGAGTTGGCTTTTTACAAATCCGTCCAGTCTACTACTATCATCCTTAGTAATGTTGCCCTACAAACAAATGAATGAGAAGGGCAACACACTACAAACAACCCTGTCATAGAACATAAGAAGCATTGACTTATCATGATCAACAGAGGGAGCAGACACTTGTGATGTGAGGTAGGAAAAGAAGACAGAAGGACAGAGCCACCTGTTTCCCTCCAGCCATAGCAGAGTGGATGGATGGTTGCTCTGCCAAAGGCATCCCTCTCATAGCAGCCATAAAGTGGCTTTTAATTGATAATTGAATGAGACGACATTTTATGGTGCCATGTTAATGTTTATCTTCCTAGGGTGGGAAACCAGATGAAGGAGAGGTCTGTTGTTTTGGTCTTTTCACATGTGTGTTGAGTGTGAGTGTGAGTGTGTGTGTGTCTGATGCACCATTGCCTCTTTGCATGCATACTGGATTCACGTTTACAGCATTTGCCTGTTTGTGTGTGTGTGTGTGTGTGTGTGCGTGTGTGTGTGCGTGCGTGCGTGCGTGCATGCGTGCGTGCGTGCGTGCGTGTGTGTGTGTCCGCTAGCCCCAGCTGCTTCGGCTCCCCTCTCCATAGTGCTATCAGATGTATAATTAAAGGCCCCAGGGGCCAGCCAATAGGATCGGCTTTAATTACCTTTCCAACTGGTTCTGGCCCAATGGGCTGAGTGGGAGGGAGCCGCTGGTTATGACCCTCCCTATGTCTCCCACTCTCTGACCCCCCTCCCCTCCCCTCTTTCTTCCACTCGCTAAGCCCCTCCCCTCCACTTACCCGGAGGACAGTCGTTCAGGTTCTCAGTGCCTACATTAGATTAGCTCTAGCCAAACACAGCCATTCTGACAGTAGAATTAAACCACTGCAATAACCATAAAAGATGATGGCAGAAACCCATGTATTTATTGTTGCCCACTTGATTCAATTTGCTCACTCTCTCCCTGCACCTGCTCCTCTGCCTCGCCCCTCCCCCCCCCTCTCTCTCTCTCTCTCTCTCTCTCTCTCTCTCTCTTTCTCTCTCTCTCTCTCGCTCTCTCTCATTCCTCTTGTTCTCCTCCCCATTTTCTCTCCTCCTCTGCCTCTGCCTGATGCTGCCCCCCCCCCCCCCCCCCCCCCCCCCCCTCCTCTCTCTCTTTAGATCCGGTGGAGATGGAGTACCAGGAGGCGGTCAGTAAGTCCACCCTGCTGCAAGCCGTGGGCGACCTGGAGCCCTCCACGAGCTACACCTTCTACGTCAAGGCCTACACGTCCCGTGGTGCCAGCAGAGCCTCTGACAGTGCCACCGAGCACACGCTGGGAGAGGGTACGGCTGGCACACACACACACACACACACACACACACACACACACACACACACACACACACACACACACAGGCATGCTCCCACAAACATGCAGCACATTCTCCGGTACACATGGGCGCATGCAAATACACGGGCTCATCCGCACCCACATACATGCCTGATTAAGCACATGCATACATTCTATGTTCTGGATATCCTCATAAATATACTAAAAAGACACACACGCTTCCATGGTCGCACGATTATACACTCTCACGGCCAAAGCAGTACCCATTGAAATGAATTAGGTGTATTTGTTCAGACCAGAAATACCTCATTGCTCAGTTAATTGTCCTGGTTTGCTTGAGACACTAGCTTCTCCAGCTCATGAGATCCTCTACTGGTAAAGTATTGTTAGGCTGAAAAGAGACGATCTTTTAAATGAGGCTTCCCGCCATGCATGGATGGCTTCAGTTTGAATAATGCACGTTTAAATGATTTCAATAGTTTTATTTAAATATGTAATTTAGTTAGCATCTCTAAACAAAGCTTAAGGCAAAGCGCTGTGTGGAGACCTTGTTGTGCGTGTGGTTGTGTGTGCAGTGCCTGCGCCCCCGTCCCTCCTCACCAAGGTGGTGAACAGCAGTGTGGTGCAGGCCGTGTGGGAGCCCTCCTCCAAGATGGGCCAGCACCAGGGCTTCAAGCTTTACTACCGCCGGGCCCATGCCCCGCTCTACACCGGGCCCATCAGCTTCGCCCGCAACTCCACCCACTACAACATCACACAGCTGGGTGAGATGGCATGCCGACACAGCTGGGCCTAGCTCAGCATAATGTTGCCCAGATGTCACACCACATAGCATATTATAATATAGCCCAACAGTCACATAGCCTAGTGTAGCATATTTTAACCCAGCAGACACACAGCCTAGCATAGCATAATGTAGTCCAGTAGATACATAGCCTAGCATAGCATAATGTAGCCTAGAAGACACATAGCATAGTATAGTGTTGGCCAGCAGACACATAGCATAGCATAGAGGAAAATATTACTAACCATGTAATAGCATGCCCTGGCATGCGAGTGTGCATCATACTGCCCCGTAATATATTAAAAGATACGATGAAACAGGATAGCATAGCACAGCGTTTTACCAAATAAATCACTGATTGGGATGAGAGATTGGCTGGCTGGGATTGGCTGCCGAGCAAATAATGGGATTGTGTTTCCTCCCTCCCCCCAGACCCAGCGCTGGTCTATGAGCTCAAACTGCTGGCCTTCAACCAACACGGCGACGGCAACGCCACAGTGCGCTTTGTCTCACTGAGGGAGCCGCTGGAGAAATCAGGTGAGGGCCGTCCACTCCACACAGAGACACACCCTCGCTGACTAAACCCGGCCTAACTCATACACGCCTATCATAGCACTGTTAGGGGCAAGCGTCACCCTAGTCCACCTGTGAGGTAGATTTCCTCGTAGGGGTGCGTTGGTTTGTTGGCAGTTGGAGGGATGGTTTGTAAGGGTGAGGAAGGAGGCCTGTGGTGACCGGGGTTTCCCATGTGTCTCCTCAGTGCTCAACACGCCCTGCGACTGTGTGAAAGACGAGCAGGCCAAGACCTCCACCACAGGCATCATCATAGGCATCCACATCGGAGTCACCTGCATCATCTTCTGCGTGCTCTTCCTTCTCATCAGCTACCGTGGCAGGTGAGCAAATCAGGAGCTCCGGGCCTCTGTGGGGCTATGGTTGTGTCTCTTTGGGTGGGCACCAATGGGTAGCGTCTACCCTCGGCTTCTGGATGTTTGTTTGTGTACGCCGTCGTCCCCCTGTTTGTTTGCGCCTGAATGTGTGTTTACGTCTGCCTGCACTTACTCGGGGGTGTGTGCGCGTGTGCCTGTGTGTGTGTGTGTGTGTGTGTGTGTGTGTGTGTGTGTGTGTGTGTGTGTGTGTGTGTGTGTGTGTGTCTGTGTGTGTGTATGTGTGTGTGTGTGTGTGTGTGTGTGTGTGTGTGCGCGTGCCTGTGTGTTGTGTCACTCCAGGCTGATGCTGTGTAAGACGGTACAGGCCACGCCCCAGGCAGGGCGCAGCGCAGCTCTGGAGTCCTCCTCTCTGTCCCAGGGTGCCTCGGGGCTGAACGGCATCTCCCGGGTTGTCATGGAGACGAACAGCAGCGCGGCGGGGAAGAGCAGCGGGGCTGACAGCAACGAGCTGGAGAGGCTCTTCTCTGGCCCCACCCACTGTGGCCAGGCGCCCAACACACACATGGTGAGGAGAGAGACTGAAGAATAAAGATAAACACCAGGATTTAGATCAGAACATTTAAAGGCAACCAAAAAGATGTCAATCGCAGTGTCGAACATGCAAATAGAAGAATCCTCTGAATGTCATGCTTGTGTGTGTGTGTGTGTGTGTGTGTGTGTGTGTGTGTGTGTGTGTGTGTGTGTGTGTGTGTGTGTGTGTGTGTGTGTGCGTGCGTGTGTGTGCGTCCAGTTGGAGGGCTCCCTTGTCACCTGTCCACTCAACAACACCCAGCTGTCCACCCTTCCCCTGGATGAGTTCAGCCTGGAGCAGGATGTCGAGACCCGCTTTCAGGAGCGTCCCGGGGCCGCCCCTTCAGCGCAGCAGTAGGACCCGGACTGAGCAGGTCCTCTCAGACTGTTCTCTCACTCAGGTCGACAAAGTGTTTCCTTTTCCCACAAGTTTTACCTTTTTTTTTTTTTTTTTTTTTGAGCAAAGACTTTTATTATTGGTACGTTACAAAGGAGGCTCGGGAGGTTCTAGAACTGCTTCTTGGGTTGGTTCCTGAACAAGCCGTCTTCTGATGAACGGCTTCATTTCTGCTTTGGCAGGCCAATTGAAGTGTTTTCATAATATTATTTTATTTGGCTCTTCCTTATGTTTCTGGTTGCTGGCAGCACACAGATTTGAAGGCCCAGAATTTCCTTGTTATACTGAGTTTATTTGCAATTTTTTTTTACACATACATATATTATATACTATATCACTACTTGCTCAAAGTGGTTATAAGTTATTGGTCTAATTTCTACTTTTTGTGTGGATATCAATGACTCCTGCTGCCTAGTCACGGCCAACCAATGATTCCACCATCTCATCGCCAGAAGATCTTGGCCTTCTTCCAGAGATTTGATATATATATATATATATACATATATAAATATATATATTCTCTGTCTCAGGACTTTGTTTTTCAGTTCTATCTGTGTTTTTATCTGTTCCTAGCCTCCATTCAGGCCTCTAACACTTGGCTACGTGAACCTTAGGATGACAAAAATACCTACCTCAGCCGGAATGAATGTGTCATGGGATGCCCTTTAGGGTCCGCTCCTTCCCCTGTGTTCAGCTCCATGTGACATAGAGCAAACGATTTGGTCAGAGGACGATAAACCTCAAGGACAGGTGCCGCGCTACCTCAGATGTCAACCACCTCCACTCTCCTGCTTGTCAAAGTGAAAAAAGAAAAAAAGAAGAAATGAAAGAAAATCAACATAAAGCACTTCAAAACGCTGAAGTTAATGTTCTACCTCAAGAGAATGATGATGTTGTTGTCGTTGTTGTGTGTGTCTTTCTTTAATCATAGACTATGTCCGTCTGTGCGGTCAAGGCTTCCCTCCGATGATGAAATTGCTGTTTATGCGGACATGTCAATACCTCATGCAAGTTAGCAGACTGATGACATTGTTGTATGAATTCTACTTGTAAAAGTCATTTTATAGTGTTCCATAGTATTTGTTTTATAATTTTGTTTTTTATCTCCACGATCATAGTGTTAGTGTTTGAATCTTACTTGATTTGGGTTGAATGGGAAAACTGTTAGGGATGCACAGGGCTGCAATGGTCCCTTCCTTCCTAGGACTGTGTTTGAATGACAGACCCGTATTGCTGCAGTTCAAGTCGACAGGAGAGATGGAGATACATCAAACATACATTTCAAAAGGCATTGCAGAGCTGTGCATCCTTATGTGATATTGTGTGCAGATGTGTATCTCTGTGCACATTTGTCTGAGGCAAGAAATAGTGTGTGTGAATCTACATATGTAATGTATGCAAAACAAAGCACAAACCTATACACATGTCAGCCTGAAGCATTGAAAACACACCAGTTCCAGTGGAACAGATCTCCTACTTCAGATGATTCCCACACATTGCCGGTCGTTGAAGGTCGACCAGTGTTCACCGTGTTATTCAATCAGAATCTCATCACCGTTAGCTAGAGAGCTATGGACTCCTAAAAGCCTGGAGTGAAATAATGCAGTTCAGTGCGGGATGGACCGGGCCTGCCGGCACGACATGCATAGTGGCTGTTAGATGCCCCCTGTCAGGCCACTGCTGACTGACTGATAGTGTTGTTAGTCCATAATCTGACCCCAGGCCAGAGGGCCCTCCCTGGACGACTCTCCCTCTCGCTCCTGTGTTTCCCCCGTGGCAGTACCAGACATGAGACACTACTCTGATGCATAATGGCATCCTACCTCAGCCCAGCTCTCAGGTCACCTTCTGTTCGTCTACAGAAGAGATACACAGGTGCCCCCGACACACACACGCCCGCACGCACACACACACACACACACACACACACACACACACACTGACAGGCAGACTGGTAAACTCACAGACAGGTATACAGAAAGACAGACATACAGATCGAGGGGTTTTTCAATATGGTGCATTTAAAAAGTTATCGGGTGCTCACGTTAATTTCTGGTATGAATGTGTCCCAATTGTGTTTAGTAGTATATTTTATTTTATTTTTCACTTTGCCTTAAATGTCTTTAAATTGATGCAGTCATGTTGGGCAGTAACTCTTTTACCCTAAATAACCCCCTTGTGGACTTTTTTACTTTTTCCTAAAAGTTATGGTGTTCGGTTGTAAATAGAAATGCCAAACTACTTCACTTTCCTGCTCCCACGCATTCACATAAATCAATTAAGAATTATTTAGACTAGGACCCTTGAGTCGAGTGTGTACAGATACACTTTTCCCTTGGCAACCAAGTTAATGCTCCTATTAAATGGTTATGCTATAATATATTTGAGCCTGTATTCTTTAATGGAAGTGTAGAATATATTGTAATCTGTTTTGTAATCTATCTAAAACAACCAAGATAGCCGAGACTGGGCTACAGTGTCTCATGCAGTGCAATGGACATTTAAAAATACACCCAATATGGTGTTATAATAGCCATTATGCCATAATCCAAGATGAGCACTTTAAAAAAATTAATTTGAAAGCAGGTATGTCATGTGGTCTCCTTCCACCACCCCGGGTGTTTAGTTAAAACGAGCCCACAACACCTCCAGAGGTCTTAACGGTGAGCAATGACGTCTCAGAGACACCCCCCTCCATATTCCCCCTCTGCATGGCCAGATAATCAAAATTGAAGTAAAAAATACTATTTATTAGGTTGTGAGATATCCCTTCTCTATTCCTGCATGATCTGCGTGGATACTTACTGTCACATAAAAAATCTGTCCCTACGCTATTCTTGCAGACAAGCCTACAGCAGACATACCTTTGTTCTGAGATGAAATCAGTTTCTTAGTTTTTTTGCTACTTTCCATTAACATGTCAACAACCATCTATTGTAATTATTCCATGTTCTTTGTTTCTTTTGTTTGATTCTCATGTTTGATTCTTTGATTGTACATATTGGTTACACTGTTGTTACAAGGGTTCAAAACAGAATAATTGTATTACAGCTAGCATACAAAATGACAGATATAATAATTGTATCTATTTATTTACTTTGAATACGGTACTCTATTGCTAGTGCTTTCTCTAACACAGAGTTTTTATTTCCCCCTCTTGTGTGGGCGAGGCCTCCCAGAGAAAACCAAGATGTGCTCCTATTTTTTCCTTCCATGTCAGTAATATAAGGTTAATCGCCTCGTGTAGGATATTGCCCACATCTCATCTTCTGGATATGACAGCTTTTAGTGCCATGCAGCACGACTAAGCCCCACAGAACCCTGTAGTAAATGGTGGAAGATGGTGTTTACCTGAATAGACTGTGATAGGGCAGCTTCTAAAAGCCCTGTAGATCATCTGAAGTGCTTCAGCCTGGAATCTCTGCAAACTGCGCTCACTGACTGACATATTGGTTGACTGACAGGCTGGTTAAATGGCTACCTGACTGACTGACTCGCTGACTAACTGGTTGTATGGCTGACTGACAGGCAGGTTAAATAACTGAAAGGCAGACTGGGTTTTGAGGCGTGGGTAATGTCTTGCTATAGAAAGCCACACTGCTTGCCTATAACAGCGGCAGCAAAAGATGGCGTGGCAAATAAAAAGGGAGGGAGCCATCCTGGTTTCTCCACTGGAGAGCTCATGTTATCCCGTTGTTTTCCAGTGCTCTTCTGAACCAAGGGAGTGTGTGCTCAGGGAACACCGTCTCAGACACAGCCGGGCACACATGGACAGGGCCATGGATTAAGGAGAGCAGTCCTCCTCCGGACACAGTGCTTTTCTGTGCCCCATTCAGACCACTGTGGGAGGGCTAAGGGGTGCCTTCTTTGTTGACCAGCTAAACAAACAGCAGAGATTGTGTGTGTGTGTGTGTGTGTGTGTGTGTAGAAGGAGGAGGAGGATGGGGCTTATTACATATATACTGAGCACATCATGTTAAGCCTAGCAAGGGTCTCAGGGAGCCTTGACGAGATTCTGGGATCGCAACCAAGTTCACTAGCATGGTCCCTGTTCTGCTGTGCTTCTTCTCCATCTTTGTTGCTCCCTCACTCCCATGTCCCCCTGCTTAGCCACACACACACACACACACACACACACACAGCAATACCACTGATCAAAATGAAAGAAGTGTTTGTCAAAATAAGCTCAAAGCCCTGATTGTCCCTTATGCAGGCCGGGATCTACACATTGTTAGCATATAGCTTCATCCTCAATGACAACACAAGCCTATAGCAACTTCAGACCGAACATCAGAGACTTCTTGGAAGAAAACAGAAACTTCTTTCTCAATGGCGGCATTATGCTTTAAGCTTCTAATCTAGTGAAAGAAATTGCAACCGTCCAACCGTTTTTCTCTCAACTTGAGCAATTAGAGCAAAGGCTGGTTAGATGCCAAGCTATAGCACATCCGAGATGCGTCACACACAAACAGCTCTTTTAGGTCCAGTTATAGGAATATAATTCAGAACCACAAACAGCTCTTTTAGGTCCAGTTATAGGAATATAATTCAGAACCACAAACAGCTCGTTTAGGTCCAGTTATAGGAATATAATCCATAACCAGAAGAAGCTCTTTTAAGTCCAGTTAAAGGAATATAGATCGTGACCACAAGGTTTTCAAGGACTGCCGTCTCAGTGATCTGCGTTTTTTACAAGGTAGTGGGGGAGGCTATTCATAATCCTTTCAAAACTAAGATAGGTGACTAAAGGGTATATCTACGTATATCCTGGAAGCAAAGAAGGCATCCTAGCTCAATTCAAAGGGTCTGCACAAGGATCAGCCTGGGGCCAAGGTGGGGCGCATGCTGTTGTTCTGGGACGTGGGCTACACACACAAACACACACACCTTTCTGTGTTCCCTGCCAGGTTGGAAGAGATCTTTTATGTCCGTACAGTGTATCATGAATCATGACTGCTATCACACACGTTGAACACATCGTACGACCTGCATGCATGTTGTATTTGTAACATTCTGCCATTAAGTTAGTGTCACATCAGGATGAAAGAGAAAAGGATGCTGGTTGTAGAAGGCCTTCGGGAACTCAAAGGACCAGCTCTGTGCTTCTCCTTTTAAGCTAACACTAATGCTATGTTGTATCGGCTACTGTGGCACCAAATATAACAGTACAGTAGGATTGTGAATTGAACTACTTTCTAATGCATTTATCTCTCTGGTGCTCTCCCCCCATTCAAAGTGTCAAATGCTGAATTCTTAATATTTTTCAATTAACTTATATTCTTGTCAAAATGGTGAATTGAATTCTTGTAATTGTAAGTAGGTTTAAGATCAGTATTATATTTATATACCTCTGTGTAGAAATCAGAATAAGCCGAACGTTTTTATGAGTAGTAGAGACACATATACCTACTTAAGCATAAGCTGCAAGAAAGCAGAATATGTTGTTTTAGGTTGAAAGTGTTTGTCAATGGTTATTGGATTTGTGATGGTAACACTGTGACATTTAATAGCCAAATATGGCGAATGCTATTATCCTCTCCCTATTGATGGTTCTGTCTCAGATCGTTGGTCTGTGTCTTTTACTAATGTGTATTACTGGAAGTACAGTGTGCCCTAAACAACCTCAGAGAAAGCCCTCCCTGGGCGATGATTGTTAACCGTCTCATCGTTCACCATCCTGTTCCACCAAGTCATTATCTTTTCTGGGAGTTGACCGAGGCTGAGAGTCTATCTAACTGACTGCTCCTATGTTCCTGTCACGCTTTGCCGATACAGAAACACCTAAAGGTAAGGCAAATAATGATGCAGAGAATCCTCTAGAACCTCCAGCTTCACAGGGGAACCCTACAACGCTCATACTAATGGTGTTATCGACATACGTTTGAAACTTTTATTTGAAATAATACATGTGGTTGCAAAGTTTTTGTTTCGTGGGGTCTGACTAGTCAGTCCCAAGACAACTGACACCATACGACGACTATGTAGTGCCAACATCTGTAACAAAAATGTTTATGGACATCTTTCTTTTGGAAATGATACCTCTTAAATATGCAGAGCTCTAGCTCCATCACTAGCAGTGTGAGCCTCCGTCTGGTGTTCTGATATATGAGTAGTAATGTAATGTTGTAGGGGAACGCTGAGGCCTGCAGGCCCTTGTTCTAGTAGGGCCTGCAGGTCATTGACAAAGGGTGGTGTTTGTGTGGGGAGCACTCCCCCAAAAACCCACCCACCTCTCTGACGCTTCCTCTCTCTTCTGACATGGGCCAAGGGTTTGATCCAGTCAGGTCCAAAGAACACTTTTTCTTTTTTTAAGTAACAAAAGTTTAACGTTTAAAAAGAGGCTTTTGTGTTAAAATGATGGGGGGGTGCATAGAATTAGTTTTTTTTGCTCCGCAGATAATAAATGAAATGGTATTTTTAATTCCAAGACTACCCCAGAGATAGCACTTGTAAACCACACAGAGCAGGGAAGACATAGGCCACTGAAAACTCTTCTAGGGCTCTGAGACTTCCAGTTGGCTGAGTCGGCATCAACTACTGGGCAAATATTATTGTAACGACTGGTTTGTTTTTCCCGCTGCTGTTTTAGTGTGGTGCCAACTTTGAACCAAAAACATAATGCATTTCCCATCTGATGTCTATAGACTTTGGAGTGAAATAGACCTGCTGTTAAGAGAGCTAACTAAGGAGTGGAAGTAGCTATGGCCAGAACAAAGAGAGCACAAATCTATTTGGTCGACTGCACATCATCACATCTCTGTCTGTCTGTCTGTCTGTCTGTCTGTCTGTCTGTCTGTCTGTCTGTCTGTCTGTCTGTCTGTCTGTCTGTCTGTCTGTCTGTCTGTCTGTCTGTCTGTCTGTGTGTGTGTGTGTGTGTGTGTGCGTGTGTCTCTATGTCTTTCTGCGTGTGAGTCTGTCTTTCTGCTGAGGTCAGTGCCTCTGCTTATATCTCCAAAACCAATTCAGGTGAAGATGAATTATTCTCAGATAATCTTTTGTCAGGGATCACTGCTGTATGTGTCTACAAGTATGTGTTCCTACTGTATCTGTAGTTACTCAAGTTTCAATTATAAATGTGTATACATATGCACATACGCTAATATAAGTTATGTGTATATGTATACGTGTAAAAAGGCAAAATAGACCGTTTTAGTGGTTTGTATTGTTTTAGGGTTCATTGTGCAACACTGATTAAAGAAAAAAGGCAACAACAATGATAATAAACTAGATATAGTATTGAAAACAAGTTTTGACTCTGTGTTCTTTTTTGTACAATGCTTGTGTTTGTGTATGTTTTCGTGGTCAGCTACATAATTGTGATCTTTATAACTAAAGTTAATATTAAAAATATCGCCCTTTTTTCAATAGCTTGGTATCTGTTCGGCCTCCCTGTCTGCAAATTATGGCTTGGGAAATGGCCAAGTTTGCAGGCAGACGGGTAGTATTGAACAGGAAGCCCTCGGCCAGCCAGTCGATGGAGAATGGTGCCCACTTTCCTTCAAGACTGAGGGGGACTCCCAATCCAAATCAAGTACACCATCAATCAATTTCCTCTCTCGACAGTCACCCCACCTCTTACATTCCTGGAATAATCTATATGTATTAGTTATGTTGCTTTGGGACTTGGATTATGACCCTTTAAAATGTATCATTCAAAGTTTGATGTATTTATTTTCAGCCGCTTGCATAAATGTCAAGTGTGTTAAAATAACCTCTACCCAGCCTGACCAAGTTCCAATCTCTAATTATAATTGTTCTTCAATCAGTATAAGGGGATATCTGATTAGCCATGGCTGACCAGCATGTTTGGATAAGACATTGATTTGCAAAGCGGATATCTGCCCCACCAACTCCATACATTCTGAGGTTTGGGACTGTGTCTCCTATATGTAGTCTTGGTTTTCCTGGTTTACCTTATCTTCAGTTTGAGTGGGAGGTTGTGATTCGTGAGTTTCCCAGTGAGGTGTTGAGGTGTTACACAACGCTACACATGCTTTGTCAATAATGTGTGTGCAGTGCTGCTTTCTTCATTATCTGTGCTGACTGTAAATCAGGGGGAGCAGCGATGGGGACAGCCCCCTCCCCCCAACCCCCCCCCCCCCCCTCCCAGGAGGAGGCCAGACCGGCCGTATTAACCAGTGAAACTCTATCCAGGGCTGGGGGCCCCGGGCCCCGCGTCTGACCTCTTCAGCATTTAGGACCCTTTTCCCAAATAGTGCCCAGGGAGGAGAAAAAAGTGAGTTGGTGTGTGTGTGTGTGTGTGCAGCTGTCTCCGGGCATCATCTCCTGGCTCACGCCTTTTAGTGGCTTGAAGGGTCGGCCCGAAAGGGAGGCAGGTCAGAGGTGAGGCCAGCCAGCTTTCATACACGCCTCCCTCTGAAGTCGCCTGTTTTTCTTCCTCACCTCCCCTCCCCTCTCTTTTTACCGCTTCCAGATTTCCCAGCCGTAACACACATCCCAGCTTGCTAGTCGCAAATAGTCAGCTTTTTCAGTGTCTCTCTTGGCGTGGTGGTGTGCAACTGTTGGTTTTGAGTCTAACGCTGTGTGTGTTTATGTTCTTGGGGGCTGTATGTGCCTGCAAGTATGTTTTGTGTGCGTTAGTATGTGTGTGTGTGTGTGTGTGTTTGACAATGTTAATTTGTCCTTGGATGTGTAACTGCCTTTGAATGAGAGTACACACGTGTGTCCAGATTTGTCATTTCCGACTGCCTCTTTGTGCGTTTATATAGTGGGAGGGGGGAGGCTTTGAAATATTCTACAATGGCCATAAACTGTGGCAAGCAGAGAGAATTCGATTTGTGCCACTTGGTCCTCCTGCTGCTCTGGAACCCTTGGGCTATGGCTGAAGATGGAGTGTCATACACGATGGAGGAAGTGTGTCGGACCAGTGTGTGTGATGAAGTGTGTGTTGCTGCGTGTGTGAGTGTGTGGGGGGAAGGGTGTTTTGTGTGTGTGTGTGTGTGTGTGTGTGTGTGTGTGTGTTATGTGCACGAGATGGAGAGCGTGTGCATTAACATGAAGGGGCCACAGGAGACGTGGCACTGAAAGCATTAATGTAGTAACTGTTTCTCAGAGACGACGGATGCAACTGCACTGTGTGCTGGCTGAACAACTGAGGCGGCATGGCCACTCTACACAGTCGCTGCCTGTAAAAACACATTCATACAAAAGTGTAACTTTATGGTGACAAGACGTAAAGGGATCATGTGTTCTTATTTGGAATAACATATTTACATTACATTACACACATTGCACTCTCTCTCTCTTTCTCTCTCTCTCTCTCTCTCTCTCTCTCTCTCTCTCTCTCTCTCTCTCTCTCTCTCTCTCTCTCTCTCTCTCTCTCTCTCTCTCTCTCTCTCTCTCTCTCTCTCTCTCTCTCTCTCTCTCTCACACACACGCGCACACACACAAACAGACACTCAGTCCCTTGCTCCCCAACCATTCTTTTCTTTGAAGTGGGGGAGCACATATCGAACTGCTCGTCCACACCAAGACCCGTGGAAACAGTAGCCTTGGAGAGAGTGGGACGGGGCGTGGCTGGAGTGCGCTTGGGGAGGGGCCATGTCGTTTGCACGGCTGAGCTGTCGCATCCCCCAAGCGCCTAGTGTCACTGATGTGTGAAACAGGACAAAGAGTGGAGGGATGGAGGCATGCCGGTAGGAAGGAGGGATGGACAGAGCATGTGGTTGTGTGAAAGGGATGAAGAGACGATAGCATGGGGATCACAGAGGGAGGGAGGGAGGGAGGGAGGGAGGGGAATGAGTCCCAGTTCTCCTGTACCCTGTGGGTGTGTTTGTGTGAAAGAGAGAGAGAGCGCGTGCGGTAGAGGGCTCTTCACAGTGACTACTACATGGCCATATTTCCTTCTCTCCCTGGTCATCACTCTTCTCCCCCCCAGTCCCTTAACCCCTCGCCTCATCCTCCCCTCCCCTCCCCTGTATCCCAGCTACCCGCGTCTCTGATCCAAACACCAGGGGGGCTTAGAGGGGGTTGCAGCCTCTTTTACTGTAGCAGGCAAGCAGTGGTGCCTGGGGAAACAAGCGAGAGACCTAGAAAGAGAGTCGGGTGGAGGGCTTGATGTCTCTGTCCTTCCCAGGAACAATGCTGCACACCTCATGCTTGCCCCTGGCCTTAACGGGAAAAGAATCACTGTGGCGTAATGGCACTACAAAAGATGTCATCCGTGGCTTGTTTGATTGACTCGGACGTGTGCCTATATCGATCCCTTTCAGGTCTAATCACGCTGCTCTGTGTCAAGGTCCACTCTCCGACTCATCCGCCCTGAGCTGAGGATACTGTTGTTCCACTGTACAAGCAGGCCACAGAGACCGCCAACGTGTTAACACAGTAGTACCAATCTGCGCGCTGCAACGCTGGCAACAGCGACCAATATATGGTTGGACAGTGTCTCTGTGTGTGTGTGTGTGTGTGTGTGTGTGTGTGTGTGTGTGTGTGTGTGTGTGTGTGTGTGTGTGTGTGTGTGCGTGCGTGCGCTTGTGTGTGTGTGTGTGTGTTAGCTGCCTGTTAAATCACACCGAGCCATATGGAAGCCCAGTGTGTTGTATTCATTAAACCCCAGGGCGCCCACAAGGGACTGGTGGTTGCTATGATGGAGCCGAGTCCCCTCGAGAAACCCCTATAGGAGAGGACAGGGGGCTCACTGGTCTATCTTTGCCGTGTAGAGAGAGCAGGTCAAGAGGAGTTGGGGTTATCTAGGGTGGTGTAAGGTTTGTCGGTCACTCATGGATGGACCTCTCTACTGCTGGTAAACACACCTTTCTTTTGGTTAATGTCATTCATTTTAAGACTTGGAACATGGCCGCCACTCAGCTTGGTTGGCACATGGACCATGGAGAGAAGAGCAGACATGGTTGGTTTACAACATAGCCTAGTTAGGCTCTTCAGTGCACTGTCCTTAGGGAGAAAGAAGGACAAATGTGGAACTGAGTTGAATTCTACAACATATTCCCTATTTATTTTAAGTAAAACTTTGCCTTGAGGTTACTTTACCACTTACTTATCTCGTATTGTTAATAACACAAATTACTTTTCAGTTACTTTTCTTGAGGAAGTACAATATATATATATATATATATATATATATATATATATATATATATATATACATACATACATACATACATACATATATATATATACACACACATACACAGTATATATATATATATATATATATATATATATGTGTGTGTGTGTGTGTGTGTGTGTGTGTGTGTGTGTGTGTGTGTGTTAAATGCAACCCGGTTGGTCATTTTCTTTATGCTACTTTATGTTATAACTACAACAGCCTAGTTCTCAGCCAATTAGGATATTCTTGAACTTGGAAATGTCAAATGTGAAAAAGAACCACTATGACTAATAGCTGTGCTGTTACCTTAATGAGAATAGTTCTCGGTGCGATCCACTTCCTTTGATGTCCCCGCTGTAAGATGACCAGCTAATAGGAAAAGCCTTCAGCTCCCTCATGCTCGGTTATGTGTGATTCAATGGGATTGAGGACAACAGTGGAGTTGTCAAATGAAGGGGTTCAGGGGTAATATGGATCCTATTATTCTCCTTAGTGTGCATACATTAAGCTGACATTCTAGAAGGGCAGACGTTGATCACCAGTGGCCTCCATTAGTAGATCTGCTCAGCCGGCTCTCTATTCAACATTTACATCAGCCTGTTGTTATTCAAGCCTTTCGCCTTTCTGGGCTCTGTCATTTTACAGCTTTCAGAGAGTGAAACACCAACCAAGGACACCTTGAGCTGGAAGAGGAGAGGAGATGGCCAGCTCAATGTATGTGTAGTGTTATGTCCATGAGCCTGGCTATAGAATCTGTCCAGAGGCTAAGAAGTGTAATCTTGAGTGTGTGTGCGTGGGCGAAAGCACACTGTTAGTTCTCTACTGTGAATCCCTATTATTAAGATACTGTGTGCTTCGACACAAACAGTGTGTATTCCAAACAGGGCCACGGACATTCTGTTTTAAGCTCCTAGGCTGCCTCAGTGCTGCAGTGTGTTTGACCAGGGCTGGTTAATTTTGAATGTGCATGGCAAAAAAAAGTGACCCTCCTCCATGTTGCATAATACTGAGAGTGGAAAAGAGCAACTGTACGAGGGGGTTGAGTGAGTAAGATTTTCATCTTCCAAATGTTCCATATTGTTATAAATTAGATTTTCTTCTTCCTAATGTTCCAACCATTTGTATTTCCAAAAGGCTTTCACATTCTCCACTCCTATCTGGTTGGTTGATTTGGACAGCTGACTGAGTTTACTGTTTCCCAGTGCCTGTGTTTGCAGGAGCTCTTAAGAGGTTCTGAATGTGGCCTTACGGAGGAGGGTCTGGGTGGGCACCCGGCCTGGTTGCTAGGCTGGGGCTGGGGGACTGCTGGAGCCAAGAGGACGACTCTAGGAAGCAGGGGGAGATCCGGACTGGGGGTCTTAGGGGGTCCGCAGGGAACGAGGGGCCGATACGGGTCAGTGTTTGCCCAGCTGTCTCCTTGGACAGTTGAAAAGGGGGAACTGGCCAGATATGCATGGGGGAGTAGCGGGGAGGAGGAGGGGGTACTAGGGTCGAGTTTGGGGAGTAGGGGGGAGTTGGGGTAGTGGCTGGAAGAGAATGGGGGAGGGTTTGCGGTTTTAGGAAACACTCCAAACGGTTCACTTTGCCTTGACTGACTGACGTCGGATTATCTGGTCATCACGGCTCCCATCCTTCTCACCGTTCAGAGAGCCATGGTTAATATCACTTCTCTATCTATTCCCCAAAGTGTGGGCGAGGTGACATTGGCTCCGGGCGGTGAAGGTGTTCCCATGGGCGAGGCCTTGCATCAGCACAGCACCTCACACCCATCTGACGACGCCCTGAAACTCACTTGACTGACTTGATCATGACCAAAAACTGTATTTTCATTTTAAGAACTTATTTATTTTGGATTATTATGCTGTATCCAAACTACAATATTTGAAGATCTACATTTCCTTTGTTGTTTTCTCAACACGTCACATCATTTCTAACTTTCTACCATTCCTCCACTTTCATTTTTTATTTTCTCAGAAAACACTCTTATTTATAGTTTTTTGAATGTCTAAGGATTAAAGTGACTTCCATATTACAGAATAACATGTTAAATATGATTTTTCACATTTATTCAATTGAAACAATAAACCTGCTTAGTTGTCACGCTAGGTCTTATTCTTTTTGGTCAGGTCTACTGTGAAAAAAAATCTACAAACATGGGAAAAGAAACATCCTCTAGGCTGTTTGCTGTAAACATGTTTTGGGTCTGAAACTACAGAAACGTCTGCAAATAGACGGGATGCCGTACAGGTTATGTTTTAGAGAAAAGAACAAAAGACAGGACGGGGTTGCATTTAATCCCGTGGCTTTGTTGGATCAATGCCGTGATAGCATTACTGCGGATTTCATCATCTATAGAAGGCTGACCTAGTAAGTCAACTGGGACTGTGTGCAAGCAGGAGGACGCAAAATGTTTACCTGTGCTTGAAATCACCCTTCCTATTACCCTTCCTATTACCCTTCCTATTACCCTTCCTATTACCCTTCCTATTACCCATCCTATTATCCTTCCATCCTCATCTAAGTGTCATGGATAAAAACAAACACATTTTATGACCATGGCTTTTCTGGCTGCCTGCTTAGTAGGATTTCAGTCAGTCTGTCTGATTAACCTTCTTCTCGGTCAGTGGGGGTAAGGGTCAAAAAAGTCAAAATGGCTGCCTCTTCCTCCAATCCTTTCACCCGAGGAGAGCAGTACACTGTGTTCTTTTTCTCCAGGGCAGTTGGGTCAGAAGGGGAGCGGATGGTAACACCCCATAACCCCCAGCCCCCACCTTTATTTCTCTGGTCAATGTCCTGGCCTTCCATCGACAGGGCCAGTCAATAACCATTACTCCCCACTGGACACGGGCTGGTCGGTACCTGCTTCCCTGCTAATCACACGATCAATAGTGACCATAACATACCTGCAAGGCCATGGGAGGGATCTTATTAGTTAAGGGGAGGCAGCGCTAACTGAATCACAGTTAGTCACTAGGTAGGGCCTTGAGGGAGGTCCATGTACAACAAAGGACAGGCAGGCAGGCAGGCGCTAATGGTGCTGTAGCCCTGGGGCTTCTACTAGGCTTTCCCATCTTAAAGGGGCATTGCGCTCAAAACACATTTCCTTTCAGCGGTTGGTGTTTGAAGCTCACTTGGTATCTTTTAATTGTTGACCGTGTAGGACCGTTCCTGTAGCTCTTTGTGCCTGGCAAACCAGACTGACTGTTTTATTTCCCCTCGCTAATTTTTTCAGCTCAGGCTCTGATTCGGCTTGTTTGAGCCTAGGGCCGTTAGCTTGCATTTACCCACCAATGTCGCGTTCGAACAGTGTGATCTCGTCCGGCTGGTCTGAAAAAGGCTATTGAGGACTCAGCGTTTAACCACAATGGCACCATGTGCAGGGTATGGCTGATCTCCCTGCCACTGGGACCAAGAGTCCCCCATCAGACCATGAAGCAAGGCATTGCCATCTGCTGGCAAGATGGAGGAACGACACCCTCAGTACTGTACCACACTGCCAGCCCCATTGTGACCTACCAAGTGGCGCCCTTCTCATCGTTAACTAGATGAAATACATCAATCATACCCTTCAATTATATCTATGCCCATTATTCCACAAATGACGTTGTGTCATTCATCTAATTTCTTCCCAGCAGCCCAGGGAACGTCCTCCCCACAAGTCATCACACCGACCATTGATCCTCCCTCCGCTCTGGCTCACTCCATCTCCTTCAGGTCATCCTTCATATTTGACTCCCATCATGGCTCATTATTGATTATTGCAGGGGTGGCTTAGGATATATATATATATATATATATATATATATATATATATATATATATATATATGCACTAGGAGACATTGAGGTAAAGGTGGGGCATTTGAACAGTTCCAGATGACCACTTTCTTCAACCATTGGTCCTAAATCACCATTGTCGTGATGAAATAACAAGGCTATAAGACCTCACATGTTCCAATGTGCAGTCTTCGTTTCCATTTCAAAGCAACTTAAATGGCTGACTGGTTGGAGTCAATAATTGATCAACAAATTGCATATGTCCTATGCTGGTAAAATAAATAAGTGTGTGTGTGTGGGTCCTGACCACTGGTCAGACGCCTGCATACTGTAGGCATTGAGCTGTGTGTATTGACGGGTACGACTCCCACCAGACACCTGGCCCACTGTCAGCAATACTCAGCAGCCCTGTCAATCTCCTCAGACTGCCTGTGTGTGTTTCTCTCTTCTCTCTCCTTGTCTTGGTCTCCTCCTCTCTCACCCTCTATGTTTTTCTCTTACAGGCATGAACACACACATAGATGAAGATTAACATCAACCTAGTGCTACATACCAGGCCTACTTCTGACAAGGTAAAGTAATACCTAGCCATCAAAGGGTTTCTATGCAAAGAACCCTCAATTGCACACGTGCCCGTTGAACACACACACACACACACACACACACACACACACACACACACACACACTCACAACTCACAATTCAGCAACCTTACTGTTAAAGGGATGCACAACTCACACACAAAAAAACAGACTCTTGATACAAAGACCTCTCTCACTTTTAATTTCCAATGTTCCTGTTTGGAAGCCTGTTAATGGCTAGGTGCCTCTCAGTTAGCTTGGTACGGATCAGCTCTGACATGTTTGTCCGACAGCCTCCTGCACCCAATCAATACTAGTGGATTTGTCTACAGTCCCCTGGGCCGCCATGCAGCTAGGCCTGCCTCCCGCTTCGTACTGTACAACTACATGCTCCTTAAGCCATTCTCCACACAATCGAGACCACGAAAAAATATTTCTACAGTATGGTTTGTTAGAACTTTATTCTTTACACTTCTCATCCTAATGCTTCAATAAATGAAGAGAACAGTATCTAAAAATTCTGCTTCAACGCTTCCTGTTCTGGTAATCCATGTTTCAGTAAAAAGGGGGATACACAAACATTGCATAGATTCAAGTGCAGAGTTGAGGATTGAAGCCCATATCCATGGGTTTGTGAAAGAACACCTCTCTTGTGGTATTGCAACTGGAAGAGGACTCAAATGGTGACAGAGTTGTTTGGCTACCATGGTCCAATCCCCATCTTGTCTCTTCTCTTCTCCATTGACTATTCAGAGTCGTAACCATGTATTCTACACCGTACATCATAATATTTCTAATTGAGTATACTAAAAGTAACTAATGTGACTACTGTATGTTGTGAAAGGTAGCAATAGTAACTGGCAGCAAACAGAATCTGGCTATCTCTGTCCAGTAATTACCTGCAGCGTTCGCTTGGTTGCAATGGATCATCTCAAAACACACCCCGACTAAGCCATATAGCAGTAAAGCTAATTCCTGTCTCTCAAGCCCCCAATTGATTGATGTATTGTGTGATCAAAAAGTCTTTTGAAGCATCAAAACCCGGGTCTTAATTCCTCTCTCACTTTAGCCATGATCCCGGTTGTCATGGAGATAATTGATTTCGACCTAGCTTTGTTTGTTCACCTGGACGATGTCTTCCTCCTTTTGGTTAGGCCATTATGTGTCCTTCATCTCAATGATCCCACCATCCTCTCGTCTAATAAGACAGAAGGTCGTCTGTTGCTGGGGCCCTTTCCCCTTCTCCCTGGTAGAACTTCTCCTTGGGTCTCTCTGATGAACAGGTCACAGCCACTGCGTGTGTGTCTTTATTTGTTAGTGTGCTAACACTTTAAAGTGACGCAAACAGATTTGTCCTCTACTTATTTATAGGTTCGAAAATGTGAACACACATAGACTAGGATACATGAATCTGGGTGTACAGTACGTTTGCCTGCATGTATTTATGTGTGGGTTTGTTTTTTATGTAAACTAGGCTACTGTATATACGTGTGTGTGTGCGCTTTGTGTGCCAGAGAGGGAAAAAACACAAGAGCTGCCCTCGGTTGATTTGAATAATAAGCAGAATATGGCGAGGTGTGCCATGCAAAAATAATTGAGGTTCCCTTCAAATCAGTTACAATCACACTGGAGGTCCTACACCTTTATTTAATTATCATCACAACCTGTATCATTTCTTCGACAGAGAAGCTGAATTATTCATCATGCATAACTTACTTAATGGTGAAGGAAAAATAGGAAAATGGGAATTCAAATCTTCTGGTGCACTCTGCTTGCTAATTTATTGTGCCATATAAAATTCTCTTCTTACTGAGTAATAATCTAGCTCTCCCCCAAATGATATACCCTTTCTAATTTTTGTAGCAAACACCTGAAAATACATGTTACGGGTATGTGTAGAAGTGGTCCCAAATGTGTGTTTCCCTCCTGAACATTATTCATATATTTGTAGAATGAGTATAACAAAGCGCTGGTGCTCAATTAAAACATCTGTTCAGTGGCAAAGCCTGAAAATGACTTGAATATGATTATTTCACATTTCCCCAGCTTTATTACCATTTTTAAAGCATCTTCATTTGACTGTCTGATACATTAACTTATATGTAATATGTATAATATGTCAACAAATAAATTATAAATGCAGTTTACAGGGAAGGAAATGCCATTCATGCAAATGTTTAATTGTGTCCTAGCTTTTTTTGTATCAGTTTAGAGGTAAACAGCGGATTGGCGGTGAAGTGTTTATGTTTTCAGTTAAAGGTCAGTGCAGTCAGTGCAGAAAAACGTACGATATGTCTAAGTGTTTATTGCAATAACATGGTAATACATTGAAAGTTGGCGTCAAGGGTCTGCTGCTCTGAATTACTTTCCCGCCCAAGGTCATCTTCAAACACTCAGTGAACAACCATGGGTAGGGAGCAGATATCTGCAGATCCCCCTGATAGATACTGAGCAACAGACCCAAAGTGGGTGGATCATGGGGTGGAGATGGGTGTGCAGCACCAACAGCAGGCTCGTATTGTGTGGTGCAGCAGTGAACATTGGAGAAGTTGCAGGAGCCAGTGTGGTGAGTGGACTGCGATTGAAGAAGGCTGTGTTAAACCATTGAGTGTATGTGAGTGGTTGGTTGGTGTGACGTGGATAAATGCTGTTGTCTGAGGAGCTCTGCCAGGGCGTCGCTTCATTAATCAGCTGTGGGTTCACAACATGTCGGGGGCAAAGCCTAAACCGTGTTTCAGCAGTAGTATGCAAATAGTGTGCCAGTTTCAAAGTGTATACAGTGGGTGCATACGCCCGCATATCAGGATAGAATAAGTTGCACATGTTTTGACATTGTTTGAGTCCTAATTCAACCAGATTAAGGTCTGCATATCAACTAGGCCAGAATCTGAGTTGGCCAAATCGGATGTGAGCTGTTTGCACGCTCGCAAAACAACCTGACGTGCGTGTTGTTGGAGGGAATAAACCTGAAAGGAGTCGGCATCACTCTAGTGTGCAAATGAGGCTTCTGCCTCCACATTCCGTGTTTCTCTTTCTCTTTCTCCGTGTGCTTGTACCCCCCACCCCCACCCCACCCCCCCACCCCATCTTGCTCTCCTGCCTCTTTATCTCTAGCCCACCCACTCAGAGAAAGTGGCAATGCTAGGTTTGCAGAAGAGGCAATCAGCAGTGCGGAGCCGCTTCGGTGTTGATTTAGATCAGCCTCCTCCTCGGCTCCCTCTATCTGGAAGCCAGTATGGCGGGGTACACACATCACACAGCTTTCACTTTGCACTGCCAGCCATCTTTAATAACGGCAGAGATGTTTTGCCACCTCTCTATTTCCCTTCAATTGGCATTTCAATAACTACAGTGTGCCACATGCAGTTCCGAGAGAGAGAGACACTGCCTGTCAAGCACATAGCAATAACGGGGAAAAAAGACGTCCCTTCTCCTTCTGCCTCGTGTGTGTTTTCCTCTCCCTCCCACCCACTCCCCTTCCTCTGTCCTTCTGCTGTATCACCCTCTTTTTGTTTACTCTCTCTTTTCTCTCTATGCATATCTTTAACCCTAGATCCCCTCTCCCTCCTTTATCTTCTTCTCTCTACATTTACTGTTTACCTTCCCCCTTGCCTTTTATTTTTCCCTCTCTTCTTCCATCCCTCCCCCTCCCTCCTGTGTGATTGGAGGCTTGTCATACTGGTGCTGTATAGAGCACCCTTGATTTGAATATGCATTCTGAATGGCGAATTGTATGCATGTGCATATGTAGGCTGCTAGTGCGTGAGCACGTTTGTATCTGTGGTGATACATGAGCACATGTCGATGGCAAGTGTGTGTGTGTGTGTGTGTTTGTTAGTGTGCCTTCTGCTTAAGTGTGCATACATCTTTGTTCAGGTGCTGGGACGAATGTGTCCCTCCATCAGAGCGCCCTCAGGGAGATGGTCACTCTCCCCACCGGTAGAAAGGTCCCCCTGCCTGGGCTTCACATGGGGCCACGTCCTGAACTGGAAATGGTCCTCCTGTGAGGGAGAGAAGCAAAGGAGGAATAGGGGAAGGGAGGTGATGCGAAGAGCTTCACAGCAATCAGCGGCGTGACAACCAAGTTATTATTGTTTGGCTGAAGGTCACATGAAGGACGGGGCGACGGGCCCGGCAACGCATGCCCCCGCATTCCCTCCCCACTCCTCCCCCAATGGTGGAGGATGCCATGCCCTAGTCACTCAGCCTTATCCCAGTCCCACTCCGGGCTTCAATCACAGACGCCCGAAAGACTGAACGCCAGGAATACGAAAGACTCCATTCACAGCTCAATTCCCCTCCCGGCTTCCATGTGAGCCACTCAACGTCCAACCAATCAAAGAAAGGCTCGTATCTCCACAGCAAATGAAACTTCATACACAGGCTCACACCACACACTGGTCACCTGGGTATTTACTGGTATGTTGTGTAGTCAACACCGCTATGGGAAGAACATTGTTTATGTCTGAGGCCAAAACACTCTTTGCCTTTCAAACGGCAGGTAAGGTAGAATATTCTGTGGATGAGACACCAACATGACGCTCTGGGTCTAATCACATGCCACAACATGTCTCTCATTCATTCCTTTTCAGGAATATCAAAATCACACTAGTCCCTGGAGAATATAGATCCCATCAACCTGTCAACGTTATAATCATCTTTTAGCCCCTAACAATCATTCTTCTCTCTGGACTGCAGTTTATCCACAGAGCAAAGAAAGGCCCGTAATGGATTTCTATTCATGCACATTTTCCAGTGACAATCGTTTATCCACAGTGCATATTGGTGGCCCTGTGTCTTAATGCTATTGGACTTTTTCAAGGCCAGAGTGGTCCTAACATCTGTCTCCCTAGATTTAAAGAGAAAGTCTCCATACACCTAGGGGCATGTAGCTATTGGAAATCCAACATAAAGAATGAATCAATATAGTTCAGGCCATAGAACCTTGCTGTAGGATCAATTGGCCTATAAAGGCAGCAACTGATGGTAATTACCCCACTTGATTTTGGGCTCCAGGCTGTATGCTGCGAAATGCCCCGGTGAAACAATTTGAACAAACTGAAGGGTTCAAAAAGGAAAGGAAGTGAGCCATGTGGATTAATTATGGTTTAAATTTCCCTAATTGTCAATAACGGTATGCTACTCGACAGCCTTGTTAGGAGGTGGATGTGTGCTAATATGAGCAGCGGTGCTCAAAACAAAGCCATCTGTCCTGCCGCCCCAGAGAGTTATCCTTCTAATGTTCTTTTCAGTGACGTAAGATCCATCTGTTGATGAATGGACACACTGACAAACTACCCTAAATGTACTGGATGCAGATGGGAGAAAAAGTAGAGGCAGACAATTCGAATGGAAAGAAAAACCAAGGAAGGGAGGAAAGATAAGAAGATACGCCAACGGACAAAAATGCATAAATCCAATGGGATGGGAGGAGTGTATGGCAGTTATGGGACCTTTAGAAGTAAGCCTCTGGAACTCAGGTTTGACCTTTGACCCAGGATGTTTATCATGCATCTGTGTTTCTGTATATGTTTTGTGGGGATTGTGTCCACCAATCCCGCTGCCCCTGTGGACCTATTCATTTTGAACTTCCAGCAGGTTGGAGTAAGGACGATCATAAATTCCTGCAACAGAAAGTAAGCCGGTCTATATCCCTTGTGTTTACAGCATGGGCCAGCCACTCACTGCACCGACAGATCCTACCGAACCCAAAGATATGAAACCAAGAGTTTCTGTGACCCATTTAAGTCAACGAAGACCTGGGCGGCGTGCAGTATGGGATGCATGATAAGCCCGTTCTAAATGGCATCTCCCACGTGGGAACATCTCAGCTCACACTGTGTACGCAGAGAGACAGATGACCTCTTTGTTGTACACCTCCCCGAAGAGCAGACAAGCCACTGATTATGTAAATCAACCTATTATAGAGGGGTGATAAATTAGGTTTGTGGACACACTGAGACAGTGTCTTTGGCATAGTCATGGCTGAAAACAGATCAAAGAGGAAAGAGATTAAAGGATGGATGACAAGAGCAATACGGAGTGCCGAGGTTACAGGAAGAGATGTACGGTGAAGTACAGTGGGAGTTCAGACGAAGGACGTTAAATGGTGTGGCTGTGAAGCATCAATAGGATGGACAGTAGGATGGGGTCAGAGAGAGAGAAAAGATGAGAAGAGGGAGGTGAGCCGCAAGGCAAAGGGGAAGGAGGGATGGGTGGTGGTGGTGGTGGTGGTGGTGGGGGGGGGGGGGGGGCGGGGGGTTGTGGAGGGTCCTGTAAGCATCCAGGTCAGGGCTGGGGGTTGGCCACACCAATGGGGACTCGATCAGCTCCACGTGCCTGAGCCCCGACAGCAGGACAAAATGAGGAGCTTTGGGAGTCATCTCTTGGATAATGGACTCCAGCTAAGGTCCAGGCCCTGGCTGAGGAAGATAAATGTAGGGTGGAAGCTGGCAGGGCCGGGGGTAGAGCCCCTCTCCCTCTCCTTCTCCTGTCCTGGCCCATTATCCAGGCGGCCAAAGGGGGCTTCAATCACTGACTCCTTAATGTCACGCCTGCTCTGCTCTCGGTTTCATCCTTGGATCTCTCTCTTTCTCTTTTTCCCTCTTTCTCTCTCTCTCTAGTCTACCCTGTTTCCTCTCATCTCTATCTGCAGCAGTGCATGGACCCAGCAAAGCTAGATTGTAAGACAGCCTCTCACTTGGAGGATGACAAGTGATTACCTTACCTTAGAGGGGGAAAGATGTGAACTGGTGTCCACAGATACACACACACACACACACACACACACACACACACACACACACACACACACACACGGGGGACGGTATGACCAGGAAGTGTCAGTATAGAGAGCAGATCCGGAGTGACTAATTGAGGGAAACGGGAAGATTCCCGGTGGGCCGGGCTGGTTGTTGGACCGCAAGGGCTGGTGACAGGGTCAACAATAGATCATGTGAGCTGCACTCGCAGAACCTCGGGCTTCATGCAGGCTCTCCTATAACTACTTTGTTTGGTCAATTTCGTTACAGGTTTGGTAAATATCGTTACAGGTGTATCTATTTGTCTCCCAGTATTTTGCAATTTCAAGTGCCTACGCATTAAAGGGGACATACCATGCTTTCCCATATTTTCTGATATAAACATAAGGTTACAATGTTGGATTTTCATATTAAACGTGACCAAAGTTTAAAATAATGAGCTATATGTATGTAAAAGTAATTCCTGTGAGCAAAAACCTCAGGCTTCAGATTGCTCTGAACGCTAGGTTTCCAAAGTTTTTTTCTATTTCGGGGGCAAATTGACGTCAGTTTTCCCCAGGTTTCTTTAAGTGGTCATCTTCTACCGGCACACTGCCATCAAGAACAGGCTTCTGCGAGGCTGGCCAATTGGAAGAAAGTGGGCTTTTAGGGAGGCTACATGACTGGCCAGTATAATATAAATAAGGATTTTTTTGAACAGTGAATCATGAAAAACTAACCAGTAGGGTCTCAGAATGAAACAAAAAGAGGTGAAAATGAGCATAAGGCAAACACGCAAAATGGACAAGGTGTGTTAAATTGCACAATTGAAGGTGCAATCTGTCCGCCTATTGCAGACTTGCATAGTAAAGCTATGATCACATATCTCCAGTATAATAGGTTGTGAACTAAAGTGGGCTGGTCTGTGGCATAAAAGCCCCACTCCGGCCCTGTTAGGGGGTGTCCCACTTGGTAGTGAACAACCCTGCTGATAAACCGACCGAGAACGGCCCTCTATATGATTTATCTCTGACCTCTCCTCATCCTCTGATCAACAGTCACAAAGACATTCATTCAAACAAAATATAAACAAGAAACCAATGCTCCTTGACCAACTTTAATAAACATTGTTAAATATACAGAAGACGAGATAAAATTCACATGAAACACGTCCCGGAGCTTATTCCAATGATAAGGTGTAGAATAATTAAAGGGCAATTTCCCGCAGTTTTGATTTTACCCTCGGGACTTTAAGCCTCATCCAATCATTTACCCTGGTATGGTGGTAACACTAATTTGCAACAAAAGGTGTAATAAAACAGCTGTTTCTCTACGATGGCCTCATAAATGACCAGCCGGCCGTGATATTCTCTCCCGGTATGAGAGGGCTACCAACCTCATCATGTAGTACATGAGCACATGAGTTCTGAAGTGCTTACCTTTCATGTAGCACAATGCACTGTTGTAAACATCATCAAGTGGTTTAAAAGAGCATCAGCTGTATGCATGTCTAATTAGCATAACCACCATAATCCTTGACCGTCCAAAAGGATGCCTGGAGGATACCTTTGTTCATTCAAACGACAGGCATGTCTTGATCCTTAGAGAAGCCCAGCTGAATTATTTTTGCTTACTTTGCTTACTTCTCAAAAGTAATCTGTGTACCATCAATGGTCTTACTGCACAAGTCAGAGATGTTTTCTTAACAAATTTCCGGGTGTTATCGACCTAGTGCAGGAGTGTAGTAGTCTTTGAGACGAGATGGAAGGAGTTTTTTTGTGTACACGACAGGTCTAGCAGATTCTCTTGGCGAGTTGCGTTTCGGTCATGAGGTCGAAAACGTTTTTTCCTCTAGCTTTAGGGTAGGGACCACTGTTTTTAGGGAGATCAGCGTTATTCCAAAATAAGTCAAAGTAAACAAATGACAAAGAAGCATCTAAAAGCAATGAGTGGAGAGAGGGCTGAAGTTCTCACGGCCGTGGCCCTAGATGCTGCCCTAGACCCTCCATTGCATTCAGTGGCATTTTCTTTTTTTTTTGACTGTCTCTGTTCAACACGATTTGTGCCAACACGCCTTTTGCGTGCGAACCGAGGTTCAATTCACACATTTTGTTGTCGGCTTTTAAGCAGAGCTTGTATAGCGTGCGCTCCCCATTGTAAATGCACAATTGGCTGTTGTGTTTGTGCTTTCCTATTAGGCTGGAAAGGGGTAAAGAGAAATGAACAGGGGGACCCCAAACCAAATCTCTTCGAATCCCACCCAGGTCTGGGGAACCCTGCCTGGACCAAAAACACCCAGAACACAGGTCAAGAGGGTCAGACACACAACACAACCCCCCACAATGGCAGACAAGGCTACCCCAAAGGCCAAAGAAGTGTTTTTTATTGTACCAGCAACTGTTCTAGTGTTATGGAAATGAATGGGGATAGAGGTGGCAGTTGTGTCTATCTCATTCTCTGCTCTCATTTGTTGAGTTTGACTGGGAAGGCAGGGCTTTGTTATTCTCTCTGTACACCAAGAAGCTCTTGAGATCTGTCTGGATGTGTGTGTGTGTGTGTGCGTGTTTCTGATCAGAGCTTTAGCGCCATGCGCATGTGTTCAGACCTATTTTTGTGAGTGCGGCTACGTGTGTGTACGTGCGCACGTTCACTCAGAGCTGCGTGTGTTCACACTTCTGTCGGCCCCTATCAGCGTGCAGCCATTTGTCAGAATGAAAGCTGTTCTTTCAAATCCACAACAAAAGGCCCTTTCCCTAACGTTCCCTCTCTCCACAGACACTGTGCTCTCTGTTTGAATCAAGCAGAGCCAGCAGTGCCAAGACAAAGCGTGAATAAATGAAGCGACACAAAAAGGATTTATAAACTCATGTAAGCAGAGCTATCTCAAGAAGGCCTGGAGAAAGAGTGAGATGGGGCAGGCGCAAGACAGAGGGAGGGGAGCGGAAAGAAAGAACACTACTGTAAATAGATGTGAGAAAGGGAGAGAAAAGAGAGAGGGAAATGTTCCCATAGCCACCCTGTGTTTTGGTCTGTCCCACCCAGAAGGTTATTGTGACGTTTGGAAGGAGGTTCTGGGTGCGTCCCCTGTGGTCGCTGCTGCAGTGTGACTCGGGCCAGATGGCCTCTCTTCTCTCTGGCGAGCACGGCAAGATCGCCACACAGTAGACTGCTAGACCGCAGCAGACGGACAACCAACGGCTAAAGTACTGGACAGAGACTTACAGCTGGACCTAACACAACAATAAGGTTATGTACATAACCAGGTTCTTGGAGTGAAAGGAGGGAGACTCCTTTCTATTGGAAAGCCCTATGGGCACCCTCTTTTCTGAAACCTAATACCACAGTGCCTTGATATTCCTCCTTTCACTCAAAGAACCTGGTTAATTTCAAAACCTTAATGTTCAATACAGACAACTTCTTCCAATGGGAGACGTTTCAAACAGCAACCCATGGACAAGAGAGCATGTGGCCCCAAGAACGGCTGCCTGAGACAGTCCATCTAACACTATAGCCAAGTCCCCAGATGGGGCGATAGATTTAGGTATAGGATGATGCCTGCATACCCCTGTAAAAAAAGCCTGTTACCAAAGGCTGAGCGCCAACTGGTTTCCAGTTAAATTCGATCCGGCATGCGGAAATAGCTTCCAAATGGAGCTCTATTGCGGAAAACACCTTTCTTTTCTCAGATAGACCTTGAAGGAATAAGAGAATGTTCTCCAAGTCACATTAACAGGAAACCAGCTCACGGTCCCACACACGTTCCACTTTAACCCCTTAGCCAGTTCTGTCCCACAAGGTGAGATGCTTTGTAAGTGACTCCTGGTACTGGAGAAATAATGAGAACACTGCACGTTTTCCCTCAAGGCAAAGAGATCTACATGCACCCTTCCAAAGCGCGACCAAATCTCTTCTACCACCACCTGATGCAGCCTCCACTCTCCCGAGAGGGGATTTCCTTGTAGCGACATGTTCACTGCGCTCTATGACCATAACTACTTCGCTAGATTGTGCAATTGCCTGGAGCATGTTCTGCACTGTCGATTCACAAATGCTACCACAGTGGCATTGTCCATCCGAACCGGTGCATACATGCTGGTTGTGAAGCCACGGAAAAATTGTGCTAACACCATTTTTACTATGAGCAGCTCCAAGTAATTGATGTGAGCTGAGCGTAAAGGATCTTCCCATACACTGTTCACCCTTCTAGGCCCAAGGATGCCCCCCCCCCCCCAATCTGTCAGAGAGGCATCCATTGTGACCACCTTCCAGTTCAGGAGCCGACCCATGGGGCAACTATCCGTCAACAGAGATGTATCGTGCCATGGGGCACTAGTGCTAAGACGCAGTTCTGAGTCACCAGCACCACCATGTTCAGTCGTTTTGAAGGATCCCTCACTCTGGCCATCAGCCAGTATTGAAACTCCCTCATTAACAGAAGACCCAAATGCACCGCTGCTGTCATTGATGCCATGAGGCCCAATAGAAGCATGCAGGCGCGAACCGCCACCAGCGCGTCTCTCTGAGACAGGGTAAGGCGTTGTTGAAATGCATCCCTGTCCTCTGAGAGATATGTCTGAGTATGTTAGCGCAAATTGACTTCCAAAAATGTAGTTTTCTGGGCTGGCACGAGAGAGCTCTTCACCACATTGAGAATAAAACCGAGAGAGTGTGGCCACCAGTCGAGCAGTGTGCCCCTCCGCACGCAGTTCTGAGTCACCAACACCACTGTTCGTGTTCAGCTGTTTCAAAGTATCTTTCACTCTGGCTGTCAGACAGTATTGAAAAGCCCATTTTGCCAATTGGAGCCAGGCAGAGGCCGAAGGGAAGGACCTTGAACTTGCACGCCTGACCCCAAAAAACGAACCACAGATATGTCCTGTACAAAGGGAGGATTTGGATTTGGAAATATGCATCATTTAGGCTGATGGTAGTAAACCAATCCCCTTCTTCATATCCACCATGAGCTTTTTTATCATCAGCATACTGAACCCGAAAACGTTCTCACAGCTGTTCAGTCTTCTCAAACCCAATTTATGTTTGTGGTTAACTCTATGTCACCAAAAATAGGGAGCTCTGGTTAAGAAAATTGTACTGCGTATTCTTTTGAAAACAGTTTGAATTGGACTCAAATACAAAGTTTTTGTTGGTCTGAGTCTTAAAATCATTCCAGATTAATAGGCCTACTTAATTTCACAATGTGTCAATATCTATACTATAAAGCTCTTGCTATTTCACAGTAAAAAGTGTAGGTTTTGTTCTTAGGCCAACTTGAAAAGATTCTGAGCAGTTTAATCAAAAGTATTGCCCTTGTTTTATTTAATTTCAAATGCGCTTTCCGCTGGATTTGCAGATTAAATTGTTATCAGAATGACATTATTCTTAACCCAATAGTATTTTATTCAAAGGCTACAGGTAGCCCCTACAGCCTGCTTTAGTGAGCAGTATATCTTAATTCATTAATTATTGTTTTTCACATATTAAAATAGACTATTTTACGTGTCCTTAGCCTACATCTCAATCATATTACAAATTGAAGAAAACTCCGTAAGACCATATAGAGCATAGACAATATCTGCATTTTTACAAATTTGCTTTCATTAAACTCCTCTTGTCTGACATTAAATGTGCAGTCGTCCGGGGCAAAATACAGAGCATTGTGCATAAATTCTGCCTACGTTTCCGACTGTGCCCCTTTAATGAGAATGCCACAAACTCCATTCAGTTAACACCGAGTCAACTTACCGACATCTTAGTCACCGTCATAGAACCGTTTTATACCACTTTAGGTGGTCAGAATTGGTCAACCCTGACTTTCCTTTGAATCCCTGAGTTAAATCTGAATAGGGTAACCTTGCTTCGTACTATAGGCCTCAGGTCCGTGAGCATCCTCACCTGCATCACATCTTTGTCCTCTGGGGCAGTATTGATGTTGCTTTGGAGATTGGCCTGGTGGGGCAACAGAAGGGACACGTTCACTGACTGGATCCCCACTGCCGCTGCTGTATAGCTCGCCTCTAGGGTGCCATAGAGCTTGCGTGCTCTGGTGCTCTGGTAGGCGTGAAGCTCGTCGAGGAGGAGCCCATCAATAGGCTCTTGGACGTTGAGGTTGACAAATCCAGGGACTAGCACCCTCACCAGCCATGGTTTCCCCCATAATGCCCTCACACCCGCGAGGACGTCGGGGATAATGGGCACAGCTCTCCTGGATGGGGCCGCAACCTGCATGTAGGCTCCATCTAAAATGGACCTACTGCGGCTGCCTACGGCAGTTGGCCAGGGAATTCTCAAATTGCTGCACGCTCCTCACAAGTGTCCAGCGCCGTCATGGACCTGGTAGGAGAAACAGCGTGAAACAGGCCGTCCAACCCCTCAGAGCCCTCTTCCTTAACACGGCTGATGAAAAGAGAGTCACTCAGGTCCTCATCTCCTTCTCCTTCCCCAGGCTAAAGTGCAGTCATTTAGCAGGCACTTTTATCCAAAGTAACTTACAAATAGTGCTTTCACGTGAGAAGATTAAAAAACACAAATCAGATAGATAATTAAGTGCATCCCTAACCAAATGGCCCCGATAAGAGCAATGCAAGTGCGACATTAAACGGCAGGATACAAATCAAGCGCATCACTAACCTAATCGTGGGCTAAGAGAAATTTAAGAGCTTCAAATAAAGCCAAAACATTCAAATAAATAGGAGTACATTAAGTGCCAATGCAAGCAGGTGCGAGTGTTATGTTAAGAGCCGAAATGGAGTCTGATGGAGTAGAGGAGTGGTGTGAGTGAACTTGGTGAGGTTGAAGATCAGACGTGTATTCTGGTATGGGCTAACGGGGTTTGATGGTGCTCACAGTCGATCCTGCCAGGAGGGAATTGCAGTAGTCCAGACATGAGATGACAAAGGCCTGGACTATGACGTGTGTTACAAGTCTCACTTGTAAGAAAGGGCCATTTCCTACAGATGTTGTAGAGATGCATTCTGCAGGAGCGTGTTACTGCCGCTATGTTAGCTGATAACGACAGCTGGTCGTCAAGCGTGACCCTAGGCACTTTGCCGTACTGGAGAAGGAGACCACAGCCTTATCGACGGTGAAGGTTAGGTCTTGAAATGGACCAATAAGGCCTCTATGCTCTCAGAGGGAGAAGTGATTAGACTCAACAGAGGAAACTCCTCCATAGATGTCCTTTTATAGCTGTGTTGAAGGAGCAGCCCATTGTAGTGCCTGCTTCCTTCACTTGAATGAGGCATCACAAAGCTAGCCATTGCCTAGCAAAACAGCAAGCCTGACAGCGTGCTACCAGCTCTACGCCCTGAGCGGCTGAGCTAGCTAGGAGCGTAGAGAAGAAACAATATCCCACTGGAACTAACAAACCACTGTTGTAAGCACAGATTAAAAGAAACACAGTGCTTTGACAAATTCGGATGAAAAGCTCATGTTCTGAGTTGTTTTGAAGTTGACCGAAACTTGAGTGATAAAGAACTGAATCTCTAATTGTAATGTAACCTTTGGAAAGAAAATAAATTACTTGGAGGTCAAATTTCAATACTCAACTAAAGCATTGAGGAATTAAAGCCCTTTAGGTAAATTATGAGATTACTGAAATGCCGATTGCAGGAGACCGTTGTGAATTCATCCCACTGAATTCAGTTTTGTCCCAGAGAATCCAATTTCATTTAATTTTGTCTATGAAATGAAAATAGTGCTTTGCATTTCGTGGACAAAAACTAAAATAAAATATTTTCATTTTGTGAGACACAAGTCATTTTGTGACAGACCTAATTGCATCTTCTGCCACAAAATGCATGTAGTGTACAAAACTGAGCATGTTACAGGCGCACCATATAAACAAGTCCCTTTGTTTCCCCCCACCTAGCGTGTTCCCAGATTGTTTGGTTAAAAGAATAAGTGAATAGCTGACGTCTTCTGTAACGAGGGCAGCAGTATTACAGAGTGGGTACTGTGTCATTAAAAAGTAAAATAATAGAATGCTGGATACAAACAAAATGTGTTTCAACACTGAATCGCTGTATTTGTCAAGTTGAACACTTTATGTATAAAAAGCCATATGCATTGCTCTTTAATGGCGAGATTCATTGCAGACTCAATCTCAAACATAATGCTATGTCCGAAATACATTTGCTTTCATGAGTGAAAAAAAGTTGCTTATTTACTTCAACTTCAACAACACCAATGGCTGTCGAAACCCCACAACCAACCCTTGAGGTAGGTAATTGGATGAAATACAGCAAATACTGAAAGGCAAACACGGACAGAAAAAACAATCTACACACAGACACAAAGGAAGTATGTCATAGGCCAGGGTGCCTGCCTGCAGACCAGCTGCTGTTCTCCAGAGAGCCCCTCTCGAGGTGAGCCAGGTCTCCTCCTCATTCCCCTCCACACACACCTACGTTACCACTGACGGGCTGGCTGGATCCACCATTAAGTAACAAGCTCCCAGTCACACATGGGACCAGCTCAGCAACCTTCGTATCTCCCTCCTCTCCTCCTTATCTCTTTCCCCTCCTCCCTATCTCTCTCCCCTCCTCCCTTGTTTGCTGACCTTTGCCATCTCTCCATTTCCTTTGCCTTACGGCAGGCTTGCCTTTATTCCAGCCCGATGTCCAGTATTATTGTAGTGTTTATTACAGAGGATGCAATAGTAATGTAACCTATCTATAGTTCAGGGTGCCTATAAACATTCTTGCATATTCTATGTTTGTGTAAACATAGTCTAATTACCCTAGCAGTGGGAGGAAAAAGAGCCACACACAAATTAAAAGTTGTTTATGTATTTTAGCTTACGCAAGGGAAATGACAGATTTCCATTGTCATTTTTCTATCCATTTCTCTCTGCCTTCATCTATCATGGCAGCGGAGTAGGCAAACCATCAGGAGGCAAAAGAAGAAGGAGGAGGGAGAGAAACAAATCTGCAGAATACGCTTTAATTGGGTAATTAGGCAAAGTGGAGATGAAGCGTTTAGTGTCCCAAATGGGAGGACAATCACCCATTAGCCAGTGACTGTCTTCACCTTGACTAGGCCTACTACTTACACGTTAGGCAGAGGCTTCGAACCTTTCAGTGCCTCTCAAAGTCTAGCCAGTGACTGGCTAATGACACTCATTACTCAGGGTTTGGTGGCTCCCACACACCTGGACTTAAATACAGACGTGCATGCACGCACTACAGCAAAAAAAAGGTTACATATAGTAATCAACATACCTGCCAACATATCTCATTAGATCTTGTGAGATTATTTGTGAGTCGAAATTATTTATAGACTATTAAATTATTGATTTGTTTAGCTTGCTGAACATCATATTGTCCTTTTGGGCTTTAAACATTCATACTTGTAGAATTATTTCTAACCCCAAGGAATGGCAGTATGGACCTTTACATGTGGACTTGCCCAACCTTTAAAAGCCATCGTGGTGTAATGTGAATCTGTTCCCTTTGACAGAAGTATTTCAAAGGCAGGAAGACTGGTTACTGTGCAGCTGTGTATTTCCATCTTCTTTAATCTTTTGCTTTCACTGAGAGCTCCCTGTTTGAGCTCTGTTGGGTGTGCAAATGGGTTTCTGCTTGAATGATGGATCTCATCTCACCATTCATTCGTCATAGCTGGTCCATTTGAGGTGAGTGAAACGGAGGGATCCATTTACTGCTGAACAATGCCATCTAGTGACACAACAGTATATGTACCACTTATTGTGTCTGACCCAAAGAAATGGCCATTCATCACTTTGAACTGTAGCTTTCACCACAATTTATGAACTTTGATCTACTGTTCGAGTAGTGCTCTGGTTTAAAAATATATACAGTACTGGGTTCTTGCTAGGTATAGTGAAATATTTTGACATAAGTACATACATTGGCTGTTGAAATAAGCTGTATGAAGATGGAAAAAGTGAATAGCAAATAAGAATTATGGGCCTTGCGCGACAAAATTAGTTATGAAAAAAAAACGCCTATGGTTAAAAACAAAACACTTTCTTAGACCGTGAAATCAGTCTTCACAACCTTAACAACACCCTCTTTTGTTGTTGCCTTGACAAATATCTACAATTCCTACTCCTAAGCGGGCAGGTACAAACCATAAGGATTCAGAAAAAAGAACCCTGATGGTCTGGGCTGAGCATAAACAAAGACTGTATCAAATAAAAAGTTTATTGTTGGCCACCGTATTAGTTTCCCAAATTCACCTTGCAGTTCTAGTGGATTGATCAGGTGACTTTCCAACACGCTTCTCGAGCCGCAAGGCTCGAGCCTCAAGGCACGTAAACCCTCGTCACAACCAAAGACAAGTAACTGTTAAGCCTTATACAGATGTCACAGGCAACATATATATTCAACATAAACCATGGAAGGGAGGCGCCAACTTCAAACCCTAAGGGCAAACCTACTCGCCATCCAGTCCGTCCCTATAACATCCAAGTATTTCAATAGTCTTTAAAGTGCTAACCTTAAAATAGAGCATAATCAATATTTTATCATCATATTCTGTGTACTGAGAAAGGCAGAAAGGCTTGGCCTTTGTATTACTTATGCAGTTGTATAAGGGGCCATGGGCCATGCAAAGGATGAGCACAATCTGCATTGATGGGTCCAAGATCAATCCAATCATGAAAGATATAAATAAAAAAAATATGAAATACTCATATGAGTATATACTTACTGTGCTGCATGTCAGCATTTTTTTGTCTTGTTATAGCGCTATATGTTTCTCTAGCTTATTACAACTGCAACACAACCCTAACATTTGTTAGAGAACTGTAGGGCATAACAGCATTGAAAATATAGCAACTACCGCAATAACAACTTTTATTGGCGCAAATGATCCTGACAATTTAACATCCTTTCTGAACACTGTGCATCATTGTTTTAAAATGATATATAGCGTGTAGCGGACCACCGAAAACACATAATCAAAATGAACCTCTTCTGTTATTTTGATTGGAATTAGCATAGTTAGCATTGACAGTTGATGAAGCTTACTGGTTCCCCTTTTTAGGGTGCAACTGCAAACTAAAGTGGATTTCATTGCAATGTACTGACGGATCTGAAATTAGAAACGTAATGTGATTTAATGTGATCCAGCTGGTCCAATCAGGCACGTTTGAACTACTACTGAAGCCATATAGTAAGGAACGTTCCTTGCACAATGCTTTAACTTTCTACATCTAGTTGTAACCCCTAGAACCTTTCGTCTGCAGTATGTGCAATGGGAAAAATACATCCTAAAGAAAAGCAGCGGTAGGCCTACTAATTTTATTCAACTGGTGTAGGCTACATCGCTCTCTCTCTCTCTCTCTCTCTCTCTCTCTCTCTCTCTCTCTCTCTCTCTCTCTCTCTCTCTCTCTCTCTCTCTCTCTCTCTCTCTCTCTCTCTCTCTCTCTCTCTCTCTCTCTCTCTCTCTCTCTCTCTCTCTCTCACACACACACACACACAAAATGTACCATATGCCGACAGAAATTACAATTTGCCACTCCCCTTTTACTGTACCCTTGCCGTGCTAAGACATCTCTGCTAAGAAGCATAATTATGTTGGGAAGCCATCATGCTGTATGAAAATATTATGTTTTTCATACAATGACTGCCAATACGTTTGATTTAGGTAACAAACCTGTAACTCAGCTGTTGGACAGTGGAGTCTCCACGAACAGTTACAAACAACGGATTAATGGGTTGCTTCTCTTCCCCTGTTTTCCCCGATAAATCGAAAATACGCATACCTATGCCTTGATTGTAAAGGCAAAGATGAATAGAATAACGGGAAGGGCGATGGGTGAAACTTTGATTGAGCTGAACAACGCCACGGAGATGGAAGGTAAAGTAGTTTGCATGCTTTTGATACTAGTGTTGGACAAGGGGTGGATTTGAGAAGCGAAACAGGCCATTTCGTTGAGCTTGTTTATTTCTAAGGTGAAGCCTACATACAAATTTAAAGACACATCATGCGTCTTTGTGGTAATGATTTTAAACGCTAGCAGCATATTATAACCGGAAACATTCAACTTACATGTTTAGTCCTTAAGGGGTAGGAGTTTGAAAAGTTCTGTTCTTAGGCTAATCAATAGGCGTGGGGCCATATGTGATGACTATAACACCGGTCTGGTGGGAGAGAATCTATAAAGAACTGAAAACAGACATCCAAAGCAGAAGTCATAATGAGTGTCAACAAAATTAAATCACTGTTTGCCACTGTAGACTAGCACCGGATTTGTTAATGCTGTTGAGTGATTATAATGGTCATCAGAAAAAAGCGTTTCAAGAAACAAATTCCCTAAAGGATTCTGTCCTTAAATAGAAGCTTGTTATGACTGTCGTTTTATGGTGACCAATCAACATCCTTGTGTTGCTTAATGTCGTTATAAAGCTGTGTGGTGGTTCCTCTATCTGTCTTATCTATTTTAACTATGATGAACACAGACTATTCGTCACCAAACTCTTTAAAGGGCATGCTGCTGCCATGCCCACTACTTACTGCTTCACTAGTAGTCTAGCTTCCAGAGCGCTGTACCTCGACCCTCAAGGTAATATTGTTGTTTGTTTACTTATGAAAACAACCTTCTGTAGCCTGCTGAAAACCAAACTTGCTTGAACACTATCAGACCCCTGTGAGTAGGCCCATAATTTGTCTCTCACCATACCTAGCTGAAGTATGACAAACAAGAATGGAGGCCAGGGAAAGCAGTGGTAGAAGAATAAAACCACACATTTACCTGTACTTCAAAGCCAGACCATGTACAGTAGTTTTGATCATCGTCTGATTAACTCCAGTGGGTGGTAGAACAACCTCCTATGAACCTAAAAAACAAACATTTATATAACGGTAGTGTAGTCCATGGGTAAACAGAGGACCTGTCCCTGTTTTTACCACTTTTATCAAGACATATTGTGCCTCATTACTACCCTGACTGAACTTACCTGCTGATTCATTTGGCCTTTCTCTTAAAGTGATAATTCAACATTTTGGGAAATAAGATATGCCCCAACTTAGCCTACCCCTAGTCAGATGAGATGATTGATATCAATTTTATGTCTACGTCCAGTGTTGAGTTAGTTATGTGGTAGTCCTAAAAGTAGCCTTGTGAAAGTAGTAAGCTCGAGCTAACCACTAGCATGGCTTAATGGACATATGGACATAAAATGTATATCAGTCATCTCGTCTGACTAGGTTAAAGTTGCGTGATATATTTTTTCCCAAAATGTTGAACTATCCCTTTAAGGTAACTACTCCAACTGCTGTCTGGTAATGACAATTTTTTTTCCACGGGTCCTCTGATACATGCAGTAACCTACCAGTGAACTATTTTACACCATAAGCTGATGTGATCCAAGTCTACTCACCTGTTTAAGTGGTCCACCACGAGATATTGGTGTGGCAGTGCTACAGCCCAGGGATGCTCTATTTCTGCTTCTCTCAGACGGTAGGAAGGTTATTCTAAAACACTGCAGTTAAACTGCACGTAATGTGTTGTAAACAAACATGGGCTAGCATAAATGCATTGCTTTGTAATGCAGACTTCCCTATCACGTAACAGGTTGTGAGTATGCGGTCACTAGAGGGCAATTTACACCCAGCATTTAAACTTCCTGCTGCCTTTACCATCTCCTGTCCCACTGTAGCGCTAATGCCAAGTTAATGGACGGAGCAGCTCCATCAAAGGCCAATGTCCTACCACAAGCCTAGCGCCTTTCATTGTTCTTGGTCTGTCAATTAGAGGTCCTTGTTAATGGAGCTATCTGGCGCTGTGTGCTTATCTGGGCTGGTGAGCTCTCCGTTGATGGAGTGGCCTTTGTCGTCAGCGGCTTTGTTCTGCCTGTTATCAGGGCCTTCAGCCACAGTATAACAGGAGGTAATAGAGGGAGATGGGAAGGTCTTTCCTACACCGCGTGCGCTGTTAGTTTTGGCTGTGAACGACCTCGTTGACAGTTTTGCTTGTTGATTAGACAGTCACAGACACTGTTAAGAGAGCGTTGTGTTAAATCCACAGGAATGGTCATTGATTTTCGATGGCTTCATTACACACATTTAGTTGGCTCCAAGTCTCCTCTACTGCGGTCTTAATGTAGGCTTTGGCACTGTGGTTCAAATAAGATACTGGGAAAGCCAGCTACTGTATAGCGGTGGTCTCCTTAGTGAAAATGTGTCTTGCCCCCTGTAAACAGCCATCCTTTCATTTAGCCGCAGGAGCTTTCAGTGTAAATCATGCTTATGGGACCCAGAGCTTTTCTGAGCGTGTTGCGAGTTCTCCATGGTCAATTGGCTTCCCTCTGGGTCAGTCAGCCACTAACTAGGACTGCATTGCTTGTTCATTCAGGCCCTCGCTCTTGGTTGGTGTATTGATAAAAGAATTAGAGGTTGTATTTCAAGGAGTCTGTGCTGCCATTTAAGGGGCTTTTCTGTCAGACACAAGGAGCTGAACTGTGAAGTTGTCTATGACTCATATACGAAAGGGAGGCTAAGTGTTGCTATGGAAACTGTCCCTGTAATGATCTTCTCTGTTTGATAGTAGCGACCGGAGTGCAGAGAGAGACTAAAGCCGAGATGGCAAGCGGTATCTGAATTTAGGTCTACAGTTGGACTAATTTGTCTCAGTTAAACGGATAAAAACGAATGTTTTATGTGGGTGTTCAGGGCAAAGCCATTTTATGAAAAAAAATAAACCCCATTGAGGACTGCCAAATAAAATGCTTTGTAGACAAGGCCTGAGTCTTTGCCAGGGAAACTGGGCTGTAGGCTATAGACTGTCTCTGGAGTGGTCTTTGCCATACTAATGAGGATGCTGTTTAACGTGTTGCATAGCCTCTGGAGACTATAGATAAACCGAGGCAGGATATAATCCTGTCCAAAATCATTTCTGCTTACTAAATGTTGTTATTTACCAGCTGATTCTCATAGGGAAGAAGGCACATGACCAATGACAATGCATGGACAAATACATAACAAAATAGGAAATAGGGAAATGGTTATTTTGTGCTGCTGACAAGGCCATAAAGGTGGCCGAATTGGCAGTTTTAAGAACAAGCAGCCGTTTTAATGTATGGCTGTGTAAATATGAATGATCTTGCTAGACCATAAACTCTAGGGGTGGTCCTGTTGTGGTGTTTGTCTAACGTCTTTCCAGAACAGTTTCCCCATAGGACATGTGTATCCTGGAGATAAGGCTTGAAAACAATAGCCAATGAAGCTTGAAGAAGGCTAGCCAAAGTTACGTTGAAGCGATGCAGTTGTTTCCAAACAAACCTATGGACTTACTTGGTAGAGCGCCATTTCCTTCACATATATTATCAGAAAGCAGATAGTAACAAGAATAACGGTCACCTAGTTGGCATCATGCCTACATACTTGTAAGGTTCACCCAACTTAAGCAACACTCTAGTTGGCATCATGTCTACATACTTGTAAGGTTCACCCAACTTAAGCAACACTCTAGTTGGCATCATGCCTACATACTTGTAAGGTTCACCCAACTTAAGCAACACTCTAGTTGGCATCATGTCTACATACTTGTAAGGTTCACCCAATTTAAGCAACGTTTGGTGGGGCTTCAGGCTGGTGACCTGTGACACACAACAGAATCATAGGAAAGACCGTTACACTTTATCAAAACATACCCCACTGTAATATCACTATAATTGAAGGACTTCCAACGGCACCACATGACCTTCTGAGGGAGTTTTATCAGTTTGACATTTAGGCTCTTTGTTGGTCCCAATTTGACAATATTTAGTTTTCTTGTATAACCTTGACATTCAACAGAGTTTTTGAGGTAATCTAAAAGACAGCCAAATTAGTTATAACCCGGCTATCAGTCCTAGCCAAAAAGAGCTAAATTGTTATTGAATTTACAAAACAAATAGACATTTATCCCTCACGACCTGTGCAAGAACTGTTTTGATCTAGATTCGTTTTACTTCACTTACACTGCTTGTTTTTAGCAGCATATTCAATCTAGTTTTGAAATCCATTAATGATCTGAATAATTGTTTTTCATGCCCTAGTGCACACTGTTCTTCCATAACGGAGGCTGACACTTGACCACTTGATAACCAGTTTGTGAGCGTAATGCTACCGTTGCAGATAACTTTCGGTCTATCGACACACTTTGTTCTATTGTGCTTGCATAACAAGCTGTGATAGACAGACTAACCTCTCTCCCTGTATGTCTGTCTCCCTGTCTGTCTGTCTCCTGTTAAGACGGGCCTGCAGTGCTGCTGACAGCATTCAAGATGACCAGGCTCCCAGGTACAGGCAGAGACATGGCTTTGTGTTGTGCCCGTCTGTCCTGTCTTTTGTCCCCTCATTGATCCTCTGTGCCTGGGCCTTTGTGCTGCTTAGAACTCTTCTGTGTTCTGGACCTGGTCCGCCTCCCTCCCTTCCTTTGGACCCAGAGACGGCCAAGCCTGGCTCCTCATAGTCTCCCACACACACACACACGCGCACCCCCACGCACCCCCACGCGCCCCCCCCACACACACACACACACACACACACGGACAAAGCATACCCCTGACTCACCAGCATTTTGAACTGTACTTGGGCTTCTTGTCAGCTTTGTTCCATGTGGGCTTGCACTGCTGCCCACTTTTCAAACAATAGCATTATGCCTCATCATAATTTATTTCATTGACAAAAGACAAGGACGGTTATTGTTCAAACGTAAAAAAAATTCTCGGTGTGTGTAGGTGTTTGTGTCCACAGTTCAGTTGATGTTCAGTTCAATCAGTTCAGTTCACAGATTGTGATGTCCATCCGTGTGCGTCTGACAGCCCCCTGACTGGCTGGCTGGCTGACTGACTGACTGACTGACAGGCAGAGGCAGTGTTGAGTGTTAGCTGCAGATCAACTAGGGCATGATGTGCTTACAGGCCCACTGGGGTGATCCATGTCACTTTAATCAACCGCCCGGCTTACTGGCATCTATTTACAGTAAGGGGGTGTTCTACTGACACATCTTTGTGTGTGTGTGTGTGTGTGTGTGTGTGTGTGTGTGTGTGTGTGTGTGTGTGTGTGTGTGTGTGTGTGTGTGTGTGTGTGCGCGTTTTTATGGTTGTGTGTGTGTGCTTCTGTGAGTTTGCGCTTGTGTGCGTATGTGTACATATATCTGCTTAGAGGGGTCTTTGACGTTAAACCTGCGTGTGAAACTGTTTAATACCCCTTGTGTGTGTATGTGGGTGCAAACCGTGTGCCTCTCATAACTGCTCTCCAATCTGTACCAATCTGTTCCACGAGCACGGCATGTTTATGGAAACATAACACATTGTAGACCCTCTGCCTCTGTTTGCTCAGCTGAGACCATGATAGCACACTGTCACGGCCAAACCAAAAAAACAGCTGGTTAGTCTGAACGGCCTCCCAGAGCCTCAAAACAGGAGGCCTTCTTGGTCCGCCCTCATATAGGAGGTGCCTTTGCGATTGACAAGTAGGCCTATGCCTGTATGCCTACTCGATGGATAGAGTCGGAATGATTAAGCTTCTCAGTGGATCATCGAGTCTGTCACACTCAGGATTCTAAATACCTGTTCTCGTCCAATTAGAAGAGCTTGACAGGAAAGGTGAAGGAGTGACTGGCCCTGTGTTGTCCTGAGTGGCTGGTGGCCCCCCTGGCTCCTCCCCTATTCCTCCAGCCCACCATGCTGCATGCTCTCCCCCACAGGAAGCGCTGGCTTCCCAGCATTCATAAATAACAAGGGCAGGCTCAGTGCTACAGTAGCACATTCCCATAGGCATGCTAAGGCAGAAAGAAAGGCTGGAATGCTGTTTGTCCCTATGCTTGTTTTGGTGTTGCTTTCCAAGCTTTTTGAAAATAAAATATCATATGGTTCCTATAATTGCTTACTTTAGGTACCCCCTTTTTTTCTTTTAAATATATTTCATCGAATAAAGCTGTCTTGATTACAAATGAAGCGCCTGTTTACAAACATGGATCTATCATTGGAGGATCGTTATTTTGACCTTCCAAGGTCAGAGTTAAAAATCCACTCGCATCCCTAATTGGTCTTATGGAGGCTATCGTTGCTTCATAACCTGTTTACCTGTTGTGTGTGTGATTTCATCCCCCTGGTGCTCTCTGTTTGTTTCTGCGACAGAGGAGAACAACGGCAATGGTTTCAACTCCAGATCAGGTGAAGACATCCCGCTGCCAGTGCACTCCGAGGTAGGTGTCCTGACCTGAACCCTCGCCGGGCCGGCCCGTAGCCCGTGCACACTCACAAACAGACATGACACCACATTCTTGGGTACACACTGTAAAAACATACACATACTGGCTCTTTCCCATTCCCCTCTTTTCTCTGCACAGCTCTGTTCAGTTTGAATCTGTGATCATTGCTGGCTAGTTTTGTCTCACAGGACTTTGGTGTCTCTCCTGGAGCTCCTCTTATGACAAAATAAACTTCCCCCGGCCACACAGGCAAACACACACACACACACACACACACACACACACACAGCACATTGTACATACACACAAACACACATGTCATCATGCGTATACTTTGGGCACACAAAACGTTCAACAAAGGTGTGTTTTTCTTGCTACCTCCATCCATGTAGTGTCATGGTTCACCGCCACGTCTGTGGGGCCACAGTAATATACTGATGCCATTAAGCCAATGGAAGGCTTCTGCCCAGAGATGTGCATCAGGCTAGCTGGTAGAACACATGGTCCCCAGGGCCCACTTCTAGCATAACACTCCATAACTCCCCGTGGCCACTGTGGTGCAGAAGGATAAGCATTTCATCATGTCAATGTGCTGCACGTGTCGAGCAGGACGCCCTCTTGTCACATATTATCATACCGGGCGGATAACTGTTGAAGGGTGCATTGTGGCCTGTAACATCCTCCGCATGCTTCCTTCCTCGGGTGTAGGCCTGTCAGTGGGTGTGGGGTCGCGATAAAGGAGCTGGGAGCGCCTCTCGGCCAGCAATGAGTTGGTGCCAGCCTGGAACCTGTTTTCCTGGCCGAGAGACGATTCTTTGGGGTTCGAAACGCAAAGACTTTTGTATATTGGTAGGCTTTTGTTGGTCGGCTGGATTTTCACTGCCCTGGCCTCAGATGCTAATGAGTTTGTCCCCGAAGACTAACTCTTTATGTTTTTTAAACTGATCAAAGAACTCTCTTGTCCCCGCTAATGTTGTGGTAATAAAGCTCATGTTGATAATCGTGGTGACCTGTTAGCTTTTGCTCTCCAACTGGAAGGCTGGGGTAGAGGCCATCTTTTCCTGACCGCGTTCCAGATCTAACGATAGGTCATGTTTTTCCACCGCCACATTGATGTGGTGTGATTTAGTCTCCAGTGGGTCCTCCAGTGGGTCTCTTTGCATGGAAACCCTCACCCTCGGCCCTCAGGCACACCTGTGGTCCTCAAGGAGGCCGTTTATGCTCCCCTTACTTATACTGCCTGCTAATTCTAAAGGAGGAGCAGGCAGTAGCAGGAGCAGGCGCTTCCCATAAGAACATCAGAGACCTGGGAGCTGATCTATGGTTCTAGAGAGTCTCCTCAGTCCATCGGTGCCAGCACTGGAAGTACAGACACGGCCTGCCCACTGTGCCCAGTGGAATTATGGGTTGTGGTAAGACCCCGGGGGTGGTAGGACGCCGTGGACGTACTGACTCGGCCTGCCCAGGGGTATTATGGGTTGTGCTGAGCCCCAGGGGTTGATAGGAGGCTGTGGAAGGCTCACACACTAAACTAGCCCAACTAAGAAAATCGGCTTTAAACCAGATAAGTGGCCATCGCTTAATCCAGCCCCTCCCTTGTGTTAGCTGTTTGTCACCAACATGGGGGCTATTTTGGGAGTCTTCCCCGCTCTGTGTGCGTGGTGAACTGTTCGGTCAGGCCTGAAGATGGGGGAGTAGCAGCGCCGCAGAACGCCAGAGGCAGGAGAGCCGCTGTAGTGGAGAGGCTTGTCGTTGTTTGTACACGATAGGGACATGGTCCCCGCCACGGCAGTGTAGCATCCGAGCCATGGGAAATCTCCTGATATCAAAGGACAAGCCAAAGGTAAGGAAGGAGAGCCCGTTTGCCGCTGTGAGATTATGGGGGTGGCACTGTGATCCTTCTCCTGGCCCATGTTGTGGGTCTAAGTTTAGGGTAATGATAGGTCTTTCTTTCCCAAGCTTCTGGACACTGTCCAGCAGGCCCTGCCTAGCTTCTGTACTGTGGAGGGTTTGTCCAAAATAGCCCGGTTGGCCCTCATCTGTTGGGTGGCTAGTCTCCAAACAGGCATTCTTTCGTCTGTACTTTTCAGCAGCATGTATTTTGCTGGAATGAATATGCTTCAGGATAGGTTCCACGTAAGTTCCACAACAGCTGGACAAAATATATTCCCTATATATTCCTATATATATATTCAGTTGCTGGTTTGAGCAAGGAAATGTGTTGTTTGCTTTTTTTGTTCTGGATAAAATGTTTTGCTTTGTATTCCTGACTTTGGATGAAAGAAAGCTTGTTTCTTTGATAGCGCGTGACCGTGCGTCTTGCCAGCTCTCCATATAAGAGTCAGAGATAGCGTCTGTGCATGGAGATCTTATAAAGTGCGTCTGTCTCTGCTGTGGTTTCCTTTGTCTATTAGATTTGTTGTTTGGGTTCTCTCTCATAAGGTCCGTCATAGAGTGTGTGTGAATGTTTCTCCTGCAGACGGATAACTTGCAGAACAGAGACACAGTCTTCTTCCAAGACGGTGTCCGCAGGATCGACTTTGTGCTTTCCTACGTGGACGACAAGGATGAGAAGAAGCAGGTAAGTGAAACCTATGCAAAGACAGACCTAGACGTTATTGGCCATTCTCAGTTTATTGGTTTTCATACGTGTAGACATAGATTAGCTGGAATCTGAATAATTACATTTGCCAAAACAAGAGTTCAAGCAGTCAGTGATGTGAGTGCCTGATGATGTTGAACTCATATGGTGGTGGTAAATGTTTTCCTCGTGTACAGGTGACATGGTTATTCTGCATGAGCTGAGAAAGTTGGATTCCCTAAGGACTTTGTAACTCAAAAAAATACTAGATTGTTTAGGGGGGCAATGCTTTTGTCCCAAAAACGAGTCCATTGAAGATATCGAGTTAGTCAGTCGTTGACTTGACAGTATCTGAACTTTTCAACATAATTTATAGGCACTCTCTTGAAATCGAGTATTGTTCCACCAAAGGTGATCTTTAAACTGATAAGGTGTCCTAGATGTGACTCACAGTCACGGAAATAAGAAAACGAGAGGAAGGAAGTTGGTGTTCTCCGACTCCGTCAAGTTTCATCACTGATAAATGAATCATCAGCCACGCAAAGATTTTCGAGTAGCACAGGTTTCACTTTTGCTTTAACAAGGCTAAGACCAGGGTAGGCTTAGCTGTCGACTCAAACATCTGAAAAGCTGGGCCACTCCTGTATGGTTACTGCGCAGTTTACTGAAACTTTTTGTCTACAAAAGTGTTCTTTCTCTCTGTGCGACATAATATAAAAGTTATCTCTGCCCCATTTAAAAAAAAAAAGTGCTTTTCCCCCATCTGCCTGTAACCGTGTGAATCACTAGGAGAGGAGGAGGGAATTTGAAGCCAACCTTGAGAAGGCTGGGCTGGAGCTGGAGACCGAAGACAAATCGGTAAGAGAGAACTTAGCCATGGAGCGGGGCTGCCCTCTGGTGGGCACAGAGGCACATTACACTCCTCTGTGTCTTGAGTTTTAAAGGGGATGTGCCAACATGTGATCACCTACAGTTAACTATTTCAGCATAATTACTCACACAGCAGATTTAGGAGGAATGGACAAGAGTATGGAGTAAATAAGTCAAGTCCATATGGTGTAGTTTACGTCTTTGTCAACTCATTGTTTGGTCTATTTGTAGTTGTCCTTGCCTTATTGTTTGCCTTTCTGTCCATCTCTGTCTTAACTGTTGTACTCGCATTATTGTCTTATTATTTTTCTGTAAAGCGTCTTTGGGTCTTAGAAAAGCACTATATAAATAAAATGAATTATTATTATTATTATTATTATTATTATTATTATTATTATTATTATTTACATCAAGTTTTTAACTCTGTACACAAACCCTTTACATGTAAATAACACCTTTAATCTAACCTTCTCTCCCCTCAATGCCCCAGGCCTCGGACGATCGCAAGACTTACTTCCTGAAAATCCACGCGCCCTGGGAGGTGCTGGCCACCTATGCTGACGTGCTGAAGATCAAGGTGCCCTTCAAGGCCAGTGACATCCCTCACAGCCAGGACGCTCCCCTGGAGTGGCTGTCGTGGCCCTTCCGCCTGCCTGATCGCGTCATGCGCCCCGAGCCCGATTACTTCACGTCGCCCTTCAACAAGGCAAAGATCGACTTTTTCCTCATCGAGGACAAGGAAGCTGTTTTCCCACCCTCAACGCGCAACAGGATTGTGAGTGGATTGATTGTAGTCGATCACAGATCATAGGCCTACACTGTAAAATCTTTTTTTTTTTTGTTTCTCCTTTTTTATTTGTTTAATGTACTTGTACGGACACATGAACATACACCACAAAAATGCCTTTTCGTCCCACATAAAAAAACTGTTTCATGTGTTTTTAATCGTTTGCTCGATAGTTCTAGAGTTGTTCTATGTCACTTCCACACAGGTGTACTACATCCTGGCCCGCTGCCCGTACTACAGAGAGGACCGCAAGGAGAAGGACAAGAAAGGGATCAAGAGGTTGCTTAGCAACAGCACGTACTTGGCAGCCTTTCCTCTTCATGACGTAAGACACACATCTCTGGAGGATACTTCCCGTACACACTCAAACTCACACACAGCTCCAAAGGACACTTCCCCTACACACTCAAACTCACACACAGCTCCGAATGACACTTCCCGTACACACTCAAACTCACACACATCCTACTATCACCAAACTAAGTTCTGACCTTAGGATTTTGGGTTAAAGCAGGTGTAAATAAGTTATTTTACACTAAATTCCTAAATTTACCCTAAAAAAACGTCCCTGAATCCTTACAGTTTTACAAACCAGAAAGAAATTCTGAACCTAAGCTGGTCTCTCCCCTGTCCTCAGTGCCGATACTGGAAGAGAGCAAAGAATGATGAGTGTGAGAGTGAACGCTACAACCTCTACAAACACTGGGCCAGTTTTCTCTGCTTCTACAAGGAGCAGCCACTCAACCTCATTCGGTAAGGTCCCAGCAGACGTCAGCCAAGGAAACACTTTTATGAGTCTGAGGTTCAGGCTGGCTGAACTTGGATGGGCTATTTGGATAATATGTTTCCCGTTCTGTGGGAAACCATGAGGATTTGAGTTATTTGTTAGGATTCAATACAAATCCATCACACCCCCAGTCAAAACTAAAATAAATCCAGAATGTCTCTTTAAAATATTCTTACAAAGTACTGTTTGTTAGATGGCATTTGTTATCCAAGTCATCGGGATGGGGCCTTTGAATAACATGATAATCCCACTAAAAACTAAAAAGGCCTGGGAAAGAGTAGGGAAAATATTGAGATCAAATGTTATCACACCGAAGAAACATTCCTATTCATGCATGAAGCCATTTTATACCTTGACGAAACAAAATCAGTTTAAAACGCAAAGCTGGGTCTCCCAAACCTTTCAAATCAACGCCCTTCTTAACCTCTCACAGGAAGTATTATGGAGAGAAGATTGGGATCTACTTTGCCTGGTTGGGGTTCTACACAGAGATGCTGTTCCTGGCTGCAGTCATGGGCGTCATTTGCTTCACCTATGGGCTCCTCAGCTATGACGACAACGTCTCCAGGCTAGTATCACCACCAGAGGGCATCAGCGAGCCAGCTCCCATCCCTCAAGAGAAATCTGCCATCATATTTCACAACCTGACACACTACTGACGTAGTTGGGGGTCCAGCTCAAAGATAATTTATAAAAACACAAAGATGTATATTGATTTTTGGTATATCCGTGATCATTGTAGAATGTGATGATAAATCTGTCATTCCAGTCTATTGACTGTGCGATGTATGGTATGTTACAGTTCAATGCCACTGTTGCTACTGTGCCCTGCCTTTTAATACCGTTCCCTCTCTTGACTTCCCCCACAGTAAAGAGATCTGTGACCCCAACATCGGAGGCAGTATAGTCATGTGTCCTCTGTGTGATAAAAAGTGCAACTACTGGAAGCTCAACTCCACCTGCCTCTCCTCCTGGGTAAGGAACATTTGTCTTCATATGGTCGTTATAAACATGTTCAGCACCAGGACACCAGTGCTCACTGCTGGTCCTCCCAGAGATCACATGAATCAGGACTGTAATCACATCCAAGCACAAGGAATTTGACTTTACTAAATCTGATTACCAAAACCCTCACAAGTGAAGGCCCACTTTGTTTTCAATGAGCTTTTCTGCTGTGTCTCTGGAAGGTCTGTGGGTAAACACACATACTGTATGTGCAGCAGATATTGGCCTGCCAAGCAGCCAGCTGGCCAATCAAACCCATTCAAATGATGCACGCTGAGTGAGCAGTATGTCTTCCATTGGGGCCAAAATGCAGGGTATCACTTCCCCTCGGTTACTTAGAAACTCACCCGGTGACCCCGCTCTCACTTCCAGCAATCCCATCTGTTTGATAACGAGGGGACGGTGTTCTTTGCCATGTTCATGGGTATCTGGGGTAAGTGTTTCTGTCACTGTATTTAACCTGTCTGAAAGCTACAAACACCCCCTCACTGCTAGACAGATTGGCACAGTCTTTTCACATTGATGTTATCGTGCCAACATGTACTTGTGTGGTCTGTACCTGTACTTACCAACACACAGAGCATGAAGGCATAGAAATCCTGGCACACGAGGCCGCCCTGATAAAGATTTAACCCAGCTTTGAGTGTTTTGTGACTCAAAGATAAAAGAGGTACAAAGTTGAATTCCCATGGGTCCTTGTTGCTGGGTAGTGACCCTGTTTCTGGAGTTCTGGAAGCGGCGCCAGGCCCGGCTGGAGTACGAGTGGGACCTGGTGGATTTTGAGGAGGAGCAGCAGCAGCTCCAAATCCGCCCGGAGTTTGAGACCAAGTGCACGGACCGTAGACTCAACCGGATCACCCAGGTACTGTTGGAAGGAAGCATGAATTTCTTTCTCAACCACCGTCATTGCATAGTGTTGAGACACATCATTTTCTTTAGGATTTACATATCATTTGTAAAATATTCCCCTGCATCATTTTTCCAACAGTCCTTCAGAAGGATACTGATGTACCTTTTTGTTTGACATTCTGTGTGTACTCTGTTCAACTTCTGTGTAGGAGATGGAACCATTTCTGCCTTTGAGCAGCAAATGTGCCCGATTCTGTCTTTCAGGGGCCACAGTTTTTTTCTGGGTAAGCTGTGAAGTGCTGTACTAGTGACTAGTGTGTGTGTGTGTGTGTGCCAGCACAGTGTATATATATTATAATATTGTATATTCCTTTGTATAAGTCTGTACTGTGTTGACTGTAGATGGCCCTGATCGTGGCCTGCATCATCGGTGTGATCGCCTACCGGCTGGCCGTGTTCGCCGCCTTCGCCAGCATCATGAAGGACAGCCCCACCAAGAACATCCAGCTGGTGGGCTCCCTGATCACTCCGCAGCTAGCCACCTCCGTCACTGCCTCCTGTATCAACTTTGTCATCATCATGATCCTTAACTTCTTCTACGAGCGAGTGGCTATCTGGATCACTGACCTGGGTGGGGAGCTGCACATAACACTGTTTTATGGAAAACATGAAATGAATCATATTTGTTTGAAAAGCCTGGTTAATTGTCAACTGCTCCACCCAAAGTGCATCGAGTGGTCGATCTAAAAAAAAAAACGGTCACTTAGGAGAAATAGAAAATACGGAAGTTGAAACACATTGGGATACGATTGAATGATTTCATGATTTCCTGCTCTAAAGTTGTTTTGACTTCCTGCTTCTAACAGAAATTCCCAAGACCCACCTCGAATATGAAAACAAGTTGACCACCAAGATGTTCATGTTCCAGTTTGTGAACTACTACTCCTCCTGTTTCTACGTGGCCTTCTTTAAGGGAAAGTTTGTCGGCTATCCTGGCAACTACACCTATATGTTTGGCAAGTGGAGCGGGCTGAGGAATGAGGAGGTGAGCTGGTTCTTCGTCAAGGACTCCCTTTAACAACATGAAGCACTGACATGAAATGCACATGGCTTGTAAAACATTTAATGGAATTTTTAAAGTTTTAGTCACTAAACAAAGCAGCTGAGATTATGGCTAGCTTGTACAAGAACGTCTTAAGTATTTTCCCCTGCTACAGTAGTTTTATCTCTAGTTCCTAAGTTTGAAAGATACGGTATAGCTTTGAAGGTGAACACTCATGGAGCCAAAACCAACACGTTATACACAAATACATACAGTATCAGCACAGAAATCATTTTTTGTTTCAAAGAGAGGTTATGTGCAGCTCAATGGTGTGTACAGTGTCTTACATGGTAACGGTCGTTGTGTTGCAGTGTGACCCGGGAGGCTGTCTAATTGAGCTGACCACCCAGCTGGTGATCGTCATGGCAGGGAAACAGCTGTGGGGGAACATCCAGGAGGCTCTGCTGCCGTGAGTACCTGTAAACACCTCTTACTTCTCCCCTGTAAACTTTCACCTCTTCTCATCTGCCGTGAGTACCTGTAAACTTTCACCTCTGACTTCTCACCTGACGACTGTGTTCAGGAGTCACTGCTACCACTCTCCGATAGCTATGCAGTCACGGATAGTATAGGGCCTGTACTTCATTCACTGTCATTTCTTACTTATCATCGTTTTTATTTACAGTAGGTTCAAATGCCTGTGTATGTGTGTTCCGCGCCAGTTTGCTGCGTAACTGGTGGAGCAGCAGAAAGGGACGGAACTATCCGGAAAACCAATACAGCCGCTGGGAACAAGACCACGACCTGCAGAACTTCAGCCAGCTGGGCCTGTTCTACGAGTACCTGGAGATGGGTGAGAGACGGAGCACACTGGTTTACAGACAGACAGACAGGAGGACAGGCTATCCGTCTGAAGAAAAGCAGCCACAAATAACACTCAATATGAAGTAGAACCATTTAGAATGGATCAAAAGAATCTGACCACTCAGACAACTGCCAGACATTTGGTTGCTGATTTAGAGGGAAAAGTCTGATTAAAGACGTTGTCTGTCTCCATGTAAACCCTGTTTTTTTCTCTCTCTCTCTCTCTCTCTCTCTCTCTCTCTCTCTCTCTCTCTCTCTCTCTCTCTCTCTTTGTCAGTCATCCAGTTTGGCTTCATCACCCTGTTTGTGGCCTCCTTCCCCCTGGCTCCCCTGCTTGCTCTCTGCAACAACATTCTGGAAGTGCGGGTGGATGCCTGGAAGTTCACCACCCAGTTCCGGCGTCCCGTGGCGGCCAAGGCCCGCAACATCGGAGCCTGGCAAGAGATTCTAAACGTGGTGGCCATCTTCTCGGTTGTCACCAACGTGAGCGCCCCGCGGCCTAACCCCTCCCATAGAGTTGTCCTCAAAATAGAGCCTTTTGTGACGTGGTGCTAGATATCAGACACGAGACATAGGGACATCTGGGGTTTCTCACCTCTAGCGAATAGAATTGGTTTCTTTACTGTGGAGAATTCCTGGGGCACATAAAGAATAAATAGCTCTTACAAGTGTCAAATGCAAACATGGTGTGTGAACGTTTGTCCCCTCCATGCAGGCGTTCATCATGGCGTTCACCTCAGACATGATCCCCAGGCTGGTCTACCTGTATGCGTACCACCAGAGCCCCGAGTCGTCTATGAAGGGCTACATCAACAACAGTCTGTCTGTGTACGACATCTCCCAGATCCCCTACCACAACATGCCTGAGGAGGAGGACAGCCCCCCCTGGTTCAACAGCTCTGTCATCACCTGCAGGTAGTCGTAGCACCCAACCCTGTTCTGCATTTTCCTTTTGTCTGAAGCGTTATTTTGTTTCATATCAATGTTTGATCAACTATTTTGTGGTTCTGTCCAGTCCTTTGCACTGACATTTTGTCTATATTTATTTTCTGTGTGCTAAAAAACTGTTAGTACAGGAAGAACTTAAGCCCAAAGTACTATGTGTAGTAGCCACCAGGGGGCACCAATTTACACAGGTTTTATTTTTCTAGTTTTCTGCTGCTGGTAATTTTTGCCTCTCACAATGTCAATTTGATTTAAACCCCTATGGAAAGTGTTTCTGAATTACAACAGCATTTAAATTTTGCTGAATTTTGGATGGGAAGTTAATTTGCCCTAAGCTTGTAATCGGTCATTCAGAATGTTGACGCTGCCTAGTGATAATTTCCATATGTTGTTTGACACAGATACCGAGACTACCGCTACGCGTCCGGCCATGACAGGCAGTACACCCATACAATGCAGTTCTGGCACATCTTGGCGGCCCGAATGGCTTTTATCATCATCATGGAGGTGATCATTCCACCAACTTTCTGTTAATATACTGTTATTCCATCATTCACTTGTTAGGCCGCTGGATCGGTTGTGTGCTTGGGTTCTAAATCCTTTTGATTCATACCGTGCTTCTCTCTGTTGTTCTGGAGCACACTCTCTAAAGCCCATTCTGTTTCGTCCTTGCCCCGGCAGCATGTGGTGTTTGTGGTCAAGTTCTTTGTGGCCTGGATGATCCCGGATATACCGTCAGAGGTGAAGGCTCGGATCAAGCGAGAACGCTACCTTGTCCAGGAGTACCTGCACAACTATGAGGTGGAGAAGCTCAAAATCCAACTAAGCGCTAGTTTCATCACGGATAACCGTACAGAATTATGTTCCGACTTCTGCAGCGATAAGCATGAAGTACTGTCTGAGTGCCTGTAGTTCCTGTGGCCTCCACTGGTAACAGCGCTGGCAACCCTAATGCCCGCTGCTACCAACACCCATCATTCCAAACCTATAGCTATGGGCTTAGATATGAAGCCCAGTGTTGGCAATCGGTTGGGCCTTACCTTTGGTTTATAACTTTTTATACACATACTGTTTAGATATAGTGGGTGTGCCACTAAATGCCTGAAGTATGAAGTAGAGATGGCCCATAATACATTACAATGGTGTCCAGTCTGCTCACTTGCCCAGCGCTATTTTGCAGCAGTACACAGGTAACCATCTATTAGTGAGCATTTTCACCTGGTCAGGCCATACATACATGTAAAGGGTGTGACAAGCTGGTTCTAATACCATTGGAATTGGGCATCTTTCACTCCTGACACTTTCCCCTCTCACCGGCAATCGGCTCATTGGTTGGAGCATTCTGTTAGAAATGGAGGAGGGTAAGACCCAAGTGCGGGTGTGCAGGGAAAAAGAAGGCCTGATACAGGTTTCCAAAAAACACACAAAGGGCTTTAATATACCACGGGGAAACACAGACATAGACAATGCTTCAAGAAAGAAAGAAAGAAAGAAAGAAAGAAAGAAAGAATATAAATACAAACACAGAACCAGACACCTACTGATTACTTTTCCAGTTCATTATTTGCAACATTTTTACCTAGGGGTCTTTGTCAGGAATCAGGTTCATCTCAAGGCGTCTTTACCATGAGTTCTCGGCGGTTTCCTCAGCAGTGTAAAACGGCTGAGCCGTCAAGGAATCATGGCACTTGAATTGGTCAATTCTGTTCTGTTCTCTCTTTCCAAGATGGTTCCTGGCCGAGTATAAAAACAGTGCTGGGCAGGTGAGCAGATTTGACACCATTGTAATGTATTTTGGGCCATTTCGTGGGGTCATTTCATGTAAATCTAAACTCCTATATTAGGACAGAGCTTACTGGCACTAGAGACACTCTGGTATGAAACTTTGTAAAGGGAACATGCTAGATTTGTTCCAAATTGGCTTCAATATAATTTACCAGACCAAGAATTTATTCCCAGTGAATCTGACTGAATATGGATTATGGTGAAGAAAGCCAAGAAGTATTTATTCCTATGGGCCAAGGAGCAGAGTGCTCATGTACATGTCACAATAAGATCTCCATAGCCATGAAGTTGTGTGCATAATGTAAAACACATTTTATTTAGCCTATTTAAAAACTGCCATTGTAAGTGGTTATGCCATATAATAAGACTTCATTTTTTTATTTTTAAGTTCCGTATGGTTCAGAAATCAACAATTCATTAGCAGAATGTGGAAGTTAGGGGCATGGAAACATTTATACACAGAAACACAAGTGCGTGAACTGTAAGACTAATTACACTGATTGGCTACGGACACGCAGCAGCTGCTGCTGAGCCCGGGGCAGCCATTTATTAAGAATAGTGAAAAAGTTGTCAGTTGGTAAACTATCAGATAAACTTGGGGCAAAAGCAGGCATGCATTTTTTACATTGGTAGCTGATTCTTCTGTTGTTGTTTGGATGTAGCTAGTCTACACAGATGTGATCCAGTTTGTAGAGTGACATGTCCACTTTAAAACTAATGTCAACGTGCATTACCTCTATTTGGTTTGATAATAATCAATTTACAGGTTTATTTTTGTATTTAAGGCATGCTCGATTTCTCCCTTAGAGAAAGATTCCATAATTGATTGTGTCTATCTAAGTATCATCAAGAGGCCCGGATGGCTGTGGGAGCGATATGGTTAAGACTGTTCATGAGCCAAACATACATTACAAATCACATAAAGCTGACCATAAATGATCACACATGAGACAGACTAAGAAGAGGGTGAGAATATAATTAACACACTGTGGCAGTTGTGAGGGCTCGGCTCTTTTCAGTTGAGCTTTGCAATTACTTAACATACATAAAAAATAAACATTCAAGCTTTTCTGCCAACGCAACAATAATCAGGGTGTTAGCTCTCGGACTCCTCTTTCTACAGTCCATTATACCACCTACCCCTATTTGGTCTTTGCTTCAAGTTGGCCACATCCACGTTCATTGTTAATCTAAAACTTTTTTCTCTCTTCTTTTTTATGTAGCAGTGAATGCTTGAACATGTTTCAAACGTGCAACATCATCACAGTCTTTACATAATTTTATACTACAGTAAATATCACAGAAGTTTAACAATAAAGGCTGGATGCATTTTAAATCAGCAATTCACTCTAGAACGATATTTTATCTTACATTTAGTGTGTGTCTGCCATTATCTTTATGTATTTATCTAATCTTTTACTATGCCTCAAGCTTCTAGGTCTAAAATGTTCCTCCTACATATATAGGTCTATGCTCGCCTTGAACTACTTATTGGGGATGATGTTACATATTACAGCCATAACTATCTCAGGCTCATCATTCTTCCAGTGTTTTTACAAAAACACCAGTTTGCTATGTTTAATGCAAACTGACAGACCAGGATTCGATCTTTATGATTGTGGACAGTTATCACCCTGGCCAATAAACTGATGCCTTAGCTTAAATGTCTATGTTTACTTACTTTTGTATTAATTTTTAAGGACAGGTCTGCTCAGTTGATATAAGTGTATTGTAAGTAGGCTATTTCTTTCTTTTTCTTTGTGAAGACTGTATTAAACATTTGTGTAGCTTAAATAGATGCATGGATTGTTATTTTTAGACAAATTTGTCTGACTGTATTTGTCAGAAACTTGCAGTGTTACAATGAAATTGCACCTCCTTGCACTCTGTACAGGGTTACAGATTAATAATAAAAGAAAATGTACTGTTAGAAGTTATAACGATGAATTGAATTTATTTAAACATTGACCGCCAGGTGGCGCCCATTGTCTTTTTATGGGCCGGCCATGAATCTTGTTTTAATGGAAAATGAAAAATCATAGTAATAAAACAGGAAACAGTACAGCCTACATAATAGTCCAGTATAACGCCATAAGGTTGTCCATTGGAATAGAAATTATATTTGTATCCACCTGTACATTAAAAAATGAATAGGCCACAGTTTCATGTGTAGGCAGGCTTCTACACCTAATTCCCAAATTATATAAGTTACATGAGAGAGAGAGAGAGAGAGAGAGAGAGAATGTGTGTGTGAAAGACAGAGAGGAGATGGAGTTGTAAGATTCAAGTGTGGGGGTTGCAGCCTGAATTATTTATTGTATATTGCGTTTGCACGAGATGCATGTTGGAGGGGAATCCACTACTCCGGTTTCCATAGCACCGCCCTCAGGAGAATATTACTGCAGCTGTGGTTCTGTTTTTTTTAGGCTATAATAAATGTTCATATGCAAGTCAACTAAAAGATGCATTGAAATGTTTGAAAAAAGAGAATAAGACATTTAAGCTTATATTTTGATGGATAGAATGAGTTTAGTTCTACCCTATTTTAATAACCGAATGAACCACAGCCCCACCCTAATCTCTGACCGTGGTGGTGTTATTTTTAAAATGTTTTCTTCCTAACAACCTATGTGTGCAACTTAAAGCATGTGGTAGACACGAGGCTGTAATCGCTGACCTTGGTGCTGAAAGACCAGAGGTTCTTGCTACGTCAGAAAACGGGTGTTCTCCACTGGATACGTGATAGCCTTGCGCCTCTGATTTATCGAGGCAACTCCACACACCGCTAGAGCGCTTTTCTAGCGGTTGTGTTTGATAATATTGTATTTCACACGTCAAAACATTTTTTGGGAAGCTCTATCAACGATTTTGTTATCTTGGGAGCACTTATTATTTGTAGATTTGCATCGTGATGGCAGTGCCTACACATACGTTTGTTTCAATTGATGAGTTTGTTAGTAGCTTGGTGAATGAACAGTAGCTGTTCATCTGATAGAACAGTGTGCGTTTGGTTTGAGTTCAGTGTCTACATTCGCAGCGTTTCTGATTAATTAAGCAGAAATTTCTTTCATTCGTTCATTCGTTGGTTTGGTCAGCCACCGTAACATAATGTTTAAACACTAAAAAGATATTGAAAATAAATACTAACTGGATATGGAGTCCGTGAGGGCAAGAGCGACGGCGGGGGTGAAGGAATTTGCTGGGAAGACTTTAGGTCATATGTACAGGTAAGCACCTTTGCTTTAATACTTGCCATTGTCGCCTATTTGTGTTATTTATATATATATATATATATATATATATATATATATATATATATATATATATATATATATATATATATATATATATATAGAGAGAGAGAGAGAGAGAGAGATATATATAGAGATAGATAGATAGATAGATAGATAGATATATAGATATATATATTCATTTTAATACATAAACGTGGATTAATGCTGTCTACAGTTAGTCTACAGGTTTACGAAGAAGTCTTCAACAAAATATTTGCATCTGGCCTGCAATGCAACTTGCACCAGTCTTTGTTCACTCACGACTCGACGCATAGGGGACAAATTGTTTGAAAAAACATAGTGAAAAAATAAATAAATAAGATTTTATGTTGAATCTTTGGCTCTGACAATTTAGGGAGCAGATACCAAAACTGCACACTATACGTTCTGGGCTAGCTAACAAAACGCAATTGTTTGAAAGGCCTGTCTGGAGCAGAAATGCAAAACTATGTCTTTATCAGTGTTTCCAAAATGCGAACCAAGCTAGATTGAGTAAGATTTGGATAATGTAGATTTGACATGGAGCTTGGAAAAAGCTATTGATTTTTTAGCGACAAGCTAGTACCCAACCTAGCCACCCCACTATAATAATTCCGGAGAGTTTTATCCACAAGACTGTACTCGGATGTTGTCCATATAGGCCTGATTATTTATTTGTGCTCTTTTAAGGATCTCTTAAAAACGAATGCCCGAAACAACCTCACCTGTATCAACTAATATATATATATATAATCATTACATCAGTTATATCTCTATCTAAATATATTTTTACATTCCGGTAGACAGCTGCAATACAATTGTTTAAAGAGGCCTAGAGAATTAAAACCTAAAGTAAAGGCTTTTTATAAAATAATTTGATCTGTCCTCTAACCTGGTGGCATCATAGGCCATAATGAATACCCAACATTGAATTATGAATATTAGAACACCATGTCTTGGGTATTTAGAAACATCACAGGCATAAAGTGAATGCAGGCACACATTTTGAAATTTCGATCCAAATTAAACATTTATCTTGTAAAAAAAATACACCTGTTGTGAAAAAAGGCAATTATCAAACGAACTACAACGAAAATATTCCTAGATCCCTTCAATTCAGTATCAGTAAAAGAGCTAGGGACATGGTGGTGACTGTCTTGAGTCAGCTGCTACCCAAGCCTACGAATGCTAATGAGGGATAAGGAGCACGGGTTGCTGCAATGCGGTACAAGCGCATCTTCTCGTTTCTTTCAGCTACAGCGGTTCTGTTCCGTTTGAATAATATTTACTTTTACTATTTATTTGTTTTCCCATAAAAATATTACTGTTTTGTTTGCCCCTTTTTTTGCATCCTAACCCTGAACGATTTAGGCAAGTAGGGCCTTAACATAATAAAAGGGGGCTTTTTTTTAATGAAATCGAAATGTTAAAATGATAAGCATTGGAAGCTGTCTCTTTGATTTGACAAATATAATTATATCCTACGTGTGGTCCTGTCTAATTCGATTACCCCGGCGTGGAAAAGTAGAGGCTGAATCGTGCTATTCACCCAATATCCTAGTAAAAAAAAATAGCTATTCTTCTGCATTTTACTAGTAGGCCTATATGTCCAGACCTAAATGCTTGCATTTTATTTTACATGGCCTTTTTCTTTAGGCTATGGCCTATCCATCCGTGGATATTTGATGATCATTTCGTGTTTTATTGCAGGGTGTTAGAAAAGAAGCAAACTGGGGAAACAATCGAACTGACAGAGAATGGCCAGACCATGGAGGCCATGGAGAAGAAACCACCCTTGTGCGACTGCACGTGTTTCGGTCTGCCCCGTCGCTACATTATTGCCATCATGAGTGGTCTGGGTTTCTGCATTTCTTTTGGTATCCGGTGTAATCTGGGCGTGGCCATAGTAGGCATGGTCAACAACAGCACGACACATGTGAACGGGAAGCTCGTCATTACAGAGGTAATGTAGCTGCTACACTTTATTTAGGTCAAAGAATGAAAAAGTCGTGATTTTCCTCTCACCAGTGAAACCTACAACAAACTCCCAATTCCATGCATTGATACATGTAGTCGTTTAAATCTGTTATTAATTTACATTTATGATTAGCCCAATTGTCTGACTGAAATCGACAGAAAATTATAACATATAGTTTGAAGCCCGAAGACAATCGTCTATTGACCCCTCAGCCCCCAGTTATTGTGTGTAAAATAAGCATTGTGTAACTGTAAAGCAGTTTAGACATATTGTGTTTGATCCTAATTGTTTGTCTGTTGTTATCTTCTCTCTAAAGAAAGCCAAGTTTAGTTGGGACCCAGAGACAGTGGGTATGATCCATGGGTCGTTCTTTTGGGGCTACATCGTGACTCAGATCCCCGGGGGGTATATTTGTTCAAGGCTGGCTGCTAACAGGTAAACTCAATCAGAATCTATTGGGATAAATAAGGCAGGGATTGTTGGATATATGAGTAACATGTCCTCACGCAATTTAAATATTATTTTATTTTCTAAAAAACGAAAATCTGTATCAAAATTATAAGGTGACAATAAAATATATCCCCCTCATCCTTAAAACATTTTAGCCTCAGTCCCAGTGCAATAACGATATAACAAGCAGGCCTAGACTTGGGCCTATTAAAGGCCCAATGATAAAGCATCTATTTTTATACATTTCCCCCTGTATTTTCTTAGTTCGTTTTATTTAGTTATTAATTTCTTGACAACATTTTAACTTAATCATGAATGATAAGGCGAATTCCCGGCTATAATTGACAACATGCAGCCTCCCAATATTTACTCGCATGACCGACTACATTGACACCAATATTTATTTGGTGGTGAGGTGGTTGCTTAGGCTACTAGATGGCAGGGGCCAAGCAGATTTTGGTCACACAGTTCCCGGTCTTTTGGGTTGTCTGCCACCTGTTAATGAGCTCCCCCGGGGAAAGCCGTGTCTAATCTCTGCATTCTCTGAGCATGGCAATAAGCCCGGGTGTCGCCGCCCGAGGCTTTATTCACGTTCTGAGCCATAACGCCCTGGTCCTGGTGTGATCGTTTTATGAATAGATTCCTACTGTTTAGCAGACATAATTCAAAAGAGAAGGTCTGCATGGTAAAAAAAAAACAAATTCATAATTTTGTGCCAGAAAAAAAAAGCAGAACGGTTGATGGGCTGTATTTAAAAAAAGATTTGGGTGATTCACGATAAGATATCGCATATAGATATTAATTAAAACAACCCGTGTCGTGCTTGGGAGTGGCGACAACCGGCTGAACGCGTGTCCCTCGCGTGCCCATGAGATGGTGGGGGGGGGTGGGGTGGGGGTGGGGGTGGGGGGGTTGTTCAAGACGTGATAAAAAAGAAAATATGCCCTTCGGCAGCGTGTGTTATTCATCGGGGACTGCTTTCCAGGCTCACCCTGTGACTACTGCTGGCTCAGCTGCGCTCTAAGCATCACCGTCTGCTGTCGACAAGCCTTGTCATCAGCCACTCATTTTAGCCTCCCTTTTCTATTCCCCAGTGAAAATAAAGCAGCCCTCTTTCGTTTTACCTACATTGAACAAAGCAATTCACAGCCAGTGTATAATGAGCTAGGCAGGCATAGGTATATTTAGAAAGCACCAAATTCTGAAATTGTAAAGCATGAAAAATGTAATAAAATGAAACACGTCAAATGGAAATAGTAGGACTGTTAATTATGAATAATGTGTCAGCTATTTTCAGTCTGAGGCATGTTCATAGGAAATTAGTCTGGATTTGTTTAGAATGACTTAATGTTGGCCTTGGTCACATTTTCACATTTGACTATTCTGTTTTTCCAATTTATTTGACACTTAGTCTATTCCAACAACTTGCCAATCAATTGATTGTTAATGTAATGATTTCGAGAGCTGTAGAAAAGTGGTCATATATGCTAAAACCTATGTTGGTTATTTTCAGGGTGTTCGGTGCTGCTATTTTCCTAACCTCAACCCTCAACATGTTAATTCCATCGGCGGCACGATCTCACTATGGGTGCGTTATCTTTGTCAGGATATTGCAAGGACTGGTGGAGGTAAGACCTTGTTTTGATTGCTAGGGAAGCTCTGGTTTATTCCAAAGACATGCAGAATGAGTAAAATTATGGAGAGCCCTATTTCCCATTTGTGCTGTGGGCGGAGTTACCATTTTTCAAAATAAAATGGTTGCCACCATAATCAGAATATTATATGTATGTTATATGTAATTGGTATTTTGTACAGTATTCATTTATTTATAGGAATTTCGGTTGTCGAGTTTGTCACAAGCTCTAGATATATTGATATGACTGTTTACGGGATATGGGGTTCTGTCTAGATACAGTGTGCAGCCTGGGAAATTTGAATCCTGTTGTATTGATTCCCAACTGGGTGTTAGTGGGATAGTGTGATTCTCCATTGTGTCCCCTTATGACCTGCTGAAAGCTGTCCTGTTTGGTTCTGTTGTGACTCTTCCATAACAGAACTGCTTGTCTTTACAGAATCAGATACACCACAAATTACAACCTTCTTATGTGCCTAGACAGGGAGCTCATAAAAACCCTGTTGAGTAAGGGAATAATATGATACCCAGATTGCTTGAGTATGTAAATACTCCTCTGTCCATAAATAGACATATTTATCTACGACAATTGTACAAAGATAAATTGAAATGAAAGTTTGCTGTTAACAATATTGGCACATGCACACATGCTATTGGTGTTTCTTAAGGCTTATGGTTGATTTATTTCTGAAGTGTAATTGGATTACAATTAGTTAGGGAAGAACTAATGACACGATGAACTCTACAACTAACATCTAGGTTTTGTAGTATTGTAACTATTGATGTCCCAAAATCTACCCTACTGAGAAAGTTATTTGTCTACTGGCTTCAATCAGATTACATATGGGAAATGTTATGAAAATATAGGGATACATCATCTCCATTCAAACCAAACCTTTCACACAGTTTTTTCCAATTTCACATTTCTAAATAGTAGTTAACTGAACAATTAATTTTCTGCCTGGGCTACTCATTAGTTTCACTTTGCTCTAAGTCAATTCCTGTTAATAAATGCAAAGAAAGACAATGTTGGTTTTGGTCATATCTCATTAAACCTACCTTGTCACCAATTCCTTAGAGCATGGCGTGTTATGTTGCTAATTTGATCTCGTTATGAAAATCATCTCAGGGGCTAACAAGAGCTGAGTAATTCACAGGAGTCACATTGCAAGCATGATGTCTCCTGAAGGGGTTTGTGCAACCCCTTTGGCTTTGCGATATCTCATAGTTGACTTTGTTCATTGGCTCCAAAACAAAACGATAATGTTTTAGTATTAGCATTCTTTTTATTTATGCATGTGTTTTCCTATGCAATACCATGACCGTAAGGAGAGTTGTGAACAGAGCATGTGTGTGTGTGTGTGTGTGTGTGTGTGTGTGTGTGTGTGTGTGTGTGTGTGTGTATGTGTGTGTGTGTGTGTGTGTGTGTGTGTCCAGGGAGTGACCTACCCAGCCTGCCATGGCATCTGGAGTAAGTGGGCTCCCCCTCTGGAAAGGAGTCGTCTTGCCACCACCTCCTTTTGTGGTAAGACTTCAGCCTTAACTCCAACATAGAGGCTTGTAGGGCAGAGCCAACACAGTGTGAAGGAGTGCTGCAATAGTTGTTCTCAACACAGCATGCAATCAACAAGATGCAGGTTGTGGCTTTCATGTTGTCTGCTGCGATTATTTTACGTATCATTTTGGTTTCTTTAGCAAGCTAACGGTTACCTTTGCCAATAATTTGGACCTGAATCAATGTGAACGATGATATTGTGACCTTGGTCTACTTGGTGCAGGCTCGTATGCTGGTGCTGTGATTGCCATGCCCCTGGCTGGCTACCTGGTGCAGTACTCAGGCTGGTCCTCCGTCTTCTATGTCTATGGTAAGGGTCATTCATGTGGCCGTGTGTGTATATGTATGTTAGCCTGTGTGTGTGTGTGTGTGAGAGAGAGAGAGAGAGAGAGAGAGAGAGAGAGAGAGAGAGAGAGAGAGAGAGAGAGAGAGAGAGAGAGAGAGAGAGAGAGAGAGAGAGAGAGAGAGAGAGAGAGAGAGAGAGAGAGAGAGAGAGAGAGAGAGAGAGAGAGAGAGAGAGAGAGAGAGAGAGAGAGAGAGAGGGGGAGAGAAAGAGAGAGAGAGAGAGAACGAGAGAACGAGAGAGAGTGACAGAGAAAAGGAAAGTGAGAGAGACAGTGAGAAAAAGCAAATTGGAGGTAGAGTCACGAAGAGAGCGATAAAAAGATCAAAGATGAGAGGGTCAATATGTCAAGCAATCTACGTGTTTAATGATTAAATCTGTTAAGTTGTCTACTTAAACTCAATAGCATGTTTGCTGCGTTAGGACGTCCACAATGTCCTAGACAGTCCAGCTAAAGTCCTATGGATTATTTCCATGCTGGCTGTCTATTGATCGCTCCCATCCCCCATTGCCCAATGTTTCTGTATTGAGGTTCTCCGATAATTATCCCTCTGTCTCTGTGGACGAGATGAAGTTTGCCTTTATGTATGAGTTCTCATGTAGGCGGCACAGTCATCAATGACCAAAGCACCAACCTAGCCCCACAGCATTTCATTAAAACTAGTCTAAGCTTTTCACACAGTTTAGACCTACTAGAACCTATTCAACCACTGGGTTTACTTGTGTTGTTAGGTTTCCCCTCCTGAATGTACCCTATAAAATCCTAATTTCTATTTTGACTGGTACCAGCTCTTAGCCCATCTTCACTCTCAGGCTAAGACACTGGGCTAGAAAAACAGGGCTAAGTCAGGCCGTTGTCTTTTCCCCTCTGTAATGTCTCCTGTGCGGCTGTAGGCTGTGTGGGGATCGTCTGGTACATGTTCTGGATCCTGGTGTCCTATGAGAGTCCAGCTGAACACCCCACCATCACCGCGGAGGAGCGCCTCTACATCGAGGAAAGCATCGGAGAAAGTGCCCAGCTGATGGGAGCGTCGGAGGTGAAGGATCACTCATGGCGTAGTGTTGTACTGTGTGTTTTACATCACGCCTGAACAGTCAGGTAGTGGAGGTGCCTAGCAAGTCAAATGAAAAACATAACCGAATCAGACTACTCACTATGGATTCTTAATGGCCACAATGCATTTGTGGTCATATTTTAGGCGAGGGTTCCAACACGTCCAGTACTGAAGTGGGAGAGGATCCACTGGCCCACTTACAGCTCAGCAATTTTTGTTTCATCTGGCCGTCTGAGTCCCACTGCTTCCCTCCCTCCTCACGTTTCTGTCTCCTATCCGTTCCCCCTTCCTTGATTCCCTTACTTGGGATTTAACACATTCCGACACGTCCCCCATTCCACTGCAGAAATTCAAGACGCCCTGGAGAAAGTTCTTCACCTCCATGCCTGTCTATGCAATTATCGTGGCCAACTTCTGCAGGAGCTGGACCTTCTACCTGCTGCTCATCAGCCAGCCTGCGTACTTTGAGGAGGTGTTTGGCTTTGAGATCAGCAAGGTGAGGACATAGGGGGGAATGAGGAACTGAAACAAATACACAAGTTAGGTAGATATGGATGAATTAATGGCGTGGAGTGAATGCATGAATGAGTGAGTGAGTGAGTGAATTATTGAATGGAGACAAAATGTGAGTGAGATGAGAAAGTAATCATTCCTCATATAAAAAAAATGTAAGCAGCCTTGGCATAACTTGTATGATATCATTGATAAACTACATTACTTACAACCTCTTCTCTGTGATGGTTACAGGTTGGCATGGTGTCTGCACTGCCCCATTTGGTCATGACCATCATTGTGCCAATTGGGGGCCAATTAGCAGACCATCTCCGAGCCAAGAATATTCTCTCTACCACTAACGTTAGGAAGATCATGAACTGCGGAGGTGAGAATCCAAAAGCTTTGCACAACTGTCCCAGATACTATTTTCATCATACTGTCAGGTGAAAGCTAAATAACTTCAGACCAAGTAGAGACTCAAGGAAGAGCAATCTTTTTAAAAGACAAAGAAATAGATGCACTTGACTGTTTCGGCATGGTAGTATCTTTTGACCAGATTCAAAATGTATATGTTGTATGGTGATGCTGTGTGAAAGAGCCGTTATTGATAGCCCAGTGAACTATAGCTATTTATCGACATGAGTCTGACAATGACGTATGTAATTGAAAACAAGCTAACAAGCTATGCGGCATTGTTATTGAATTGGCGCTGTGACAGCGTGTAGCCTGTAGGTTTGGAAAGCTTGTTGTCTAATGATAGTGTGTGTGTGTGTGTGTGTGTGTGTGTGTGTGTGTGTGTGTGTGTGTGTGTGTGTGTGTGTGTGTGTGTGTGTGTGTGTGTGTGTGTTTAACTGGCTACTGGACAGGGTTCGGCATGGAGGCCACACTGCTGCTGGTTGTGGGATATTCCCACAGTAAACCCATGGCCATCTCCTTCCTGGTGTTGGCTGTGGGCTTCAGTGGATTTGCAATATCAGGTCAGTAGCAGTGCCATCACATGATAATGGGAACATATACAGTGGATGGAACGATAGCTTGCTTCCTGGGCTTTTGGATGGAGAGTCCTTGCATGGAAGTTGGATTCTGGACACGATGATAAAACAAATGAAAAGATCGTTAGGGTTGAGATAGTTCTTTAAGATGTTGTCTGATGTACACTCACATGCTCCCTGGGCTGAAACATGTTTTGATGTACGTCGCTGAACTCCCTTGGCCACCTTGCCTGCCTACCCAAACAAAAAACACAACAGAGCCAGACATAGTAGCCTTTACCACAGAATTATTTTAAACCGACCACCAATTGGAAAAATGTTCTATTCCATATTCTGCACCATGTTGTCTAAAAGGCATTTCATACCTAATACTGTACTTAACTACAAAGCTAAAGCAGGCAGATTTCCTCATCTCCTCTAAAACAAGCCTCTGGCTGTGGTAAAAATGGTCTTTAGTTTCTTACTCTGCTCGTTTTTCTTCAGCTTTTTGCCAAAGTGTTAAATAATTCAACAGCTGTCCCTAGAGATCTGCCAGCCAGGCAGGCAGGCAGGCAGGCAGGCAGGCAGGCAGGCAGGCAGGCAGGCAGGCAGGCAGGCAGGCAGGCAGGCAGGCAGGCAGGCAGGCAGGCAGGCAGGCAGGCAGGCAGGCAGGCAGGCAGGCAGGCAGGCAGGCAGGCAGGCAGGCAGGCAGGCAGGCAGGCAGGCAGGCAGGCAGGCAGGCAGGCAGGCAGGCAGGCAGGCAGGCAGGCAGGCAGGCAGGCAGGCAGGCAGGCAGGCAGGCAGGCAGGCAGGCAGGCAGGCAGGCAGGCAGGCAGGCAGGCAGGCAGGCAGGCAGGCAGGCAGGCAGGCAGGCAGGCAGGCAGGCAGGCAGGCAGGCAGGCAGGCAGGCAGGCAGGCAGGCAGGCAGGCAGGCAGGCAGGCAGGCAGGCAGGCAGGCAGGCAGGCAGGCAGGCAGGCAGGCAGGCAGGCAGGCAGGCAGGCAGGCAGGCAGGCAGGCAGGCAGGCAGGCAGGCAGGCAGGCAGGCAGGCAGGCAGGCAGGCAGGCAGGCAGGCAGGCAGGCAGGCAGGCAGGCAGGCAGGCAGGCAGGCAGGCAGGCAGGCAGGCAGGCAGGCAGGCAGGCAGGCAGGCAGGCAGGCAGGCAGGCAGGCAGGCAGGCAGGCAGGCAGGCAGGCAGGCAGGCAGGCAGGCAGGCAGGCAGGCAGGCAGGCAGGCAGGCAGGCAGGCAGGCAGGCAGGCAGGCAGGCAGGCAGGCAGGCAGGCAGGCAGGCAGGCAGGCAGGCAGGCAGGCAGGCAGGCAGGCAGGCAGGCAGGCAGGCAGGCAGGCAGGCAGGCAGGCAGGCAGGCAGGCAGGCAGGCAGGCAGGCAGGCAGGCAGGCAGGCAGGCAGGCAGGCAGGCAGGCAGGCAGCTAGCAAGGACACTCAGTCACTCAGGCTGCCAGTGGGTTAGCCAGAGCGGGGGAGGAGGAGAAAGAAAGTGTGGCCTGGTGCTGTTCCCTCCCTCTGCAACAAGATGGCTGGTATCACTTTCATCCACTCTGCTGTCTGGGTTTATGGCTGTCATGGTTGTTGTATGGCTGTGTTTAGGGTAAAAGAGATAGTAGAGTTATCCACCAGCTTTTGCCTTTGTTCTAATGTCGAAAAGAGATATATTATTAACAGTAGTGTTAGTTACCAATACCATTACTAGTACATACAATCTAACAAATATCTTTTGAATTAAGTAAATCACATTGTGTTTCATTCTAAGCTTGTTGTTTGATCAGGATTCAATGTCAATCACTTGGACATTGCCCCACGCTATGCCAGTATCCTGATGGGCATCTCTAATGGAGTGGGCACTCTGTCTGGGATGGTTTGTCCCCTGATTGTGGGCGCCATGACAAAAAATAAGGTACACTCTTTTTCTTTGACTGTACAGAAGGTATTTGGTATGTACCAGCTCTGTACATTAACGTAACTGCTTTAGTATGTTACCAACCTTTATTTACCCAGCATGATTTCACAAACAATCCAACGCACTTTGCAGACTCGAGAAGAGTGGCAGTATGTGTTCCTCATCGCTGCCATGGTGCACTATGGCGGCGTCATCTTCTACGGGATCTTTGCATCAGGCGAGAAGCAGCCGTGGGCCGACCCGGAGCAGACCAGCGAGGAGAAGTGCGGCTTCATCGACGAAGACGAGCTGGCGGAGGAGACGGGCGACATCACCCAGGGCTACGGCGCCCTGGGAGCGCCCGCCAAGACGTACGGTGCCACCACGCAGGTGAACGGAGGCTGGGCCGAGGGCTGGGAGAAGAAAGAGGAGTACATCCAGGAGGAGGCGCCCGCAGGAGGCTACGGCAACCGTCGGGACCAAGACTACTCCTAGACTAAACACACAGCCACAAAACACACTGCATTAACAGACAAGTATTTTGTAGTGTTCTGCACCAGTTTAGTCATACCAAGGTGAACACATTTTTTTTTAAATTTGAATCCATCATGGTATGCTTGCACAAAATCAAAATCATAGATATGAGAAAAATATTTAAAAGATATATTGATCTATAATGACAAAAAAATATAAAATAGAGATGTAACACATATCAAATTGGCAGGGTGCAGATGTTATTATTGTGCATATGAATCATAGATATATTTATTTGGAGTTAAACTTTGTTATCCTGAAAATTTTTCCCCTTTTAGATCTGTGCTGCTTCATCGTGTAGAAGCGTGCAAAGTTAGATACAGTTCAGGCGAAATAACTTCTTGGGTCATCCTTAGAAGAAAAAAAGGAGGAAGAAACAATGGCCTTATGCAAACTCGTAGGGTTTGCCTCATTGTTTCACTCTTCTTTTACCATTCTTGGGTTATCCCCAACCGGTTCTAATTACAACTCCCTCAGAGCCAGACATTGCAGCTTGAGAATTCTGTTTCCCTGTACAGCATCCATCTTGTCCAGGAACATGACATTTGGTTAGCCGTAGGGTTGTATATATCTGTCCTGAATGAGTGTAGAGTGTCATTTTGAATACACAGTACGGGTTTATTTTCGTATCATTACCTGTTTGTAAAACGGTGTTCTTAGCACAACAATTGACCCATGAAGAGAGGTACTGACAATAGTAATGACTCAAGAACCCAGGTGCCAGCCTCCCTTAATGAGAGGGAGACATAGATAGAATATTGTTCCTATTACAAAATAAAAAGCATGAGGTAATGTTGCTTATGCAAAGTAAGCTATTGCAGTTGGTATCAAACAGGTAGTAGACTGATGTCTGGACTTTGGTAAATCTTACAATCAGTGGCTTTACGTTACGTTTCGTCACTTCAAGTGTTTTTGAAATTGTGAAATAATTAGCTATATGTCAACTTTCTCAAAACGTAACCACAGACATATAGAGTAACACTTTTAACATACAGTTACTTGACCACATTGCCACACTTATGGCTTTGTTGGCACAATGCTGACTGGCACTTACAGGGCCCGTGCAATGCAGAGAGAAGCCTAGAAATAACCAATCAGTATACATAATTTATTGTAAAGATAGTCCAAATAGATTATGCAAAATTGAAATATTATGATAAATAAAATTATAAAGATAAACTTATTAAAAAGGAGGTGAGAAAATAAATATGTTGCCTTTCTCTGATGGTTGATTATAACGTAGACCTTTTTAGGGAAATATGGCAATGCAGTTTCTGTCACCAGAGGCAACCCTACCTGAGAGTGAACCAATCAAAATAACCCGTGTAGGGTAATAGCCAATTAGTCTGTTCAGCATTCTCTCTTCTGTTACTGAGATGGACCAATGGATTTTTAACGGGAAGCACAAGCAGACCCAAGACCTCGGTTCAGGTTGTGCACGTAAATCAAAGGGGACCAGAGAGACTCAATCCCTTGTGCTGTTTTACTGTTTGTTGAGACCTCAAGTCAACACTTCACAATGTAGATGTGTGTGGAAATGTATTTATGCATGGAACAAGGCGTAGCTTCTGTGTTTTGTGTCGGTCTCATTCATTTGTTTTCTTTGACACATCTTTTGTCTCTAAAAACTGTTACTGGGGTGCCAATTTCTTTGCAAAATTAACCAAAGGTGAAGTGTCAAGCTAGATTATAGCAGGGCTTTGGGCTTTTTGGACTAGCCAAGTGAGGCTCCATATGGACCTCCAGACTACAGGCAACACTAACCATAACTCAGTGTACAAAGCAATAAATCCATAGTAACAGTTATTGTCAACCATCAAGCAATGTAACAAGACAAGCATTAGCGTAACTCGTTATTTATTTATTTTTTTTGGTTTGGTTTTGGTTTTGTCTCTTTGTTTCCTTACTTTGTTTCTGAGTCGTGTTTTTGTGATATCAAAAATGTGGAAAAATAACAAACACCTGTATTTGTAAATAGATCAAATAAAATGAAAATGTCTATAAATATGTATGAATATACTAGTAATAGAGTCCAACACAAACGTCTTTGACATGATGAAAAATGCAAGGAGTTTGTGTAGCGACTGCTCACCAGATGAGAATGATAAACCGGGGCTACTCCTGAAACACGGAGGGCCCTCCTTTCTTCTCCATATCTCTGTATGGTCCCACTCCTGCTGTTGTTCTGTATGGTTCCCAGTGGTCCTTTTGGAGAGTGTGCTATTGTTCTGTTCTGTTTTTACCCCCCCCCTCTCTCTTCTTTCTCTATCCCTCTCTAACCTTTTGATTTGATTGATGTGTGTTCTTCTGTCAGTGGCTGGACCCCTATTGCCTCATGCCTATCTATCCATCTATCTATCTATCTATCTATCTATCTATTCCCCCGTTCTATTGTTGCAATATTCAATGACGTAAAGATTGTCTGTGAAAGGTGATCGAAACATTTACGACTAATGGCAGATGTACAACATGAAGTACTATACTGGTCCCATATTCCTGTTTCTGTGCCTCTGAGTGAAGTTCAAAGTGTGATTTTATGGCTACTTTTGCTGTGTCAATTGAGAGGTTTGTTGATGTCAAAATGAAATGCTCGATATATCCTTTTTTATAAAAAAACTCTTAAACCAAACCAAAGAAGATGTGTCACATGCATTCATTCATTGAGTGAATGATGTTTATCTATCTGCAAAACAACCAGCATAAATAATATGTCCAGAGTGGCTTGTGTAACCAAAATGAGGCCTTCTTTCATTGCCTTTTCCGACTGTCCGTCATCAAATTGTACTTTATCCAGTGACCCCTCGTCTCCTCTCTTCTCCCGTCCGAGCCGGCCATCTTTCTCTTCTACCTTCACCTCTCCTTCCACTCTCCCCCACTTCTCCATCAATGAGACTCCTCAGGGGTGGGCTGCAGCTATTGACAGCTCTAACCTCTTAATGGAGGAGGAGGGAGGAGGAACACTTAGCGGCCTATTTGGAGAAGCCTTCCCTAACCCGGGGGACTCTCACAACCCCAAGCCACCCCTACAGGGAAGCAGGAAACAATGTTTTCTGTTCATGTTGGTGGTTAAAACATATTGTTTTACGCAAGAAGCTGAGGCCTTTGTAAAAACATTGAGGCCGGGTTGGTAGTTGGTAATGGGGACAGTGCTTTTTAACGGAAATACTGTTTAAAATTGGATTGGCAAATCCAGGTCAGCTGTCAAGGTTTCAGCAACGTGTAGCATTTGATCCATTGGGCAAGCAGAAACATTTGAGCTGTTTCAAATAGGCAAACACTTACATTCCTTGTAGAATACTCCTTTCTTTCACTCCAAAAGTGATGGTAGCAGCTGCTGACGTAGAAATAACAGTGGCCCTCATTGGACGTTACACAGGAAAGGAAAGACTCTGTCAGCGCTGTGGCCACATCACAGCCTGTCAAGTGTGTATTAACTAAAGAGACTCCTGTTGCCGTGTCAACTCAATTGAATTAGTCACCTTCCATTCCCCTCACTAATGAACAACGGAGAAGGTGGCTGGCTCCCATTAACAGTGTGTTAGTTTAGATTGCGTGTCCCCTGTCCTTTCCCACTGATCAACACTGCCTGTATTGACATTCCTCAGCTCTCCTGGCATGGGTCCCCTAACAGCACCTTCCTCAGAACCTGGCAGGTGTTGATGTCACGGCTAGCTCTTTTTTTCCCTTGTGACAGTTACCGGGCAGAAATTCCTAACAGCTACCTTCCACATGAATTTCCTCTCTGCTACAGCTCGATAGCTTTTAGCACCCGATGAGGAGGATTGGAGGGGAGGACATTGGTCATCTAAGTCTTTCTCTGCGTTGACCACTGAGCCATCCACTGCCCTACGAAGCCTCAAGACTGTCACGGATGTTCTGATTGAAAGATACACCTCGAAGTTGAATCAAAGAGAGAAAGGGAGAAAGACAGAGAGAGATGCTGGCTATGATCAGAGGTTTAAACATGGCAGGTAGCTGTAGATATCAGATATCTGTATTTAGTGAAGCTACTTTACATTCTGCGGACCCTGTTGACTTCTGGGGACTAGAACACAATGTGGTAGAAAAAGAAGAATGCATCGAGGCTTGGTTGGTGTTGAAAACAAGCAGCTGCGTTTGCCCACAGAGAGGCGGGGCTGAGTGCCTGATTGATGTGTGCTTTCTGGATCAGCAGAGGATCAACAACAGTGGAGGGGCGGAGTCATGCGTGCTGGGGTGTGTGTGTGCGTGTGTGTGTACGTGTGGGGCGGGTAGTCACAGACACGCTGCAATTACAGCATCAGGTCTTGTCCCGGCACAGCCCATTGCTTTTGTTAATTTGACGGGCTCGATAAATGTGTCACCAGCTCCCTTCAATGATATTCTCTCGGCAGCAACCAGCCAGAACGGTCACACTTCTTGTCCCGGAGGCCCCCCCGTAACCCCCATGGGTGTCCATCAATTCCCCTATTAGACCTAGACTGACAACAGCGCTGCCCCCCGGCCCACAGCCATTGCAGTGCTTGCCTGAGTGTGGAGGTCGCTGTATGTTTGTTTGCGTGTGCTTGTAAGCAGAGCAGACGCCGGCATGTTTGCATGGGCCGCACTTGCGTCACAGTTTATGTACACAAAGGTGGGCGTGGGTGTGTGTCTGAGTGCTAATTGAGAGTGTGTGCACGTGCATATGTCTGACGTCTCAAGCATGGCTGCTAGACTGTAGGTGGGGGGCAGGTGCTGCACAACCCTCGGGGGGGGGGAGGGTGTGGGAGCGTGTGTCTGGGGTGGAGTTGGTTGCCAAGCCCAAATCCCTTTTTGATGACTGGGGGAGTCGGCTGGGCTACGGCCCCGTGAGACCCTGAGTGCTCCATAAATAACGCCCTGATTTCCACATTATGCAGCGCCCCCAGGCAGAGGGACTCCACCACCCCAAGGCGATGAGATCACCCTCCCCAGGTAAAAACACTTCTCGTGGGGGGAACACGACATGCTAAGCCCCTCCTGGTCCCCTCCATCACTGTGGTTAACCGTGAACAGACCTAACCTTTCAAACTATGTCCTGCTGTAGCTGTACCAGACCGGTCCACATGTCTGTAACCAAAGCACATCTATTGTACAGTACTGAAGACGAAATAGAGTCAGTTCAGATCCAATCAGCCTATCACTTCAGTGTGAAAATAAAGAATGCTCTATGAGGAAACAGACACATAGATAGATAAATTACTTACGCTGCTGACGCAACAGTGTGTAAAAAAAAAGCATGTCTCCCCCACAAAGCCCCCACCGCTTATCCAATAAACCTCCATTTCAGAAGGCTCATCTATTATTAAGAATGTTTCATTACAGCGCGACAAAGCACACAAACCCTGAGGGACTTCATTATTAAGTTTGATGCACTTTGGTTGGAGAATTTGAATAGACAATACAAACGATAATATGATGTGTGAATTTCCTCAGATATCCTTTGTGCGTTTGAAACCTGACTCCAGGTGGAGATTGTACCCGCAGTCACACGTATCACCACGTGACTGAAGTGTGGGAGGAAGGGTCCCAGTGGATCATAGTGTGTAGTAATACAGGGAGGGGTGTGCTCAAGTGGCTGCATCATTTACACCCAAAAACACAGTGCATTCTGTGTCGTTTTGGTATCTAAAACAGTCACTTCAATTCTACATGCAGAAACTCGGTGTAAAGATTCTGTCTCAGTGTTGGCTGTCAGGTATCGGGTTACATTTGTTGCCAGAACAGCAACACCGATTGGCTCTGGTTAACAAAGGACCCACCTTCTCGCTTTGGCAGGGGGACAGGATTGGTTGGGCACTTGGACAGACATCAGCATCCCCCCGGTGGGTATAGAAGGTGTTAACTTTCCCTCTCTACCCGCCCACCCCTGTCAGTGGGAGATGTGCGTCACAGGTTTGCAGCCATGAAGAAGTCTGAGGGGCGTGGCAAACTGATGTTTCGGGAGATGAGAACTCTCTTTTTAGTCTCCTGACGAACCATTCACATTCATAGAGCGTAGCTGGAAATAATGTACAGTACGCCTGCACCCACTAAGAGACTATGCTGCTGATTCAAATTCACCTGGGCAGATTTCAACAAAACACAGGCTTACAAAGACTAATGGACACACAAGCCCATCATCAACAACCTCACACACATACAAACAAAAAGATACACATGTCGCGGTGACAACACACACACTTTCCTACGCAAGTTCACTTAAGTAGAACACACACACACACACACACACACACACACACACACACACACACACACACACACACACACAGTCCCCACCCCCATTGTGCCTCTTTCTCTTCAGTACTCAGTGCGTCTACTGTTTTTCATCCAGGGCTGCATCTGGTGTGCTGGGCCAACTTCAAAGGACTTCTTTTAGAGTGCAGATGAAAAAACAACAACGCAGAGAAGTATGTTTTTCAAGAGGACGGCTGGAAGTAAGACTAAGCACATACAGAGCTCCCAGACCTCCACGGAGAGCTCAAGGACATTTGGCCTCACCTTTTCACCCGCTGACAAAACAATACTTTCTCTAGCTCGGCTCTGAAAGGAGGACGAAAATCTCTCTGGAAAATATCATGAGGGAGGTTTTCTCAACCTAAACAGACTGAGATAAAGAACATACAGTAGCTCTATGTTTCATGGTTACTACAAGGATAAATAACATACAGTAGCTCTATCTTTCATGGTGATGCCTGTTGTCAGTCTCAATTGGATTTAGTCAAGATACACAGACTGGCTTGTTGTGTGTTAGTTCTCAGGAGACATCTCAGAGATATCACTACAAACCTAAAAATAATCATTATCTCTGGTTGCTAGTGGGTGATACAGATAGATCATTTAGACGGCGTCCATTTTTGGATGATAATCCTTTCTTTGCCCAATGCTGTTTACTTAGATTTTCCCTAGAAGTGTCTCTGTGTTCTCGGTTCAGCCTTAGCCTCTGATGGTTTGTGTGTACCCTGAACTCGAGGAAATATCCTAAGTGAATCTTGTGGCAGGGGGAGGGAGACAGAGTGGAGCCTGGCTTCAGCACTGGACAGCTCCCCCTGCCTCTCTGGCTCCACACCGACGCACAAACCCAGCTCAAGATGGAGGACGGCGAGATGGAGAGAGAAACAGGAGGGCCTAGCGGGACATGGGGATCGTTTGGGAACCTGGGGGGGGGGGGGGCTGTTCCTTGTTTAATGAAAGGAGCTTAGGCACGTGTTGGATGTGTATAGGGTGATGCTTGATGTGTGTTTGATTGAGTGAGGGGCTGGGGGGGGGGTCATTCCTCTCCTCATTCAGCATCACCTCTCA
>CM030173.1:22271927-22282152 GCA_017639675.1 Aplochiton taeniatus
TTGATGATTTCTAACGCTGTTGTGCAATATGACGCCAATCATAACGTAATGCTATGTAATGTAATGTAAGTACGCTTGAAAGGAGGTGATCAATGGCGCTATTGTCAATGTGCCACAAGCAATAACCTGTATGAAAACATCGGACATTTTGAACACAAAAGTCAACAATTCAATTAGTTGAAGGCAGCCATGCCCCACCTCCGGATGACATCTGTCCTACCTGATCCGATGGAGTGATGAAACCTTGGCATGGCCCCTGATAAGGGAGGGACCCATCTGACTGGGACACGGGGCCTCTTGACCCAGGGGACCAATTTGAGAGGTGCGCAGCACATGGTTCCCGTGCTGAATTTCTATCAGCCCTCCCACTTGTGTAAAGGGGTGTTTCTGGTTGTCTTGTGATGCCATCTGTCAGGGTCCTGTGCACTGATCTGCATGGTGTAGCAGAGAGACATGTTGTCTTAGGCCATTCCCTGCTCCTCCCATTTCTGCTATTGTTAGCATAGAGGAACATGCTTTGCTGATCATACCCAGCCTGGGACAGTGGTACACTGAAAAATTTACTGGAAAGTCCCAAAGCGCAAGCCTAGGGTGTGATAGGAAATATCAAGATTTCAGCTTAAAGTGATAGTTCAGCATTTTGGAAACATTTAAATAAGATATACCCCAGCTTACCCCTAGTCAGACAAGATCATTGATATAAACTTTATGTCCATAGTGGTAGTTGTAAAAGTAGCCTTTCATTGCTAATACACAAAGGCCCTAAACAAACCCTCGAACTGGGGTGGGTTGGTTTAACATGGCTTGCATCTTGGGCAACATGTCTTCCTCTATTCATAAACACACATCTATTTCCGGGGTCAAAGACAATGAGTCCTCATAACCATCTCTAAGGCAACTGTCACTACAGGTGCAAATATTTTATGTTCGATTTTCTTTTTATATGATTTGTTCTTGAGGTAATTTGGGATTTTACGCAGTTTTCTTGATACAACAAACGAATAATTAAGAGTAATATGCAAACAAACCCTCTAAATTCTCTAATTTCTTGGTATTTTTTTCTTAACACCCCCCTTCATTCAGTAATTTCAATTCTCAGTTTCACCAGCCCTCACCGTTTATGCTCAGTCCTATGGAAGTCAGATGGGACATGGATTTTAATCAGTGAGGTTATAACCGTGGGGTTGGGGCTGTTGAGAGGGTGTGTCTAATAGGACATAGCCGAGTGTGTGTGGGTTCTCTCATTGAAGGTGGGGCGTAGAGTTCATCTGCCTTTCTCTCTCGGGACTGGTCCACTGGGCAAGCTACACACGTAAATCACATCAAACACACACACACACACACACACACACACACACACACACACACACACACACACACACACACACACACACACACACACACACATCTTTCTTTCTTACACATTTACAATCCCACTACATTAAGGTTAGGGTGTCACTGCTGCAACATTCACATGATTGATGTGAGCCCTGAAGCTTCTTCTTCATTTGCCAAAAACTGACATTACTAGACCCCCCCCCCCCTCCCTGTCCTCCATAAATAAACTAGATATTTATGAGAAAGGAGCAGAGGTGGAACAGTTAGAGACAGGTGGGGGTATGAGTAGGAACACAGGGAAGCACTGTAACGTTGAGGAAGAGAGAACGCGGTGTGGATGCTATAATCTAGTGACGGTGTTATGGAAGTGAGTTTATGCTGTCTAAATCATGGACAGCATAGTTATAACTAATAAAAAAATTATAGAAAGCAACTTTGCTAATATTTAGTTTGATATTTGATTGTGATTGGAAATATATTTGGTCGGTCACAACAATTGTTTTCTATAGTTTTGCATAGTTTGTATAAGCTATAACTCTTCCACTAACTTTTTTCAAGAATTGGATGTGGGAATTTCTCACACAGTGCAATTGGTTGATACTGGTAAATGGCGGATAACAGAAAATACACTATTTGAATATGGTCTTCTTTCGTGAGTTTTATATGAAAAATGTTCATGGGGAAAGACATTGATTGCCGTGCAGAAACCCTATTAATCTCGTAAATCTATCGAAGCGTACTGTTTTCTACTTCTATTGAAACTAATTTATGAGTCAAGATTGTTGCGCTTGGATTTGAATGCGTGTATTGATAGTACTGACCGATACAATGATGGTGCTGACCTGTTGACTTGCTTTAAAAAAGCATTTCCTCCGTCAAATGATTCTAACCACATCCGTCTGATAGGCTATCCAACTTGCGAAATGTTCATTTAGCCAAATTCTGGCATTATTGCATATTGCCAACTGGGTGGTCCTGTTTAATACATACGATATGAGAATACAACAACTTTGCATTCAAATTGATGTATTATCTTCTTTCATGTGTGTAATGTTTAGTATCGCTAATTAGATTTTGTGAGACAGACATGAAACAACTGATATTATAACTATCCACACAGAATCAATTAACAAACAAACCACTTCAAAAACATCGACCCATCCACTGCTTTACTAGACAGGCCAAGAGTGTAAAATTACACAACCACTCGCGCGAAAAGGGGTGTTGCACTGAGAAATGGTGGAAAGAATACTTCTCCTCCTCTGTGTTTTCTGCATGGTGGACCCAAATGAAGAAAAACTTCAAATGAAAGTCTTGAGTCTCAGAGTCTGTGAGTTGTCGATCACTTAAGGGACTTTCTTAAACTTTTTACTTTTCGCAGAGTGATTGTGTAAGTACAATAGAACAATGATTTTGTTTATGGCTAGAATTGTAACCTTGAATACTATCATACAACTTTTAACTTGATTCATATTTTACCCTCATAATAGATGGAGACAAAAGTTAAACATGGAAATAGAACTTGGGATTTAAGATTTGATATGTTTTTTTTTTACTTTTACTTTTTTGTTATTTGCTACTAATACATACATTAGAGTTATTTTTATTACATGCACTAACCCCCACTTTTGCTTGAATTAATACAAGCTAGTTTCTGGAATAGTAAAGTGTCGACTTGGCGTGGACTCCTGATTTTAGCATTGATGCAAGTGATGTAAAATTGGAAACTATCACTACAAAATCCAATATGTTACTTGCTTCATACTTACTTTTATAACTAATGACTACACCATGAGTCAGGGCCACAGTAAAACATTTAATTTGGTTAATGTCAATGATAGAATGAGACTGTAGAGTTATCTACTGTATTAGTAGAACATTGGCGTATATTCTTATCAATAGATATTGACAATATTGGTGAAATTAGGAGCTATCTAAGAACGCATGGTCATGCATTATCACCAAACCCGTATTTTGTAGTCAGCCTACCTGATCATATAAAACATAAACAAACTGCTTGGCTATCTGTGTGGTGTTGAGCTGCTGCCCTACTGGAGTGATCCGTTTAAGTTCAATATCTGCCGACCAGAAGGCTAGAAACCTGAGCCAACATTCACTCAATGAGAAGATTGTGCCATGCTGCCTCACTGTATATTTGATCAACGTCACCATATAACCGTCAAGGATGGAGCATTTTCTTCTTCTTGGGCTACCAATTTGATTTCTCTGGCCAAGATTTTTTATTATTGTTTTCCTGTGGAATTCCCGAGCAAGGCCTCACTGTTCAAGGTGCATAAACAGTGGTGGGCGATGGACCTTTACCGTCCCCTTTAGGCTGCCTGACGTTTATTTAGTCTGGAGCCATGGGGTAGGCCATGGGGTTACCGTGCAACTCAAAAATGAAAACTATACCGCTACACACCGCATGTTAGTCCATTCAATACTAACAATCCATCTAATGCAGCATTATGATGCTCAGCTATGCAATTATTTTGACACACCTTAAGGTGTGTTGAACCCAGGGCTGAAAGTAAATACACCTGCTTTCAAATGTTTTTTTTTCAGAATGTTCGTCCTTCAAGATGTATGCAGTTTGGTAAGCGCTGTGGATCACACATGTCAAATGTTTTGGAACAATTTAATCAAAACATATTGGAATATGATAAGGACAGCAACTAAATACCTTGAGAAGACTTCCCTGGAAGAACCTGGTAGAACAGATTAGACTTACTCCTAAGCCTTAAATAGTCAACAATTGACCTTGTGTGTCAATCAGATGTCTCGTTCAGTGACACAAAAGAGTTCTCCAAAGACTCACATTCAAGAGTAAACGTGCAAGGATTGAAGGGCAGCAGGGCAAATTCTTTCAGATAGTTGAGAGGTGAGTTATTTACCCGGCCCAAATGTGAAGTGGGTCGTCAGCCTCGTCCTCTGGAGAGACGGGTATTGGAGGCGAGCACCGGGGAACCACTCCATTAATCATCTTGTCAACTTCTTTACATGTCAGGTATTTGCTTGAAAGCACTCGAACCACAGTAACCCTCAAGTTGGCCCACAGCATACTGTAGATGGGCACATGGGCCTAACATTTTCTTGTGACAGGTAGTTGATCTCTGTAAAGATGCTCCCTCTCATTAGGATTTAAAGGTAATGAAGGCATGGCCCAATTACAGGGTGGGGGGATCCCATAAAAGCTGAAGCATCGTGGGTACAGTGAGGCTGAGGAGAGGGGATGTCCGTGCAGATGCGAGCCGGCGTGCTCCTTCTCTCATATCTGTATATACACTCTGTCTGCCACATTGTGTACCTCAGATACAGCAAGAGCATGTTCACTGTGTGTCAGAGTGCCCATTCGCTTGCATGTGTGCTTATGTGCACATTTGTGTGTGAACTTCCTAGCCACATTTAAACTGTGGTGAGCACAAAGGAGCTTTGTGGGGAGAAGCTAGACCGGTGGGTGACCTTTACCTCCTCTTCCCAGCACCAGATCCTCTCATGGCAGAGGTGAGAATGTGGCACCTGTGTGTTTTGTTAGAGGAGTGAGTGGCTCCAAGTCAGCCCGGGCAGACAGGACCTCCTCTATCCCACAGACACACACACACACACAACATAGCCTAAGCCTACAATATTTGTTGACAAAAGGTTCTTGTACAAAAGGTGTCTGGAGAATATGGTTCGAAGGCAGAGACCCTCATGTTCCTGCAACATAACTGCTCCACAGTCTAAAAAAGGGGGGGGGGGGGGGGGTGGAAAAACAAGGTCTGCCATGCAAACAGAGGTTATCGTTTCAGCTATACTGGAAACCCTTTATAACGGAACAATTGAATACTGTTTAAAACATTTGGTTATGCTATGCAGTATGCATCCTTTGGACAAATCCCATTTTTCACATAGTGGTTCTACACGTCTCAACACAACCATAGTGGAGAGTAATGACAAGGGGCTGATGTTCTAGATACAGGGCTCTCCATTGTGTATCCCTTTCCACTGGACATCCCCATAAACATAGGGCCTAACTGGATGCAGATCAGCAGGTTGCACTGTGGAATACAAACACAGGGCCTAACTGGATGCAGATCAGCAGGTTGTACTGTGGAATACAAACATAGGGCCTAACTGGATGCAGATCAGCAGGTTGTACTGTGGAATACAAACATAGGGCCTAACTGGATGCAGATCAGCAGGTTGTACTGTGGAATACAAGGCTTGATGCGGAAGGGTACAAATCTAACTGCACAAAATAGGTGATGTAATTTAATGAATCAATGAATAACACGATGTGTAATGTGTTAATTAGTAGACACGATATGATATTATCAGTCAAACTATTTCATCAGCTTTCAAGTAAAAAATACCTTTGAGTTATTTTTTTAATTAGAATTCCTGAACGTTATGATTCCAGTTAGAGTGATAGTTAATTCATGGTAACTGAACGTGAGTAATCCTTCATATTTTAGCCTCACAGGACTTGTGTTTTGGCCGAGCAGTGCTGTTTCGTTGACCTAGTCCAGGTGTTGTTGTTTTTTCCAGCCAGCAGATGAGCAGGGAGCTGGGCTGGGCGGTTGATTACTGGCAGCCTACGTGTGTTTGATGGTTGATGGTTACCAGAACAGAGCTCCAGTCTGGGAAGAGAAACAGTGAGCCATGCCGTGGTACATCCAGGGCCAGCAGCCTGGATGACTCGGGGCTTTAGACGGTGGTCTCATTAAAGGCTTTCCTGTAGTCAACGCACTGGCACTGTTTTGGGAGTGAGGAGGAGGTCTGAGCTGTCTGGGGGAGGTTAGGGGTTCGGTGTATCTAGAGTGTGTATATAGTATATACATTCAGCTTGTTGTCTGTTCTTTCATTAAACCATTGTCTTGTCTTTATTACAATGACAACATTTCTCCTAAGAACTACCTCATGCCCTCCTTCCATACCGACTCAGCCCTAATCCCTCACTCATCTACCTGCATGAGCTCCAACCTTCACAAGCACTAACAACCTTTTCCCAGCTTCTCCTCACTGTCCAGCCGCTGTGGGGCGGTACAGCTGTTCTACTATGTTCAGGTGATCCTCCAGCATCGGCCCCTGTTGGGGCCTAGATCTTCCCCAGCCCTGGCCCCCATATACTGGGAAAGGTGGTGTGAAGCTCCCCCTGGCCTCAACTTCTTTCTCGGAGTCACTGGGGAAGTTCCACAACATTAAGCCCAGTGTCAACTGTTTTGGGGCCAGGGTCTGATCAACTGGGGTCCATCTCCTGATGTGTAGGCCAACCCAAAACAATTCTATGTGTTAACAGCTGGCAAGAACTTTAAATCGAGCAGAAATACAGAGCATTATAGGTGAACATTTTCTGGCTGGTTGACTGGCTATAAATAAATAGGGTTTGACGGCAGTAAGATGTAACTGGCTGAAAATACATTTTATATAAAATATATATTAAATATATTATGTATATTTTCTATTTCCCTGTTGAAGAGGTAAACAAATAATGACTCAGCGTAAAGGTCTGGTTCAGCACACTGTTTTGTTTGCAAAACACATAACACAAGCCATGTTTTAACTCCATTTGACCAAACAATTAAACAAAGTAATATTTCCAGCGAAAAATTAAATCGGTAAAGCCCTGAAATGACCATGTGCCCCATCAACAGCCTGCAAGCCCATAGGAGAGGATAGCTGTGGCCCCTGACCATGAGCGTTGAGGTGGGAGGTGGGCGCAGTCCCCTGGCCGACCATGAGGACAGCAGCTACATCCACCTGACGGGCCTGGGTATGGGCCTGGGTATGGGCCTGGGCGACCCCCTCAGTCCCAAGCACCAGCACACAGGGCCCAGCCTGGCCAGCCCCCAGCAGTTCCATCAGTGGCTGCCCTATCGCCACGAGGCCAGCCTGCTGCCCATGAGGGAAGACCTGGCCCTCTGGCTCAACAGCCTCCTAGGTGAGGCGGGCCACGCATGGAGTGGTACTATCATCTCGTTTATAAGACTGCCTTGCACTTTCAGTAGGAAATGCTGTATTCCATTCTATTTTGAAGTGATTTTTTTGGCTAAGGCTGTACTGTGTATTCTTTTCTTCAAATCTGTGAGGCAATCCAAATGGTGAGCAGTGATTGCTTGGGTCTCAAAACGACCTCACTTCAACATGGGCAATGTCTTAGAAATTCTAGGCTTTCAACAAAATCTCCAATAAATTATATCCCCAAGGCTTGTTAGTCAACCCCAACCCATGGTAAACCATGTTTGCCATTTTTTCATAACATGAATAATTTATTTTATTACCTATTGCACTTGACACTTAAAGCTTGAAACTTGACGTCTTATTTTGACTTGCTTGGATTCAACATGTTCAAGCCTAGGAGATATGTAATTTGCTGTCTAACCCCGGGTTTTACTTACTAGCAACACAGAGACAGCCCAAAGCAATTTGCGAAAGTGTAGCCAACCCTGCATGGCAAGATTGGCATTAGTTATGTTCTTTTTTTATGTCTGGAGGGGAATTTGTGAAAATTGTTTTTGGCTTTTCACTAATAAGATAGTAAGCCCTCAGAACCTTTTTATTTCATCTTTCAAACAGCTTAAATGTGGAACAAAATCAATAGCATGAAATATCGTCTGCGCATATCAACCACCATTTTAGTATCCAAGACTGCCGAATCCTAATGCTCCTGTACAGGCCTGTTGGTAGCGTGGTTTGTCTATATGTGATGTGTCCTTAGATGTTGGTCTGACGGCTGACAATCTGATGGAGAGGCTGGACAACGGTGTTCTGCTCTGTCAGCTGGCTCATGAACTCCAGGAGAGGATGATCCAGGCTAGCATCAGCAACAGCAAAGTAAGCACAGACGATCATTGCACAAAAGTACGTGCACGAACCGAACACACACAAATGTACACACTCCTAGTACATACACACACACACACACACACACACACACATACAGACACACACATTGCACTCAACACACTCATGCACATATGTTCACACAGAAAATCATACACACCCAGCAGACGGCCTCACTTAGGCAAGAGAGACTGAATTAATGTAGAAATGATTTCACCTATAAACCTATGTGAGTGTAGCTATATGACTACAGCTCTGAATGCAGTTTGAACAATAGTTTATTTAAACCTGTATGTGTCTGTGGTCTGCAGCCATTCATCCGCAGAGTGATCCACTGGCGGGCGGATGCTGCTTCCGGATCGTTCTTCGCCCGGGACAACACGGCCAACTTCCTCTACTGGTGCCGTAAGATTGGCGTGGATCAGGCCTTTCTGTTTGAGTCGGAAGGTTTGGGTAAGTGGAGGGCTCATTGTTTAGGGCCTGAAATAGACCACAATTATAGGAACTCAATGATCCACATTATAACTGAACTCTACTCAATGGCAATCGAAATTCATAAGGCAAGACCTGAGCGTGGATTCAGTGGTGGTCAAGTCTCACTGAGGTAGTCACTAGCAGCCGCCAAAGTAACAAGTAGGCTGCTGGCAAATAGGATTTTATGGATTCGCTCTACCTTTTTCTACCGCTTTCTATTTTACCACATCAAAAACCCCACCCGTGCACAATTTTCTCTCTCTCTCTATCCCTCTCGCTTTCTCTCTCTCTGTGATTCTAACTCCACTGACACACACCCCATACCATCCATACATGCACACTGGCCCATGGCTTGAACCTGTTCACCCCGTGCTTCATGGCTAACTGGCGGTTGCTTCAAAGCGAGAACAGAGGAAACAAAGAGACATTAAAAAGTAAAGTGTAGTAAAGATGCTGACACAATATAAGAGGGAAAGGAAATGAAGGGGAATGATTAGTATCTGAAGTCTGCCCAGAGATCGCTAGTGTCAGCTGCTTCAACATTCCTTTAACCCTTCCTCTGGATCCCATATATCTCTATTTGGATCCTTCCTCTGGATCCCATATATCTCTATTTGGATCCTTCTCTGGATCATGGGTCTTTGATGGCCTCTCTTTAGTGGGATCATGCACTTAACTGGATTTCAAGCATACAGTATACCTGGTACAGATGACATGCCTTTTCTACGCTCTCTCTCTCTCTCTCTCTCTCTCTCTCTCTCTCTCTCTCTCTCTCTCTCTCTCTCTCTCTCTCTCTCTCTCTCTCTCTCTCTTTCTCTCTCTCTCTCTCTCTCTCTCTCTCTCTCTCTCTCTCTCTCTCTCTCTCTCTCTGACTCTCTCTCTCTCTCCCTCTCTCTCTCTCTCTTTCTCTCTCTTTCTCTGCTTCATCCACCATGTAAAATGAAGGTTTGAAAAACAAGTAGCATCCTTTAAGTTCCTACTGACTTATGCCTCGTCTTTTCTTACTGAAATACAGTGCAGCTCCCTACAGTGTGCACTAGCTACAGTTCCATTCCAGAGGCATGGACCGTGCATGCACTTCACATGAAGCAAATAAAAGCACTCTAGCTGTGAAAAGGTGCTGGGACTTTTGACAGATCCAACCACTGTATCTACAGTATATCTGAGAGAGCAGGGTAGAGCATGTCTGTTAATCGCTCCATCTATTTTGAACAAGTGATTTGTGATGAGTGGATTCACTATAATGCACAGCTAAGGCCTCTGTTATGATACGCTCATGATTAATAGTTGTCTTGTCCAAAACTCGTCGGCTGATTATCCCAGTAGGGATTACAGGCAAGATCGTCTGCCATCTCTTTCCCGCCCACCTCAATGGGCACACAGACACAGAGACACCCACCTCGCCCTGCAGAAACAAGCTGAGACATCTTCGGATGATTTGGGTTGGATCCACCCGGGATTATAAAGTGGCTGTGAAGATGGCTGCTGATTACAGGCAGCCAATGCTTGCTGTAGGGGAATGGAATTTGGTGGTGCCTGCATGCTCCATGTTGACTCTAGCTAGGCTTCCTCTCACCCGCCTCCAGGA
>CM030173.1:22282252-22386378 GCA_017639675.1 Aplochiton taeniatus
CACTTCATGCACCTATTAAAAAAATTATCCCAAATTCACTTGGTTGCAAGGGACCTAATTGTATGGTATTTCTGTAATCGGAGTGATTTTAGTGCCGTGTTGTCATTCTATGATGTGATTCGCGAGGAGGGCTCCCACAGTCAATAGGCTGCATGCAGGAAGATGACTAAGGAAAGCAACCCGCAGGGGAGTCGTTATGGCAACGGGATCTTGCCAAACAGACTGTGTCGAAATTGGACGAGTGTGAGCACACAATCAATACCCCCCCCTCCCCCGACTCCCATATGACATTTTAGGCTCTTTGCAGCAGAAAATTTGCTTATGGCGTAGGTGTGGTTTATGTTGAGCAAGACGAGCATTTGAAAACAGTTGGTATTCTTTAACTCCTCCACAATATCTGATAACATATGCATTTTAAATAGATTAACGGCATGCTAACAGTATACATAAGGAGCCATTCTACTCCAGAAAATCAAGTCATAAGCTCTGCTGCTAGATTCATCAAATTTTACTATTCATAATACATTGTTTACATCCAGCTACTGATACATCATCATTTCAGAAATGGAATCCACAACTGTTTTTAACAATGCTGTTTTTTAATATAAACCATACACTTTCTTTATTTACAAATAAAGCAAACCTTATTTCCATGTGCACTTCGTTGTGGCCATCTAAGGCAGCACTGAATAGCATTGTAGAAGTAGATTGCAAAAAAGACATACTTTACTTTCTTTGGCTGTGTAACAGATTAGATTAATGAACACTAAAACTGAATCTTAAAAGTCAGGGATTGTTTAAAATAAAATCACCCATCACACTTTCTCAATAAATATACTGTAGAATAAACAGATAGACCAACATGTTCTATAACACTGGCACGATAAAATATTCTCTAGGTATCTAAAAATCTAATACCTTTTCTGGCAATGTTGTAACATGATGTTCGTGCAAAACAATGTGATTGTCTGACCAATTATGGAGGCATAATTCAGTTTCAAATATCGATAACTCGATAAGAAACATCCGCTAATTCACTAGCTGGCTTTTCTTTGCTGTTCCACTGGAGGCTGGCACATGAAAGTGTCCAGGCAGCGAGGGTCAGTAGACCAGCTGAGGACTAATCCAGTCCTTCTCTGTTCTGAGGAGGGCTCCTGGGATGGGGCGGCTTCGCTGATTAAAGCACAGATTCCCTTCAAAGGGCCACTCCAATTGTCTGATGTGGATTCTATTGATGTGCGGGACATTATGGTGTGTGTGTGTGGGGGGGGGGGGGGCGGCTGGTCTGCTGGTAGTGTGTTGGGGATAGTGATATGTTCTTATACAGGGCTTTCAGATATGAATGGTACTGCAAAGTAATGGCCTGGGATTGGGTTGAGAATATATTTTTTCTCGTGGCACAATAGAATGAGCTCAGTTTGTGGTGTTAGTTGTTCTGGTAAGGCAAGAGGGGGGTTTCAACTTCAAACTCAGTCTACTATGGCAGACAGAAGACCCATAACAGCAATCCCACAGCAAAGGAGGAGGATCTGAAGAAGGGAATGTCTGTGGAAACCAAGGGAAAAAGGTGAGGTGGTCACACGTCCATGCAGAACGAATTGAACCAGGTGCAGCAGCAACAGTGGAAGTCCATATCAGTAACCACTAGCACAACGGTAGAGGAATGGGTTGTTTGAAAAGTGCAGAGCGTACCTGAGACTGGCCTCCTCTAGCAGGTCCGGCACCACGTTTACCAGGGCTATGTACAGAAACCCCCCGGAGGAGAAAGGCAAAATCCACGATGTTGCATTTTCTAGAGTGCAAAGGAGAGAAACATTACTATTAGGCAGGGCCGTCTCTCCTGATATGACCTGCTAACTTTCTATCCTTTTGGTGGACTGATGTGGACGTGAGGGTTGTTAATAGAAGCTGTCTTTTGTAGGACAGCAAAAAAAATCATCTGGATTCACTATAGTACTCCACTAGTTACACATCCACTATGATTATTACCAGAAGGTGCACTGAGAAAGTACACTGGATGTGAAGGAAAGTAACGTAGGTTAGTAAGGTACAGGAATAAGTCACCACAGCACAATATGGACAGTTAAAACTGTTGTATGGGCAAATTGCAATTCGGGGTGGTTTTAACCTGAAGGAACAAAGTATTTATCTGCGTCTTTTGGCGTAATGCTTGCATTTCATCCATCGCCTATACGTCAAAGAAAAATAAATCTTTGATTTCTGTGTTATTATTAAGGAATCAGTAATAGGTTAACTCTTTCATATAATCTTTAATTTATACTTCACTTGGATCCAAAGCCTTTCAAAAACTATGGCTTCAATAGCGTAAGGTTTGTCCTGACTTTACAAAACCTAAACTCAAGTTTTAAGATACCACAAAATATAACTCCAAGTGGGGGTGTGTGTGTGTCGGGGATGGTGGTTCTTGGAAGCAAGTTTACATGCCTGACTAAAAGCGCCTCATCCTACTTTGAGGATCCTCAATCTCACCTGTTCCTTGAGGGGATTGGGCACATAGAGCAAAGCAGGCCCCCAGGACCCCTCCCAGGGCTGTGGACAGCTGCATGCGTGCAGCACTCCAGCGGTCAAATCCTGCACGGAGCAAGATGGCAAAGTCCCCCACCTGTCAACCAGTAGATACATGTTAACATCTGACTATTGTAGGGGTTACGTTGTTTAAACATTTGAAGCCAAAAACATTACACAATTTAATAAGGGGAGGAAATACATTATTTTTATTAGAAACACATTTATCCCCCATGGCTTCAGATCTAGGGGCGATTTGTAGAACTTGGGGCCAATTTTTTTTTTGCACTTAAAATTAGCGTCATATGCAATAATCCTATTTTTATTATATTTTTCTGAATACAAAAAACATCAATAGGCCCTCAAGCTTTACAAGTGACAACCACTGTTGAGGACTATTTCTCAACTGAAGTAAGCTAAAAAAGTAACGCATTTCGCAATTCCTTTAGTAGTTTTCAGATGTGATCATCATAAAGATCAAAAGTGAGCATAGGTTAATGTAACGGGGCGGTCGAACATGTAATATTCAGGGCTACGCTCAGAACCTTTGACCTGCCTGTTTACAGTTGACAACATGAAGGATATGTTGACAGTCTACCCTCGTTCACTTTCGTTTTATCGATGGCTGTTGAAATTAGGGTTGCACCTACATCCAAAGATTCAGCCTAGTGCAAGTCTGTTGGATTTTGAGGTACTTTTACTTTGTTTTGGTGGAAAAGTTCATGGGTAGTGGTTGGCGCCAAGTATCTTACCTCATGGGGGATCTCATGAAGCAGGATGGCGAAAGTGGTGAGGAAGCCCATCTGGAAAGACCAACATGATGTCACCGCAGGAAAGCCAAATTGTACCATAACATCTTCATCACTACGAGATTTGTAGTCTCTAATGTTGGATACACTACACATGGCACTATACACTACACAAAATCATGTGGGAGTTGTGTGTGTGTGTGTGTGTTTTGAGACATCTCGTTCACTTCCTTTCTGGCACAATCCTCTGTGGTTCATGCTGCTAGCCTTATGGCTCTCCAGCTGGACTCATCCACAAACCATCACACAGAGAGCCTACAACACTACAGCCATCACACAATCCCTTCAAGTTACGTAATCACCTACTCACAGGAACGGAACTGTCAAAATCTGCAATGCAATCGGAAATACAATTCATGTGATGCTGTTGGTAAGAAACAGTGTCTTTCTTTAACGGAATTGTGGGGCAGACGAAACAGCGCCTTCTTTCCGTTTGTGTTCTAGAGATTGCTGATACAGCAGACCTAACCTCCAAGCCTCCTGCCAAGCGGTCTGGACAGCTTGTGCCAAACATGACTGTCGCAGGGGAGGTGGGTAACGTTCCAATTTCTAAACCAACTTTGTTATGCAATTGGTTAGAACCTGTTTTAATGCAGTGTTGTTGCACGTAACTACACGGACAAATCCTACTCGCAACATACTCATATGGTGTTCATTCCACGTACACGTGCATTAGCACTTGTCTACCATTTTATAGCGTTTTGTTTTCATTCAGTCTGATCTTCTTCCCAGTCTACTGCTAGACGGAAAGAATGTTTCTGATAAAACTTGTCTTGACAATAATTGTTTTGTGTAGTTCAAATGTGATGAATCTTTCTTTGCAGATGGAGTATAAATAACATAAATACGACTGAATCAAGAGCAAGACTACTGACCTTCCTGCTGACTTGGAAGCTCCCCGCCACTGCCAAACCGTGGGTGAAGTTGTCAATACAGTTGGCCAGAAGGTTCAGATAGCCACTGGTCTAAAAGACACAACACACAAGTTCTGTCGAGGACACCACAAAGGTCCAGCAATTGCCTCCACTGTTGGATGACAGATGACATATCTACCATCTCTAGACCCAAAGACCCATAGGATCTCTTTAGAATTAAACACAAATGAACTGGCCATGGTGTAGAAGTCCATAATACAAAACGAAAAACACATAAAAGAACCACCCACCTTGATCTTGTCTGGTACCTCCTCCAGGTGGATCTTTTGAGTGGATGAGGAGCTCCACGTGTTAGAACCATGGCCATTCCTAAGGGAACACCCTGTCTCGTCACTGGATGTGTGGGAGGTCTGGAAGGACAGGAATACCCAAAAGCATCTGATTAAATGGCAGGGACAATCCACACACACAGATTGTTCACAAACAGTTACAAATGTTTTTGGTTTCTTTTGGCTGCACTTTGCTGCATAGAAAACCTTCAAGATGTACTGTCGAATAGTGCAGGAACTCCTGGCTGTATAATACTGACTGTATAATTCTTGCCAATTCCTCAGTGTCAAAAGCATCCTATTCCTTCAATGGAGTCATCATTGACTTTTCTCCCCTGTATACTTTAGCCTATAATATCACATAGTTCCAGTCAGGCCTCATGCTTACAGGGTTAACATTTTAAACAAAACATTTATTCATTCCTCTTCCTGATTCTTTTTTGAGAAGAGCAAAGTTCTTTGTTCCCGGATTCAGAAACCACATCTTGCCATTTAGACTAATAGTTAAATTAGGGTAAGGTGGAAAATAGCTTGCTCCACTCTGGATGGATGCGGTTGTGCCATACAGTCATTAGAACGGCTTAATAAGTCCTGGCATGATGTCTGACGGATCAGTCTCCACCTACAGTTAGGTCCCACCTGGAGTCACACTAGCATGACACATGAATGATTAACAATAGTTGAACAAAATAATCAATAGCTGAAAAATAAGTAAAAGAATGAATGGTTACAGCCCTAGCGAGCCAAGCACTCGTAATGGGACTAGGTCTCATTGGCCAGTAGGAAGCGGATAAAAATAAACTTCCACAACTTCCACAACAGGTTTTTCCCCATGTGATGTACAAGTATAGACCACAGATCCTCAAACAGCACCCTCCAAAAAAAAAAGAGCCTTCACCAAATTAAATAGCAAGTGATAAAAGGAATAATTACAAAATGGAATCTATGCAATCCTATAGTGCAATGCAATATTACAGTAGCATAGATCACCGCAGTGCACTAAATAAAACTATTGTTAGTAAGTACGGCAATAATGTTGGATACCAAACCACACTTCTAGCTAGGTTTTGCCATCTATACCAATGAATTTCAAAAGTAGTCGTAATAACGCAACCTTTACATGCACTGGCACTCTCAAATCTGGCCATATGCTTGGAGTAGTCCTTATGATTGATTATTTATTTGTGTTATGAATAAATAATAATAATAATGCATCTCAACACCCATACTAGCATCCTATTTAGTATGCTAGTAAAATACTTAGTATGTCCCAAATGCCTTTCTGTAAGCTAGAGGTTATGCCATTTGTAAGGGCAGCTGCAGTACGAACTATAAAAGTAAAAAGTATAGTATGCAATTTGGGACACAGCGTATGTCTTTACTCTTCTGCAATAATAATGTAATTTCTTAGTAATTTAATATCATCCTTTGGGTACTTCACCCAGCAAATGTTCATGTATGCGAATATGTGCGTGTAATTCGTTTGGGTATCATTTAAATAATTTTAATCGATTGACAGCCCTAATTTATAAATAAACAAATAAATTAACCAACATCTACATTTTGTACCATTTGTTTACTGATGGGTTACTTTTATGGATATTCAATTTTGGCTGAAGGTTGGACAAAAAATAGATGTGAAAAGTGCTGAATAAGACGACTATTCTGCTCAATACTGAGTGTTTGCCTGTGAGTTCTATGTAGTTGTATGAGAAATAAAGTGAGATGTGTCAAAGCTAAGCACACTCTTGTGGTCAGTTTGAAGACGCTGCAGCTGCTGCTTCCTCCCTGGCTCTAAAAATAGCTGCCACAGTGAATAAGCCCCAGACATGGATGGTAATCTTCCTACTCTACCTTGGCTCTAGAAGAAAGAAGGCACACACATTCAAAGAGAAAGGCGTAGTCACACAAAAACACAAGTGGGTTCGGACATTTTCAGCCCCCAAAGTAGTTAGATACGCCCAGTGAGCGTGTGCACACATGTTCATCTGATTTGCATGTTTTCCACATGATATGTCAGCCCCACAGCTCACACTGCCACACAGTAGCTGCCTTGCCCCACCCTCAACACTGTAGCTCTCAACACACAAAGTTCCACAAGTTCATGGTCTCAGCAGTTGAAATTGGTTTGACTTATGCGTTTGCGCCTCATGGGAAGCATTGAGCCATGGTTCCGGGGCGAGTAATGGTATCCTCGTAACTAGTTAGTAAAGGCAAACAACAGGAACGACGGCATGATTTAAATGATGCATTCCTTTTCCCCAAGCCTTCAGAAGCACCGTAGTGTAAGATACACCCTGAGCCAGCTGGCCTTGTCAGCCTGCTGCTCCCACAGCAGCCCCACCACGTGGAGGAACCCCGTTACTCTAGATCCCACACGGACAACGCTAGGGAAACAATGGGACATTAATGAACAGCAAAGAGGTGAAGACACGAAATTAAAGGCACGTGAAGTGATACACAGACTAATTCGGTTAAGTCTGCTGGCATGTTCATAGCAAAGGGAGATCTAGTATAATGTACAGGTTTGGTTGGTCATTCAGAACATAGCAGTGCGACGTGGTGATTTGAAAGACTTGTGGAGACGACGTGCTTTTTCAATCATGCGGTTGATCCTGTTGTTTACATTTGCAAAGATAAAGCTCAGACGGATCATTAGACCCAGGCCCGAATTCCAGAGATTCTGAAGCGTGCAGGAGAATTTAAGAAAATATGACATTCATTGGGTTACATTTATTGTGATCAGTTGAATACGCAGCTAATGTATCCACCAAGTATAAATGTCTTGATTAGGGCTTTTGTAAAGTAAGATCTTGTTGCTATCTGCTCAGAGACCTATATTGCTGCAACAACAGATAGTCTTAAAGGGAGAGCACCCTCCCTAAAACAAACCTTTGCAACACAACAGCATGTGATGCAAATAAAAATTACAAGATTGAGAAATGTAGTAGTTTAATTCCAGAGGTCACGTCAGTATGCTAAATAAAGCAATGGGTTTCCCACTCAGAATAACATTTCCACAACCTCAGTTTCATTCTGGCTAGTAACATGTCCCATGAACTGTGGTTTGATTGACATCCTTAGAGGTAACCTGTCCTCTCCCTAACAACTCACAGAAGACTGTACTGTTAGAAGTATTTCATTTTGTAAGTATGGCAATAACGTTACATAACAACACACTACCTAAGGGGCTAATGTAAGCTACAGGTTTTGCTATCTACATGAATTTCAAAGGTAGCCGAAATAACTTTCCGTTTACATGTAATGGCACCCTAGAATTTGGCCATAGGCTTGGAGCAGTGCTTCTGATTGTCTGAAGGGTGGGTAGGGGGTGGATGACAGCATACATTGTATGCATATAAAAGTATTGTCTATCTCTGCATGTGTTTTTATTTTCTCCCTTTTTATTTTCAGGTGTTGGTGTCTCTTTTGCTCTTGCTGTGGGTGTTTATCTTACTAAAACCTGTAGCACACTAATGCTGTGAGTTGATAAAATGTGGCAAACATAGCCCTTGCTACCGTGGTTGATAGCTTCAACTCAAAGAATGCTTTTAGCATGTCCAGGTGTGTCAACCTTCTTAAAGAAATGTGACAATGGAAATGTATGTACTGCACCCTTAATGTCCATAGCCACCTCAAGCTTCAGCCAGCTCCAGCTCCACTTGCATCTCACACCTACCTCAATCTGCTTTACCAGAAAGTCTCTAGCTCTGCCCTAATTCTCTAAAATGGAACCATATAATGAACATTCAAATCACATACCGTAGTTAAAGATAAGAAAATGATCAAACCAGTTTTGCATTTACGCAATTGTGTCACTATGACTATGACATTGTGTGTGTGTGTGTGGTTATACAAATGAAATTTGGAATGAAAAGGTTTGCTAGCTAGAAGCTATGCTTCTTTGAGGAAGCAGGTTGCAAGGTGCCAGACACCTTCCGATCATTCTAAACACCTGGAAGTAACTCAGTATTGTTGGATAATTATTGACTTTCACGCTTGTATCTTGCATGCCAAGATAAATGTGGGAGGCAATTTGTTAATCACACAGACTATTTTGGACTACAACAGACCAGGGACCAAAAGACAACGATTTAGAATGTTAATTGATATTATTTGTCATGCTGGGATAAATTGCACCAAGCAAAACATCTTAGAACATGATTTTTCTAAAGCTCCTAAAGGGTCATTCTTTGTATTTCCTTACAGCAGGGTGTTGGCAGAGGACAGTGGCAGAAGCTGGCTCCTCCCGACTCTCCTGGTCAGGGAACATCTTCTCCAGTAGCAAGAAAGAGAGCAGGCCCATTATCACCCACAGGCCCTGGGTCACATAATGGTGATGGCTCCCCTCTGGATGGGCAGAAGTAGAAGGAAGCTTAAGGCATGGGAGGAGAGGGGTGGGTGTGTGTGTGTGTGTGTGTGTGTGTGTGTGTGTTAGTCAGGGTAGAGCAGGAACAACAACAATCAAAAATACAACATCTTTCCTTCATTAAGTGTTTAGGATTTGGCATGCCATTTGATTAGAACTCTCCCAGTGCTCCCAGGTTATTTTTGTCAAAAGTGGAAAAAAGTATTAAAGACACGGCGCAACAAACGAAAGATATTTTGAGTTACTATTGTGGTGGATTTGTTTAAATTTAAAGTTAAGCTTTAAATTAATTTCAATAATTTATTTCATATTTGTCTATAGGCTGTAAAATTATAAACCAAAAACTTGTACTGTGGCTCAAAACAATAGCTTCAATCAACAACAAAAAAAGAGTCTCTTTTAGACCGGGCTATTGTCTGCCTTGTCTTTTAGCTGACTCACCTGAGCGTCTAGAGTGGTCCCAGGCCTCGGGAAGAAGATGGAGAAATACATCACCCAAGAGGCCTCCAATGGCAAAACTCAGGAGCTGCTTAAGTTTCTGGCTCCCAGCTGGGAGAACACAAGACAAAAATCAACAATAGCCTACTTGACCTGTAAACCTCTAGTTATAGACTAATGGAAAGTGAGTTTTTATTTTTCCAAAGAAAATGATGCGATTTTTAGGATATTACTACTCAAAATGAAGTGCTTTCCATTTAACATCCAACACTGACCAAATCTTTTTTGAAAGGGATTGTTATTGGGACAGCACTGGTGAGAATCTCAAATAGGTTCCTACATTTCTCTTCAGAGGGTTTTGAAATGTAATATAGGGTAACCTGATTATTTTCTCTCACAGAAGAGAATGAAGCAGGGCACACCCAGATCATTACTGTGTACGCCCACTAAATTACAACATGGCTGCCCAACTAATGAGGTCAGGTTATTTCACTGTAAATTACTTCTTATTGCATAGAGAGAGGCTGTGTGCACGACCGGATGGAATCTTCCAAAGTGCACATAAGCTTCAGGTTAACCTCAGTAGCTTCTGTAATTCCTCAACACAAGGAAAACAGGGTAGCTGGTTGTCCACACGTCGAATACAAAATAAACTATTTTGCCAAATAAAACAAAAAAGCATACATTATGTGGAGTTACTACAAATGCCATTTCCACAAAAGTAGTGAGTATTTTTGGGGAAACTATTTTCTCCATTTGCAATACTTTCTTAAAATAATTTAATAACATAATAATGTGGTTTCTATGGTCCTGGCAATTTTAAATATGTTTTCCTGTGCCTGAAATGTAGATGCATCAACGTACTGATAGTTATTAAGAATAAGAGCGCTGGGCAGACTTGTTGAGACTCCCATCACGGACATTTTGATTAATGAAACATAAACAGGATAAAAAAAAAAATGTCAAGAGATCAGACTTGTCATGTTATTTGGTCAGATGCACAATATGCTAGCCAAATGGGTAAAATTGTCATGGTTTATCCTCAAACTTTAAGGACGACCCCAAAAACTGAGAAACACGGTTCATTGCTGGATGATGCGAATACACCTGCATGAGAGCTGCCGCTGACAGTGCATCACAGGTTAAAATATTTGATACAGATGATACCATCTATTAACATGTAAGGGATAAACCCTAAACCAACCTTTTGGAATGTATTTAAACGCCTGTTCTCAAAGTATAAAAAATATATGTTTAAACCTCACCTTCGGTTTTGAGGGCCAATCCGGCCTCAATAGGGATTACAAGCAAGGGGAAGATCCCGCTGAGCCCTACCAAGATGGACCCAGCCAGGGAGAAAAGCCAGACATCAGCATGCTCATTGGTGAAGAAGGCCCATAAACACAGTAGGTCATCGCTCATCCAGGGTCCGGGGCCGGCCAAGGTGGCTGTTGTATGTACCAGGGCTGACTGGGACATCTTTTGAGTGCTGGAGGCCCCCTTGGAGGTAACCACCAACAGGGCAGCACCAGTCAGTAGTGCAGCTATAGCCCAACTGGGCCTTCCACAGCCTCCTGCTCTCATCCGTCCCACGGTCCACAGAGCCTTTGTAGCCAAGGATAATGCTGTGGAAATAATGTAAAGGATCTTAGAATACAGTTAATCTATGTGTGAACAAATATCACACACTAGCCAAGTAACTGAAAGCATTCAGTCAATGAGATATGGACATTCCTCAATAAGTAGAAAATTGACAACATATTGGGTATGCCTGTGTAAAATGACATTTTTAGGAAAAGCTTGATTTTTTGGGTAAAATATGAAGGTAGAACTATGACAGTTTCCAAAACTTGCAAGATATTCTGTCCATTTTAAATAAAAAAAAGTTCACCTGCATTGGTGGTTAATACATGCACAGTTAACTGAAAAGTTATGCTAACTATACGAACGTGAAAATCAGTGCTAGCTGGCAACATAAAACAGGGGTTAGGGCTGCTGTCATAAACCCAAAACGTGACGTTTGTTTTGGGAAGGTAAGAGTCATATCTTGTACTAGTTACTTAAGTTAACGTTAACTTGAAGCCATGCTAGCTAGCTAGCTCTAGGTATAGCTAGCTGATCACTGGAGCTGACTTTCACGTTAGCTTCAATTATACATTCACATAACACTAGCTAGCTAGACGTGTCTTTATGAAGAGCCATATAAAGTATTAAACGTCAATTATGCAACATCGATAAGCAAACGTGTCGTGATGAATTGCTACCTTGCTGTGATTTTGCCAGTTTCTGCTCCAGTGTGTCCCAGCCATCCAGCTCACTGCATACTTCACCCGCTGAGATCTACGCTTCCAGCTGAAGGTACCGCATCGGCTGTAGGCAATTGCTGAAAACACCACTCCGATACTTGCAGATTTTTCCAGAAGCCACGTAGCACGGTTCAGAAGTGTGTATCCCTTTCCCATGTTTGGAGCAGCGCTGCCCGGATGTGCCTTCGGGGAGGAGTTTATCAAACTTGTTTGGGGAAAAAAGCCATTGGCAGATTGTTTGCCTAACCATATGAATTATAGTCTAAAATAGTTTTTAAACATCAATGAAGCAGGCTGCATGTCTGAAAAGAATCGATTGCAGGAACGAACTAACCTGAACTTAACACTTCACACATTATGCACACGGTACAAGGCAGGTCAAGTCAGGTTTTTTAAAATCATAATGCCTGCAGGGCCATCAATGCTTTCCTTGACTACCAGCAGGTGGTGTATATGTCAATAGCATCTGGATCATAATTGCCTGAAGCATAGGCTGCTTCAATTGATGCTTTACTCTTTGTCCCCTCTTATCAAATTGGAAGTGCTGGGTTGGTCTATCCTTACCTTAGCCACCATGATAGTGGAAGTCTGATCATGTAGGTACAGACTGGGGTTGAAACTTACTTTAATGAAATAATCATACATTTCAATGGTTTTTATAATTATTGATCCCTCAAATGTGGTGTTCAACCCCTTATTTCATTTGACAGATTGCATATCATTTAAACAATCTTGTTTTATTGTTTTATGCCTGTTGTAATGTTTTGTTAAATGCTGATGGCTTTCCTCTTGGCCAGGGCTCCATTGTAAAAGCGATACCTGTCTCAATGGGACTCGCCGGGTTAAAAAAGGGATATAAAAAAATCGTATTTATATTTTGCTGATATCGATATATCTGTGATGGGCCCATATCTGCCGATAAAATCGTCCGAGTGATACATTGGCCTGGCTCTTATTGCTTGCTATGGCGCCGTTGCAGGCAGACTAGGAAAACTGGAATTCATATGATTTAAGTTTTTCTTAATATGTTTAAGAAAATTACATTTTAATTGGTAGCTAATATTTTATTATATATACAAAAATGAGAAAAAAAATCCAGGAAATCACATTGTAGGATTTTAAGAATTTATTTGTAAATGATGGTGGAAAATAAGTATTTGGTCAATAACAAAAGTTCAACTCAATACTTTGTAACATAACCTTTGTTGGCAATGACAGAGGTCAAACGTTTCCTGTAAGTCTTCACCAGGTTTGCACACACTGTAGCTGGTATTTTGGCCCATTCCTCCATGCAGATCTCCTCTAGAGCAGTCATGTTTTGGGGCTGTCGCTGGGAAACACGGACTTTCAACTCCCTCCACAAATGTTCTATGGGGTTGAGGTCTGGAGACTGGCTAGGCCACTCCAGGACCTTGAAATGCTTTTTACGGAGCCACTCCTTCGTTGCCCGAGCGGTGTGTTTGGGATCATTGTCATGCTGGAAGACCCAGCCACGTTCCATCTTCAACGCTCTCACTGATGGAAGGAGGTTTTGGCTTAAAATCTCACGATACATGGCCCCGTTCATTCTTCCCTTAACACGGATCAGTCGTCCTGTCCCCTTTGCAGTAAAACAGCCCCAAAGCATGATGTTTCCACCCCCATGCTTCACAGTGGGTATGGTGTTCTTGGGATGCAACTCAGCATTCTTCTTCCTCCAAACACGACGAGTTGAGTTTTTACCAAAAAGTTCTATTTTGGTTTCATCTGACCACATGATATTCTCCCAATCCTCTTCTGGATCCTGGGCCTGGACATGTACTGGCTTAAGCAGGGGGACACGCCTGGCACTGCAGGATTTGAGTCCCTCTCGGCGTAGTGTGTTACTGATGGTAGCCTTTGTTACTTTGGTCCCAGCTCTCTGCAGGTCATTCATCAGGTCCCTCCGTGTAGTTCTGGGATTTTTGCTCACCGTTCTCATGATCATTTTGACCCCACGGGATGAGATCTTGCGTGGGGCCCCAGATCGAGGGAGATTATCAAATGTCTTCCATTTTCTTACAATTGCTCCCACAGTTGATCTATTCACACCAACCTGCTTGCCTATTGCAGATTCACTCTTCCCAGCCTGGTGCAGGTCTACAATTTTCTTCCTGGTGTCCTTCGACAGCTCTTTGGTCTTGGCCATGGTTGAGTTTGGAGTCTGACTGTTTGTGGACAGGTGTCTTTTATACAGATGACGAGGTCAAACAGGTTCCATTAATACAGGTAACGAGTGGAGGACAGAAGAGCTTCTTAAAGAAGAAGTTACAGGTCTGTGAGAGCCAGAAATCTTGCTTGTTTGTGGTGACCAAATACTTATTTTCCACCATAATTTACAAATAAATTCTTTAAAAATCCTACAATGTGATTTCCTGGATTTTTTTTCTAATTTTTGTCTCTCATAGTTGAAGTGTACCTATGATGAAAATTACAGACCTCTCTCATCTTTCTAAGTAGGAGAACTTGCACAATCAGTGGCTGACTAAATACTTTTTGGCGCCACTGTATATACACACACACACACATCATTTCTTTCTTTCTTTTTTTGCCAATTCAGTTGTTTTCGTTTTTAACGTTGGCTAGCTAGCTAGGTGGCTAACTTCCCGAAGTGACCTTGTTAGACTTTACACTTTGTTTGCACTGCTGGTGAAGGTCATAACACATTTGTATTAGGCCTATTTGTTATTTTAAATCCTTCCTTTTCTTTCTCTATTCATTTATTTTTATTTTTCATTAGGCCACGTGCTTTACGTAAACAGGGCACTGCTGCAAAAGAGACAGCCTAGTCAGTTGACCCTGCATGAACAAAATAAATAATAAAAATAATCTTAATTAAATTCTAAGAGTACTGCCATGGTTCATAGAGGTCAGCAGCACCATGCCCGGTCAGTTGGTAAGGGCGGTGAAAGTATGACTGTTTCCTCAATTCTTTCACCACTATTGTTTCAGGTAAAACAGCTTTAGGTAGAGGTTGGTATCGCAGGGTCTACTGACAAATGATATGTCCTTTGTCAATGCTTGTTCTGATTAATTCTGAATAAATTCGTACAACCTGATAATGCATACAAAAATAACCTGATGATTTTTCTCTTCAAGAACATTGTAGCAATAGTATTATAATATTTAAAGACTGAAAAAAAGGATGCTATAGTTGCTATGTCTCTTAAAGTCCATTTTGAAATAGCAGCCAATAGTGGAAACATGACCATAGATGGAGTGTGAGAGGTTAAGATAAGATAACAGAAAAAAAATTGAATAATTGTCCCCACTGTGAGTCATTCTCATCTGAGTTGAGAAATACATATAGAAAGAGGAACCTGGGGTGGTGGGTCAGGAGCTGTTTGCTTGTGTGTGTCTGTGTCCGTGTGTGTAGGCTTTGAGTATGTCATGCAACTCAGTTCTTTACTAGCCTTCTGTAAACAAAAAAAGTAAACTAAAACCACAAACTGTCCCTAAATTATTCTTTGGAATGTCTGTGAAATACCAGCCCTTATGCGTATTCCTTTTTTTTTTTACAATTTAATCAACAGACGTTGTGTGAATAACCCATGCATGTGTTTTGCTGTGTGTGCACGAGTGTCCATGTGATTCAGCTCATGTCTATTAATATCTATAGCCTGGCCTGCTTGCAGATCTTGTAGAGCCTAGTGCTACACTGGAGAAAATGAGGAATCGGGAATAAGAAGTGAGAGGTCTGGATGTCCCCTTGCATGTCTGTCGGGGGGCCACTCCATGTCATTGTGAAAGAGATGACGGCCACTGAAACCTCAGGCAGGCAGGAAACAAAGGCCTTCTATGAGGCTTGTCCACCCAGAGAATGCCAATGAACCTCTTTATTCCTCTTATTTGTTTTCTATTCCGGGAATTTGGTGTGAAAAGTATTTTACAAAAGCTACTTGTCTTATTGATTTGGGAACGTTTTCTTACATTGCTGTTTTTGTTTGTTTACGGTTAGTTAGTGACCTGATTATTTCACGTCAGTGAATATTCACTTTGAACTGCACCCATGATCCAATGTCTGTGTATGTATGTGGGCTTTAGGATACTTCTTATATCTGTAAGCTTTCCATATGTAGTCTAAGTGTAGTGTGTTTAAAACGGCATGTGTTCATGACCAGCTTTCTGGGAAGTTGTTGAGTTACCTTCTGGTTTTATAAGGAAGGAGAAGGAGAAGAAAACCCTTAAGTACTAGCCTAAATTGGCAGAATTAAGGAAGCTTTTAGTTCCCCTGTTAATTCAGTTATATACCGTATAGACCTTCATTTTTAGGTTCTTTGGCAATTTGCTTCCACTGGTTTAACAAGTCACTCCTGGACAGGACATTACTGCATGTTATGGAACTATACTTGGGCCAATGGTAAGAATGAGACTGTGTAAGACTTTGAGTCCAAATGGAGGTCAGCCTTTTACACAGAGCTACTACAACATTCCATGCTGCTTTACTGATACTTGTACTCAAAGAGCTGCTTTGATGGATCGTTTTGTAATAATCGAATGCTAATACACATGCACGCATGTAATGAAAAAGGTAAGCCCCTTTTCAGGCAAGATAGACAAATGTATTAAAATGTGTAATTTTACTATATTTGTATTTTAGTTCTCTATATACCATATTGCACTGACTGATTAAGTTGCATGTGTCATAAAATCTACCACCTGGGAATCAGATGATTGTAATGACTATCTTTCTTAATTTAGCACTGAATAATAGTGAAACGTTCCTTTGTATATCATCTTCTATTTGGGCGTCTATGATGCGTGGGAGTAAATACCATTGTGTTCATTGTAAACATTTACAAGTAATTGGTTCATTGTAACTCATATTTGTTTTTCTTACAATCATTTCAATTAAGAATAGATATTTCCATACAGTCAAACAATGTTGAACATGTATACTCATGAACAAAATCTTATGCTTGAATAAAAATAAATCTAAAGCTCAATTCGTTTTTGTAAAGTTTTGGTGAGAGGGCTTGATTACGAAAGATAAACCCTGCCAAGAGTTTGGAAGAGTGTGGACATCAACCTGCCTGCAGTAGTTTGGGCTCAACAGATACTGTGCAGAGGAGGAGCTGTGCAACACTTCCTGTTGCGAAGCCACTCTGTATCCTGTTTTCCACAGCCAGTGGTCATGCAAGAGGGTCTGTGGGTGCTATCTTTTGACCCAGCAAAATGAAGCTACAGAGATAGAAATCAGTTGAGCGGGATACAAGTCTGTATCTCTGGATGCAAGCAAAAACAATGTTTGGTATCTACAACGTGACAATGTTTTTTTCCATTCCAATGTAAATAACATTGAATAGCAAGTGAAAAAATGTAGATGATTTCTGTATTATATTCTGCCAGTCTATGATGTGACTTTTCTAGTTGGTGGTCTTAAATTTGGTTCTGTATATTATAATAAAAGTATGTTTGTATTAGACCTCTAAGTTCAGGGGATTAATTGGTCGAAGTAGATTTCTTTTCTAAAAGAGCGTAGTTTTCTACTTTATAGTCTTGACACCTTTCAAATAGCTATGATGGGCAGGCCAAACTGTGGGCAGTGAAGGAAGAGGTGTGGATGCAACCGCTTGCTCATAAGGAGTGTTTAGGCCCATTAAGATAGCATCTTGTGAATATGGCTGCTTTCAGACGTAGAAAACTGTGAAGTGCTCAGTCACACCCTGTGGTAGAACAAACCCAGAGCCATGTTGCTTGGGACAACTGCCACTCAGCCCTGTCTGTATGTGTACAGTAGCCTCGGTGCCTTTATCTTCACACAATCTATGGTTTATTTGAAAACAAGAAAAAAATGATTATGGGCTGCTTTTATATATTATGCAAATCCCCTTCTTATTGCCACATAGAAATTGATTTTCTTACCAGAGTATAAAATACCCAAAATGGGCCCTTTGCCCTTGGATGACTTGGGAATTTGTACAGTTGAAGACCCTAAACTGTCAAATTATACTGGACAAATTACATGCTGAAGGTTTGTTTGAACTACCACAATTCAACATTCCTGGAAGACCTAAGCTACAACACCTTGCTACAGATCAAAATAACTTGTGGATATGGAGAGACAGAGTTGTGTAAACAAACTCTGGCTGAAGGGACACCTGCAACAAAACACTACAATAAACCATTACCTGGTAAAGTCCTTTTTTGGGGTGGCCTTAGAAATAATAATAAGAAGAAGAAGAAGGGCATCAAAATAGGGGGTTGGAGTCCTTTAAGTCATGTATTCACACTCTATTTATCTGAACATATACCTTACAGACCATGACAACTTCCCCTTTAATTAAACAAATGCTAAATAAATACCCAAAAATATATAATAATTAAGATCATGTAAGTATAAACACACATATTGTCTAGATAGAAACCCCCACAGGTACTGCATTTTGCATAAAGAACATGCTCAAATCATAACATGGCAAACTCAAGCATTCTAAATACTAAGTACCACACACAAAAAAACGAAGAAGTGGTTTCATCTCAGGACAAACGTCAAACCTTCAAGCCTTCCTGTTCAGCGTAGCTCTTACCAAGCCTGCAGGAACATAGTAGGGAAAGATCTTTCTTTTCAGGTGATGATAAGTATCCCTGCAGAGCTGCACAGCCTGCAGGAAGAGAGTAGGGATATCTCACAGCCTAATAGTCTTTTTTCCATTTGATTGCTTGGTTGTGCCGACAGCGAATATAGAGGGGGATGGCTCTGAGACGTCATTGCTATTCGTTAAGTCTAGTCAAGTCATGTCAAATTTATTTTTAAAGCTCATTTGAAAACAATTCACGTGGACCAAAGTACGATCCAGGGCAGACAGGTAAAATCATAGGGCAGATTAAATCAATAAAACAAATAAAATAAATGCGACTAAAACCACATCAGTATGATTCAAACACTAGGAAATAGAGATAGAATGGGTTTTGAGCCTGGACTTGAAGGAATCAATGTACGGGGCAGACCTGATAGAGAGGGGATGCTGTTCCACAGTCAAGGGGCTGCGATCAAAAAGGCGCGGTCACCCCTAAGTTTGCGTTTGGACCACGGAATGACTAATAGCCCCAGGACGATCGGAGGGCCTTTGAGGTGGAATAGGGGGTTGAAAGATCTGCTATATAGGGAGGGGCCTGTCTAGGGTCGCAAAGGGTCGGGAAATTTCCAGTAAATTTCCGGAAAGTTTCCACGGGAAGCTGGGCCCGGAAGTTTTGGCAATATTGTGCAGTAAAAATAATAATAAATAGATGACATTCTTTGGGGAAAATACACATAACTATTCTGATTAATACATTAACGATTGAGATTTTTTTTTAAATATCCCAATTATTGGTAAATCTAGATTAATTACAAACCTGCGCTCAGCATGTGCTCTCCTCTGTTGCCTCTATTTATTGGGAATTTAGTAGAAATATAACCCTCTGTATACTCTGTGCCTGTCACATATCTAGAGCACTACTGCAGTGTTATTGAACCCACACACTACTCTACTGTCTTAACCAGGCAATACATATTTTCAGGTAAATATATATACTACAGGGAATTAAAGATAATTTATTTCAGTTTACTGATACATAATAGTTTATATATGTTTGAATAGCTTTTTAACATCTTTTGCTAGCCCATCTTTGCTAGCTTAGCTTCGCTTGCTGCTAGCCTAGACTCTGATGCCCAAGATGTGGGCTGTGTTCGGAATTGCCTACTATGCATCCTTAACATACTACATTTGACAAAAAAAAATGTAGGTAGTCTGTAGTATATTAAATTGAGTATGCTAAAAGTTCCCTGATGGCCTACTATATTTGGAGAAACTTTGAGCACCCAAGAGATGTTGCTAGACAGTGCTTCATGCCTCAAAATGCAATGAGCCAACTTCCATCTAGCGTTGACAGAATACCAAACAGTGCCGGGGTGTAAGGCCACATGTTCCAGTGGCAGCAGAATTCTGGACCAGTTGCAGCCGGGACAGGGACAACTGAGTAATCCCTGTAAAAAGGGAATTGCAGTTGTCTAAACGGGTGGATGTGGAGGCATGGATGACTTTCTTGAGATCTTTAAGGGCTAGGAATTACTTAATTTTGGCAATAGATCAAAGCTGGAAAAAACTGGCGTTTACTAGTTCATTGATCTGCTTGTCAAACCTAAAGTCAGAGTCAAATTTCACGCCACAATTTTTGCTGAGGTATTAACAAAGGGTGGACAGGTTGCCTAGAATGTTGGACATCAATTTGATGGAGTCAGGGTGGCCAAATAGGACAATTTCAGACTTTCTGTCACTAAGCTGCAGGAAGTTTTGTGCCGTCCACTTAATATCCTAAAGGCAGTCCATGAGATTGTTAAGTTTACACTGCTCATTCGGTTTCAGGGGGAGATGAAGCTGTGTGTCATCTGCATAACAATGGAAATAAATGTTTTATTTCTGAATAATTTGTCCAAGGTCCAAGGCATGTTAATATAGAATAGAATGGGACCAAGGATGCAACCCTGTGGGACCCCACAGAGGAGACTTGCTGAGGGAGAACAAAAAATGCCTATATTGACAGAGAAGCTTCTCTTGCTGAGGTAGGATTTTAACCAGGTCAGGTTTAGCCTTCGGGAGGCGTAGTGGGCTCAATTTAACGAAACATACGCGATGGAAGATGCAAACTTGAAAACCCTAATGACACGTGCTGTCAACCCAAATCCATCCTAAATATTGTTTCTGAAGCACTCATATTCTATGTATTTTCAAAATTATGGAAATGTGATGTTCAATTAGGACAGCGGTCAGCAGTAACAGTGTAAAAAGTCTTGCTGACAGCATGTTGAAAAGTGTAACGAAATTGTTCATGTAAAATAAACAAAAGGTTGTTGTTTATAGGGACAAATCACTCTCCTACCATGTCCTTGAGTATGGAGAAAGATGTGGAATACACCGCACATGGAGGTGTATAAATAGTATTATTCACAGGCACCCTGCAAGGAACTGAATCTAAAAGAATTTCCCAGTTCCTCTTTTGTATAGAATGCTATTGTGTCATTGTGTGTACGTGCATGTGTGCTTTTGTTTATGTGTACAGTTTGCGCATGTCTGTGCGCGCACTAGCTTGTGCAAAATTGGTCTGGAGCTTTAAATGTGGCTTTGATATCATGGTCCTCATGCTTTTGTAAAACAAAATATGTGCATTAAAACATAGCCTTTTTCATCTCTGTCAGTTCCCCTTTTCACAAATGTCACAGTGTAATCTGATAATGTTTTGGATATTATTGGAAATGTTTACTTATAGCTCCCAAAAAGAACATCAGAGATGGTGTTGGTGACAGTGATGGTGAGAAATGTGTACTTATGATGAGAGCAAACGCTGAACTAAACCTTTATGATGATGATAGTGTTTGTGGTGCAGTACACTCAATGGCTGTAGTTACAGCCATACCAAGTGTTTTGTTCAGACCGTTGTTTGGGTTACTGTCAATTTTCATTCGAACACGCATCCGTTGATATCATAAAACATCAATACAGAGCATTTTTGCAATTCTTGTGTGAAATAAAAACATTTTTGCAACACGTAAGCCAAAGTCTGTCCTCGTCTCTCTCTTTAGCACACTGCTCACTGTGTTGCCTTCATCTTATCTGGTACCACAGGGCGGGGGCAACAAAAGACTGTGTAGAGGGAGGTGGTTGGGTAGCTGATTTACAGCAGAAATATTTGATCTGTTTGATAGGGAAAGGATCCACCAAAGGGTGCTGCAACCAAAGGGCTAATTGCCTCCCTTTAGCTTCCCACCCTGTCACCTTTGCATGTCTATGGCTGCTATACCCAGCATTGAAAACACTACACTACTTGGTATGGAGCCGGGAAAAATGGGTGTCCGCAAAGAACAAGATTAGGGAGAGGTCAAATTATGGGCCTACTTTTAATTATCCTGTTGATGCTTCCTATTTCACTCCAGATTAATTGTTGAAAGTTTGTTGTCTGGCTTGTTTGACAACTCATCCAATGTTTCAGCCTTTATTTCATGTCTCTATTTCAATGGTTCTGCAAAGATCTGAGACATTACCTGAAATCTTTGGTATATATAAGGAATATTGCATTGCGATGCATTTAAAATGCAACATAGGGTTGTTTGCATATCCTGAAAATGGTGTCACGCTGGTGGTAACAAAGGAATTTATGAATGCACTCACAGTTTTGCTCAGACAGTTGTGATTAATATAGGGGCCAGCCAGTCTGTGTGGTTTACAGTTCTACTTACAGTAAGAGGTTTGGGGACATAATGTAATCTTTTGAATATAGTCTTAAAACAATTCGGTTTTTTTGCCCGTCCAGAATTTGTGATTCTATTCTATATGTAAAAATATATATTTTCATCATTTAGAGCTACCGAAAAGTCAGAAGACACACTTAATACAACTCAATTGAATAGAAGGGTGTTCAGTCAATGTCCAGGTCAGTCCAGTACCAGGATTAGTTTGTATGGCAATAACAAAGAGAAAGGTATCGATTCTCCGTACTTTCAATACCATGTGCCTGCATAGAAACTATCTCTATAGGCGATAATATTTGTTAAAGACACCATAATTATAATAAAAAGTAATTGGCCTTTTGACCAAATGTACAAGTTGAGAAGCACTGCAGTGGAAAGTAGGCTGTCACAATTTAAATTTTAGAACATTTGAAATATATACATATATAAATAAATATGAAAATATCCAAATAGTTTGTCATTTCATTGCAATTCATAATCTTTCAGGTTTACAATGTTGTGCCAGCCCAAAAAGATAGGTTGAAACTAAATTAAAATACTCTTCAGGATCATTTTGATCTGGCATGGAAGAGTATTTCCAGCACCTTGTCTTATCAGACTGAGTCCCTTTCTTCTCCTTCTATCCAAACAGACATCATAAATGCACCTAGGGCAAACTGGTCATTTGGCCTCACTTCTCGAGACTGAGATATTAACATGAGGAACTGTGTACTGACTAAGATATTACCATGGCAAACATGAGGAGGTACTGTGTACTGACTGAGATATTACCATGGCAAACATGAGGAGGTAGTGTGTACTGTATGAGATATTACCATGGCAAACATGAGGAGGTACTGTGTACTGACTGAGATATTACCATGGCAAACATGAGGAGGTACTGTGTACTGACTGAGATATTACCATGGCAAACATGAGGAGGTACTGTGTACTGTATGAGATATTACCATGGCAAACATGAAGAGACTGTCTACTGTATGTTGATTTGAGGAAGTTAAATCTAATACCTGAATCATGTGACAACTTTAACGTCCAAGCTTTGTGTTTGTTATGTTGTTAGACTGCTGTTGACAATGATTAGATCTTTATCATCACCAAAATGGCATGATTTGTACTATAATTACTACTATGGTAGTCTGTTCTTAAACACAGAACAAGTTGTTGGTCACAAATATAATATATATATTTATGTAACAACAAATATATTTACAGCCTCTTTGAATTAATCAGTAAGGAACAGTAGGACCCCACTGTCCCAGGAGCAGGTTTTATCTCCTCTTCCAGTTAATCTCATGGGCCTTCTGTGGAATTACGAAAGATGTTGGACCAGACTGATTTGGTAACAAATAAACTACAGGGGTGTTTGACCATTGGTTGGTGGTTTGAATACTCCTTTGCGCTGGCTTTCTCAACATGTATCTTTGATCGACCAGTGTCTTGTTGTGCAAATCAAATATGATTAAAATAATGTTCGAAATATAAAAAAATGCAGTTAAGAATTCTACACGAAAAAAGGTTTGCATTTGAATGTTGTTTGACCTTTTTTCTTTTGTTATAAATTTGGTGAAAACTAGATCCACAACGCAGATGCTAAAACCACGACATTTCAGACCTAAACTGAAAGACCTTTTTTGGTCTAAAACCTTTGTACAGATATAACCCTAGCATGAAAACAACTATTCAGAGATATGCATGAGATTTTTATCTCCTTTGAAACTGAAATTTAGAACTGACAGTGAGGGAAAACTTCAATGTGATTGGCCCACTATGAAGATGACAATGGTGAAACCTGATAAATGAGAGGTGACAGTCTTTTCCTGACAGATCACTAGTGACCAGGAACTACTAGCCCTCTGATGCTCCCACCCATCTTCTTTTTACAGAAGTCAAAACTAAAAAGTTCCTTTTTTACTTTTAGTCACACGTAGATATAATTCAAGTGAGACGCTGATAAGAAAATCAAGTTAAAAGAAAGGAGAGGGACAGATATTTTACAGTTTCGTTTGGTGGGAGGATATTCTGTAATATTGTGCAATGGTGCGGCAAAAGTTTTGAAAGATTGTTTGAAAAGTGAGCAAAGTGACTGAGAATCGTTTGGTTGGAGAAGAAGCCTCCATGTTGCATACATACAGAATGGAGGGCTACCTCATCCCACCCGTGAGTATAATGCTAATATTCGGTTTTCCTTTCTTTCTGTAAATTATTTTAATTTAGAGTATAGCTATTTTACATGTTTTTTCTCACATCGTTTACATCGTTGGGTCCTTTTGTTAATCTTTAATGAAAAGAGATTTGTAATAGGAATAGAATTAGACAAATATAATTTATTTTGTCTTCGGGAAGAAAATGTCAATGTATGGCAAATCATTTTTCACATCCTCACCATGGTGCCATGAATAACTATCGTAAACCAAATAGCTTATTTATAATTGGCAACCAAAATGTTGCCAAATGTTTCTTTAAATGGGATATCACAGTAACTGGGCAACAATAAACCCTATGGACAATCTGCCTTCAATAAGCAGTATTGAAATAATCCTTTGCTATTCATACTTATTGTTACACCTTCAAACACTGAAAGGACTCAAATCAAGTCTGAAGACACATAAGTGTACCAAGTGTTGGAAATACAACCACTTTTTATAAATACAGAGATGGCAAAGTGTTTTACTTGTTGCCTTATGTTTTCTTGCAACTATCATCAGTGATTTCGTTTCATAGTCTGTTATGTTTTAATTGTTCCCTTCCAGCCACCTGAGGAAATGTACGATCCAGAAATCTACAGACCGCAGATCACTGAATATACATACAATCCCTATGTTGTGGAAGGAGAAATACAGTCAGGTGAGTTTTTACACAAACACTGTGTGTGTCGAGCTCTTCAACTACATATCGGCACCACATGATCCTGTTCATGATCATTTCACATATAGTAAATCCCAATGTCTACATGTTTTCATCAATGGGCATATTTTACACCACCATTTCTATTCATTGTTTATTTATAAAAAGAATTGTATCTAAATGCAAGGCTGCTGAGACTTTTGACAATTGAACAAAGCCACGGGAGAGTTCTCAAGACAGTGACCTTTATTAGAATGGAGCCTTCAGGATACAGCATAGATATTCCTACATATTAAATGTTGTTCTGCTGCACTATAATGCGTCATCCATTTCAGATACTATTGCCATCCCTTATTCGTTTTAAATTTTAGTAGTGTGCGACGTGGTCACAGTATAGACTGTACATAAAAAGCATCAAGTGCAGCTGTAGCCGACTGTGTAGGCCTCGTGGAGCACAGGAGGAAACAGATGCTATTTCTGCCCGCCGCTCAAGCTACAGACATGGAACCACTTTCGCCCCTTGGGGTTTTGTTTATATTGTAAAGGTTCTTAAGTTTATTTGGTATACTACATCAGTAAGATTTTTTTTACTTTTGTGTAGTTTAATATTATCACGGTAATGAGAGGTATTCATGAATGTATTTGTAGTTTACATTTTGTTATTTAAATATTGGTATGTTTAAAAGTGTAGTACATGGAAATAAAATCTTTTAACTTAAAAAAAAAGTACAGCATTTATTAGGTTTAGCTTTGTGTGGTCTCTTACCATTTTCCTGGACTTTATATGCACTTTATTACTACTTGAATTTAAGTGTACATTTTCAAAATATTATCACAGAGATATATCAAATTATTTTCAATGAAAAACAAAGCTTTGCACTACAAACTTTCCTTTGCGATAATTATAGTGGTTCATTTGCATAATAGAAAAAAAATGGCTGAACTTTCTAAAATGGAAGTAGAATCCCCCAATGTTTCGTATGGTATTTTAGTGGATTTAAATCATGTTTAATGTAAACTCTTTGTTGTTTTTTATTTAGATTTTTTCAATGACAAATATAAAGGTATTTCTTTGATAACAGATGTATTATTATTATTATCATCATTTTATATTTGCTGGATCCTTTTTTTGAACTATTTTACAACCAACCTAATTAAGGTATACTCATAAGCTGCTCAGCTGAAGTATTCATTTTACATGATGCTACAAGCATTTTTGCCTCTTTTTGTCTATTTGGATATAAAGCTATAAATAGCATTTTAACAATCCATATTATTTATGAATTTAAATCCTTTTTACTCCAACATTAAATCCACACATTAAATCCACAGACATTTTAACTTTACAGTAATGTCTAACCGTCCATTTTTTTCTGACCATGATAGGTACAATTTACATAAATCCTAGAATCCTTAGGTAAAATTCAGCTTCTTACAGTTTGTCAAAAATAAAAATGTAACATTTATAGATGAGTTGTGCTATTAATTGTTACTAAAAGTCTATTAGATTAGATGTGCAACCCTTTGTTCAGATTTCAAGCTATCAGTCATTGAAATCCAGGGCAGCCATTGTTTAAGATAAACTTTTGTTCCACAAGTGTAGCAGGAAATCTCTTTCTACCATTTCTACTGCTCTGTCCCTGGATTCCAAACCTGAAACAGAACTGTTCTCCTCTTTCCAGATCATTGGGATTACCATCAACATCACACACCTCTCCCTGGAGACTATGAGAACCTTACAGAAAGCCACTTTACAGAGCTCCAAAGTGTTGCTCCCCTCCACGCTCCCACTCTGCATCGATACGATGTTGACACTCTCCTGGACCCCAGCCTTGGAGTCCACCCACATGTCTTACAGCAGCCGGTAAGCTTTCTCTTCCACACCACCCCTGGCTTGGTAACGTGTTAGGAGATGGTAGGCAGAGTGTGTGATGTGGCCTAATAAAGGGTTTAGAACACACATAGACACACATGACACACACACTCCCCACGATGGTAGAGGATGTCATGAACTGGTAAAAGATGGGAGTTTTGTGTGTTGCTGAGGAGCTGAGTAACTTACATTGCAGCTTTTTCCTGGTGGGGGACTTCAGTTGTTGCCACAGAGATCTGTCTACTCACCAACGGTTGATGAGCAAATCATCCCTTTAACTTAGACGCCAGCACTTTCCCACACAAGCCACACACACACAAACTGTAGACACATGCGCACGCGCGTGCACACACACATACACATACACACACACACACACACACACACACACACACACACACACACACACACACACTTTGTCTGTTGTGGACATCTTCTTTGATCTGTTTTAGGCTCAGACAAGATGTTACCCAGCTTGGTTTCTAGCTAAAGGAACAGGACACACACCACAGCTCAAGCTGAGAAACCACCCGGCTCTTCTAACCTTTCACTAGCTCAGCATGATTCTGTCTGAAAGTAGCATATTAGGAGTGCGACACGTAACCCGGCACTGTAAATACCGTGTGACACTGTAGGTCTCTATGAACCCTGTTTTTGTGTGAACAACATGAATAATTTTGTCAAGGGGATGCATATCACTTTAAAGTTTAAATAAATAGAAGTGTGAACAAGGGTTTTAAACAAAAACCATCCCATCTTTTAAAGAAAGCTGGTTTTATCTACTTTTGATAAAAAAATACTTGATTTGACTTGTAGAATCTTGGTTATATATATTTTTTTGTTTTTATATGGCGTTGTGGAAGAAAACAGAGTCTTCAGGTGATTTTTTGTATGTTACATCAGGTTGTAAGAATGTATTCAGAGTTAAATCATAATACAATCATAGACAAAGGAAATATGACTCGTTTGTCCACGGGCCCTCCTATGAACAACGCTACCCGACGATAGTGTTCATTATCAGGTGGAGAGCCCTGCACCAGAGTAGGCACAGAATACTTATACCCTGGGCCACGAGATCAGCCTGGTCTAGTATAAACAGGTGATAATGGGTGACCCAGTTCCAAACCAACTGATTAGACATGGATTTTCCAGTATTCCTAGAACATGCGCAATATGATTACGTCACTGTAATAACCAATATGGCAATCCCAAACAATACAAGTCATAATATGTAAATATATGATACAACGTAACACATACATGGCCTGGTCCACTGTAGGACCTGTATCCCAAATGCAAAAAGGATTATAGTTTTGTACTCATAGCTATTAGGGATTCATTTATTTCCCGTCTGCATTGGTGTAATATGACAGATGGTTGTTTTTTTCCCTCGGTCAAGGTACCCTTCTTTCCTCGGATGTGCTACCAACCATCCTCTGTTCCCATCAGCTCTGAGGACGAGGAGCCTGGAGACCGAAGTCCACCACTAGAGGTGTCAGACGAGGAGTGTTTAAGAGAACACATTTCTCCCACTTCAGTTGGAGATTTGGGTGAGCCACAATCATAATTATCTTATGTGGATTGGTCTTCAGAAATGAGAACCTTATTTTTTTAACCAGTTGCATTTGGACTGTTTTTCTTTGTTTCTTTATGTCTATTTCGAATCGCTGATTCTCATTCTCTCCACTTACACCAAAAATATATGCACAATTTAATTTGGGATACAATCATCCACCAAATGGCATATGCATATTTGGAGCCAATTTAGATACTATGACACTTCTAACAAAATATTTTCCTTTTGTTTTGGTTTGTCCTGCAGGTAACAAAAAGAAAATCCGTCTCTACCAGTTTCTGTTAGATCTGCTGAGGAATGGAGACATGAAAGATAGCATCTGGTGGGTGGACAGAGACAAAGGAACGTTCCAGTTCTCTTCAAAACACAAGGAGATTTTAGCCAACCGCTGGGGCCTCCAGAAGGGCAATCGCAAAAAAATGACCTACCAGAAGATGGCCCGTGCGCTTCGCAACTACGGCAAGACGGGAGAGGTCAAAAAGATCAAGAAGAAATTGACCTACCAGTTCAGTGGTGAAGTGCTGGGGAAGTCTCACCATGAGAGGAAGACTTACATGTAGACAGAATGGAAAACAATTAGCAATACATTTGGGATAGATGCTATGAAAGGTTCATGTAAATAGTAGACAATCTTAATATGTTCTACAATCCATAATACTGATTTTGTAAATATATATGTTCCGTATGACAGTTGAGTTTCTCTCTTGCAAGACTAATTATGACTTCATTATGTTGTTGAGTCTGGAAGTTGACATTGAGTAGGTTTCTGGGTCTTTGGTTGGTAGTTGGTATTAGACAAACATCTATCCAAGGCTTTGAGGTGCAGTCCAATCTCAGGCCTGTCTCTCGATGACCAGCTCAGATCGAACGACTTGTGGTGGAAATATGACAGCGATGACCACTAGAGGTCCTCTGATGTCTCTTGTTTTTACGGTTTCTACCTTCCATCGACATGGGTTTTCGCAAATGGTTACGTTTGAGATGTTTATTTTGAGTTCCATTTGATTGAACAATGAATATGAATGTTGTATACATAGTGCACCATTAAGCCTTATTTGAACATTGTACACAATGTTATGCCCAAAACTGATATGTTTGTTTATTTCCCCAGACATGGACATGTTCAGACAATTGTTCATCTCAAAAATATAATGCATTACTGTAGTAAATCTTAGTTTCATTAAATGCTGTGCTGTTGCAAGATTGCGGACACAGACCTTTCCTTGTAGCAGTGACCCTTCATGCCCATTCTTCCTTCACAGCCTCCATTCAGATGGGGGACAGTATTCAGATGGTTGCAGCTCTATAAGGCGTTTGAGAAGTCTGTGAATCGCTGTTGTTTCCCCTGCTTAAGTGAGCCAGGTTAAAACCTCTGTCCCAGGCATAGGCCTCACTGAAGAGGCTTTGGCCCACTGCTTGTCCCCACAGACAGTGGGACTTGCTCACTAGAAGGCACAAGCTATTCCTAGCCCCTCGGAGCTGACACATGAAGTAAAGCTCTCCCATACACAAAGGGAACCCAGTTAAACTAACCCATGGAACCCATCAAAATAACATAATTTCTACCGTTTTCTACGCTGACAATAATCATTTCATAGTGACTAAAGCACACAAATAATGATTCTGTATACACCCCCTTTGAGCATCACATAATCCCCCCCCGGGGAATCACAGTCATGTACCGAGAAACACAGGGCCACAGTATGGCGATATCGCCATCAGGACACGACACAATACAAGGACCGTTTACTGGTTCCACAGGCTGCACACAAGGCCACCTGTCCAGCACACACACACACACACACACACACACACACACACACACACACACACACACACACACACACACACACACACACACACACACCACACATACATGATACAGATACATACATGCAAATAGACCAATAAATAACACATGGGAGAGCGCACACAAATGTAAACACACGCAAGCACACACGCAAAACACCGACTGTGGTATGTGGCACCAAGCAGAGAAAGGTGCTGACAAAGCTGTGTGACGGGGACAGGAGTGTGCAGGGCACAGCCGAACAGGACTTTAGTACCAAAGCAGACGGTAGAGCTAGTAAAACAGACCTTAACAGACACTAAAGCTTTCAAATAGATTAAAGGGAAGTGATTGATGATGTTGGTAGACAGATAAACAGACAGACAGACAGACAGACAGACATATTATTTGGTTGATTGATTGATTGACAGCTGAAACGTAATTGTTGTGAGAATTATTAAGAAAAGACAAACTGAAAGGACCTGCATGGGGACACCTATTTGAGACCAGGCAGACAAGGAGGTAAAACATAAATAAATTGTCCAAACGTCTTAAACAAACTTGTATGAGCACAAAGCCTGTTGAGCATTTGAGTAGAGGACAAGTGGGGAAGGGAGGTGCAAATGGCAGCCAGGCTTAGGGGGCTTTTGCCTCCACATGACAAATCAGTCGCCCCACTTTCACGGCTCGGCCTCAAATCAGAATTGAAACATTAACCTACACACATCCACTGTATGAGTAAAAGCTGTCCCTATTTTGTCCCTTTTGTGTCTCTAAGGAGTCAACATGAGATGCTGATTGGTCACTAGAGGTATAATGTAACACCATATGAAGTATTTAAGTATTCCAATTAGAATAGAAACCACAGGGCAAAGTTACGAGCGTAAGAAGGTCCCTGTCTTCTTTTATGATATACTTTGTGTGGAACTCAAGAAAGGGGGTATTTTTAGGGTACTCGAACAAAGTCAAACAATAAAAAAAAAAAAATGTTAACGTCAGGGTGACGTGCAGCCGGCCATATCTAGAAAGCACTAGACGTCTCTCGGAACTCAAGATCTAAATTTAACCCCTGCCTCCCGTTCCTTCCCTCCCACTCCGAGGCCTTTCATGAAGCAGAGGTGTTGGGAGACAGGATGGTTGAAATATGCCGGGGGTCACTGGGGTCTGCCCGTGGGCTGCTGCCCGAGGGGAACAGGAGGGACAGGCGGGGGGCGGGGGGATGGAGGGGGTCTATTAAGGTCTATTATCTCATTGTTGTGCAGACTGGCGATTGGGTCCAGACAATCTGACAGGAGAGGGTGCCTGTGTGTGTGTGTGTGTGTGTGTGTGTGTGTGTGTGTGTGTGTGTGTGTGTGTGTGTGTGTGTGTGTGTGTGTGTGAGTGTGTGTGTGTTGGGGGGGGGGGGTAAAATATTAAAGACAGGAGGTGAAGTGGACCATGAGACTGTAGGACCAGTGACTCGAGTTACTCACTGGACAGGATAAGAGCTTATTCAGGATGCCAGAGCCAGCCAAAAAAACAGGTAGGACAATTTGGTCTGACTAAGCCTGTTGTTAACATTATGTAACTTCACTCTCACAACTTTCTGGATTCTCTTCAGGGTATCCATTTTTTATTTAGCTTGTAACGTGCATTTTACCGAGATAATCTAATTATAACTGTGTTGCCTTGTTCTTTATTGCGTCCTGAAAAGAATCACCTTTGCTACTTTTTGCCACCTCCTACTCTTTGTGGGGTTACCATCTGTGTCTAATCTGTACTTTCCCCCCATTCTACTAGAGCAAGCTTTATACTGTATTTACACAAGCTAGCACTTGAATGCCTCTCCAAATTGAAGTTGTGCATCGTACTTTTCTTCTCAGTAATGTAAAGGAGAGCTCAGTGATCAATACCTACCTAAGACGTTTTTTCCAACTAGGGTGCCTTTGAAATGTATTTTAAGTTTGTCTTGGGAAGGTAGCAGTTCTAATAATCCATATCCTATCTTTTTGGCAATACTTTACCCTGGCTTTGTCTTATCGAGCCATGTGGACGTTTAACATGTGACTAAGCTGTTTTGACACTTAAGTGGACATACCACATCTTCTCCACTTGGTACACAGTCACTCAAGAAGTATTGCCATTTCCTGTTTTATACATTTTTCACAACCAATGACATAGAATGTCCCTGTCCATATCATTAGATATTCACCATAATAAAATCATAACCTTTGATATTGTCAGAATTCATTTAAATTGTTTTGTGTAATATTGTAGTAAGATATTGTACAGTTGTTCAATCATATCTAGATGACTTTACAAGCCAATGGGGACCAATTTAATATTCTAAATTCAGAGTGAAATATTTCCAGCATCACCGCATTCACAGCATAAACATCACTCATCGTGTGCTACTGGTCCCAAAATGCCTGACAGGATTCCAACACAACAAATTACTTTCCAAGAGGTTTAATGTTCCGAATGGGAAAGCCCTTGTTGCCACTTTGGACATGGTAACTCAACAGATCAGATGACCGATTGTAGCAAGTAGTCGAGGGGTTCATGGATGGGTGTGCTAAGACCTTTAGAATTCTGGACTTGCCAAACACAAACAGGCATGATCTCTTTGATCTCCTTGAGTGGTTTGGAATTAATACTAATACCCTGAAATCAACAGGATGCTTTATCAATGTTCAAGCAATGTTAAAACATGTTTAGATGATATTACTGCTGCTGAAAGGTATATAAAGGTGTATAAAGTATAAAGTGGTACAGCGAGATGATATATATATATATATATATATATATATATATATATATATATACAGCACCTTTTCTATTGTAAGCGTAGGATAGCTAGCTTTATTGGGAGTATTGCTAGTAATGCTAATACATTTAAACATGGCCATTTTGTTTATCAAACCTACAAAGCAAAATCCTGCAAAGTCATTTCTGTGGTTGTATAAAGGAAGGAAATGGGACAACTGTATGAGCTGGCCTATGAGAGGAGAGTCCAACCCCTCATCACTTGTTTGTCTGTGGTTACAAACTGCAGGCATGTCATTCTTTCAGTGATAGCGGAGCCTCTAAAATAGGGCCTAGCTAATCCCTCCACTGCTGTGCTACCTGTGCCCCTGTCACTGCTGTGGCCTTTGGGGTGCATTTATTAGTGGGGGACATACACATTCTATATTTAGGCTTATAGGGTCACCTTGCTCCATGGCGAGGTAATTCGTTTAGTGTGCATCAGCTCGGCCAGATATTTGGAACTGATTAGAATGAATGGGTACGATGGCTAAATTAGAGACTCAGCTTTTAAACTGTAACAAAATCTTGAAAAGAATCCCATTGCTTTTTACATGTGTTGTACAATAATAACCCTTACTTTTAGATAGGTTAGATCTAGATAGGATTTTAGATAGGATTTTTATCAGCTAGCTCATAATAGTTTGTTAAACCATTTTATAGCACACATAAATTCCAAGTTAAGATAAGAGACAACACTAGCGGTGTGTTGTTGTCGGATGGAAAGGGGCTTTCACAGTAAAACAAGGCAGGTGCCAAGAAGACAGACCTAAAACATCACAGAAACAGCACACATCACATCGTCAATACATATTGAAACAGTCAGTGAATTAACTTTTGTTCAATTGAATGAGTTTTGTTGATGACATTAATCATGACCCTATAATATGAACTGTAAAAATACCCCCTTATCCTTTGATTTCAATGGAGTTTCTTTCATTGTGAACTATCCTCAAACTTCAGTCTCAGCATTTGCGAAGAAACCAAAGAGTCAAGAGGCAGAGGAGGGGTCCTCTGCGGTTTTTGCGGTAGAGACTGAGAAGCCCGACGCAAAGGTGAAATGGCAGTGCAATGCAAAGGACATTTCCAACAGCGACAAATATGTGGTTTCGGCGGATGGCAACAAGCACTCGCTTACCATACAAACCCTTACCATGGGAGACGCCACAACCTACGCTGTGATTGCAGGGGGGTCAAAGGTCAAGTTTGATCTGAAGGTCAAAGCAAAGCAAGGTGGGAGCTTTGAGGCAACATACTAGATGAAATGTCAACTCACTCGTGCACTGTGTAAAGAGCACCCAAACTAGTGCAAGTCCATCTGTTTTTAAGTTTCCCAAAAGGCACTCGACACCATGAGCACAGTGAATCTGGCACCTTACATCACCTTCAGCAGCATCTTGGGACACACTACTATTATTTCTTTCTTCACCCTTTATAAAATGCCTCATAGGGCACTGTGTTTTACTTTTCTTTACAGTTAGTCACTGTGTCTTGGTGTGGTCCTTTATATCTGTGTTTAATACATGTGTGTGTGTGTGTTTGGGGGGAATCGGATAGGTTTGATGTCTTGAGGTAGAAGAAGCAAGAGTGGCTGTGGAATAAGAGCTTAATAGCTGCTTTCCTTCCTCAACCTCACTTTAGTTTATACCCTGAGGCACTCGTCCTGTACCTGACTGCTTCCAACAGTTTAATGCTCATAAAGCTCCTTTTCATTCAGGCCGGTCTCGATTCTGCCCATAGATGTTCACTCACGTTGGTCTAATCGTGACTTGGTCTAATCATTTGTCACCTGTGTGGTGAATGTTTCTGGGAAGTGGTCCAAAGTGTTCAGTGCCGGTCGTGGTTCACATCATAGGCACCCTGGCCCTGCTGGCTGGGATGCTTTCCTCATGAGTAAGCCACAGCCAGTCAACGCTTAGGCCAGTCAGGGGAGGTAGCTGACATGCAGATAAACAAGGTGCATGGAAACTCGGTTGACTATTTAAGAAAATGCTCCAGCATGACAAACATGTCTAAGGTATAGCAAACAATGTTGACTGTTTCCATAAGAAGTTATCTGCACGAAGTCAGAAAATCACCAAAGATTAAATCAATGCCACAAATATTTACACATTGTCGCATACTCTAACGCCTTGACAACATGTATATACTGTAGCAAATTTTTTACAATACACAAAAAAAGTCTTTACAAGCTTCAGAATTGATAAGGAAGCCATTTTTTCCATTCCATTCCTCCTAATTGATTGTTGTTATCTCGAGACACAGCTTCCCCGGCATCTCCTGAGCCAGCGGCTAAAGAGGCCCCGGCTCCTGACAGCCCCACTCCTGTGGAGGGAGCCAAGGACACCCCGGGGGCCCCCGAACCGGCGGCGGCTGAGGCCTCAGCCCAAGTTGACGCCCCAGTTTCGAATGCGGGAGCAGGAGACGCTCCAGTTATGGTGGAGGGAGCAGGAGACGCCCCAGTTACAGGGGAAGGACACCCGGTTCCAGAAGCTTCTGAGACGCTATCCCCAGAGGTCAATGCACCACAGGATGCTCAGCCAGCTGATGGTAGGTCTATCAAAATGCTACTGCCTCATGGTTAACAAATGGGTTACCTAGACCTCTTTATGGGATTAGAGTGTATTTTCTTATACAGATTATTGACATCAGTTCTGTCATTGATGTGTAGAATCTGCAATATGGTTGTTGTACCTTCCATGAAAGTACATTTGTTTAAAAGCATATGGTAAATACCTTGAAAATGAACCTGGGGCGTTGTCATATGGTCTAAGGCTAAGCAATCTAAGAAAAAGTTAGACATGGTGCATGCAAGCAGTACCAACAAATTAAATTTTTGATAAGGACCATTTACCTGTTCCTGTAATTGAGTCAATTAATTGAGACGCAAACACCATTTTGGGATGATAAAGGGTAAATAATAAATGTTAAAAAAAATACGTTTTCAAAGAGAATGTTTTCAGAGAAAAATTATAGGTGAATGATTAATGAGTATTTTCAATTGTTCATAACTGAATCTCTACAAATCTACAAAATGTTTTCAACAAACAGTTTTTAAACTACAGTCAAATATAGAATACCGACGCAGTACCTCTTTATACAGTTTATTTATATAATAAAGTTTCTTTCAAAAAACATGTATTGGTTCAGGAAGTCCCTCCAGTTATACAGTGTCAGCTGCCTGTCAGGTGACAAACCAGCTGAGATGTATCATCAGTATAGGCCTATCACATCGTCCGACCACAGCGGGGGTGGTGTATTTAAATCTCTCGTGGTCATTGAAACTTAGCTGTTGTGGTTACCATGCCGAGAGCTTTGCTGCGTATTTTCCACCTCCACCCCACGCCCCCTATAGCTTTTTTGCATATTACACACTGGGCTTTATGGGAATCCCTGCCTAATTATATCATAAGAGTAACATATGTATGAATCTTTGATCAATTTGTCAATAATAGTCAAGAGCGCAATTAATAATAATATTCATATAGATTATGCAAAGCCTAACATATTACATTTTTGTCATAAACAGTTAAAGATAACATGATTCTCCTGAGGGAAATCAAGTAAAGTAGTAGTCATTCATTCTTTCTGTCATTGTTTTTGCGTATATCCTTCTGCTTATTATTCACTTACATTCAATATTATTATTAAAACCTATATGTTTGGATAAGCATTAGAGCATACTGTAAAATTCTAAATGTTCTTTTACTTACTTTTCAGAAGCCCAACCTTTAACTTGTGCACATAAGCACTGTACAGCTTCCGTTGACATTTAAAGTGATAGTTCAACATTATGGGAAATCAAATATGCTCCAACTTACCCCTTGTCAGACGAGATGATTGATATCAATTTTATGTCCGTACGTCCAGTATTTTGTTATTTATGTGGTCGTCATAAAAGTAGCCTAGCAAAAAAGTTCGAGGTAACCGTTAGCATGGCTTCCAAAAGTGACTAAATACTCCTTAAAAAATTCCAAAGCTGTGTTATTTACACGTTCTGTATTTCGCACGTGTTGAAATGAAAATGTAAAAGCAAGACGTTGTTATTACATATGTCGTTAATATTTATACAGTAGCCTACTTTGCAAAAGTTTTAGCGAAGTGTGTAAAGTAAGAATGCTTTCAAAAATTGAAGAGTTAATAGTTTGTTTTTATCAATTGACTAAATGCAAAGTGAATGAACAAATGAACAATCCAAAATCAAATAAATATTTGCTGTGACCTCTCTTTGCTTTCACATTTTTGCCAGCATTCTTTCACACCTGCCTAAAACTTTTGCACAATACTGGATATATATATGTGTGTGTGTGTGTGTGTGTGTGTGTGTGTGTGTGTGTGTGTGTGTGTGTGTGTGTGTGTGTGTGTGTGCGTGTGCGTGTGCGTGTGCGTGTGCGTGTGTGTGTCAACACTTTACTTCAGATGTTATGTCCCAACCTACTAGATACAAGGTGAAACAAAAGTTCTGCATCGTCTATCTGTTAAAATAATAGCAAAGTCTTTACATTTTCATTCCGAATGATTATCCAGCACATTACATTGATCCATGATTGCTGTAAGAGGTTTTCTTTCCTTGCACCAGAGAGTCTAAGAGGCTGCAGATGCCAACTCTTACTCCCCCATAGCCTATGCATGACTTGCCTGTTACAGACTGAGGTGAAGACAATCCATGGTAAAAAAAACAACCTATTTTTGGATACAAATTCTACTTTTAAATATTTGCTACTGGCTGCTGACAAATCAAGCATAAAGGTGATTTAAAGTTTGCAACACAAGTGGCTGTCACAGAAGGCGTGGGGGAGAGGCAGAGGTTGCTTCAGCTTTTGGAAAGGTCTTTGGCCTGCATTTTGCTTGGCACAGCATGCATTTTCTGACCTGTATGAAAATAAAGATACAAATATTTCCCAATTTCTGTGTTATAGGTCAGATCTATGCTCCACGACACATTCCCCATTGTTTAAAGTGAAACTCTCAGAGCTTTTGACTTCCTGGTGTAATGTCACATCCAGCAGTTTCACTTTTAAGAGGCGATTGAAAGAGGCACGCAGACATTGACAGTTTAAAGATCTCACCTAAGCATGGATTAATACAGTTATCGTGCACAATAGTCACAATTCCCCTGCAATGCATAGAGGTGTATTTTTCCGTTCATCCCTGTACGTGCACGGCTGTCTCTGTCTCTCCTGCTCCATGTTCAGATGGACAGCCGCCCGACACCAGACAGGACCTAACAGGCCTCTTCACGGAAAAGCCTCAGAGTGGTGAGGTCACCATGGGTGAGTAACACAGCCATGGGACCATAACATTGTCAATGGTGGTTTAGTGGGGCCATAGCATTATCAATGGTGGGTTAGTGGGACCATAACATTATCAATAGTGGGTTAGTGGGACCATAGCATTATCAATGATGGGTTAGTGGGACCATAGTATTATCAATAGTGGGTTAATGGGACCATAGTATTATCAATGGTGAGTTAGTGGGACCATAGCATTATCAATGGTGTGTTAGTGGGACCATAGCATTATCAATGGTGGGTTAGTGGGACCATAGCATTAGCAATATGGTGGGTTAGTGGGACCATATCATTAACAATGATCATGCAGCTCAATACAGGGATTGTGTGGTGGATCAGTTGGATCATAGCATTATCAATGCTCAATACAGGCATTGTGTGGTGGATCAGTTGGATCATAGCATTATCAATGCTCAATACAGGCATTGTGTGGTGGATCAGTTGGGTAAACTAAAATAAATCACAATGACCTTATTAAGTAGCAATGAGAAGAGCAGAAACTAAATTCGGCCATTCCCTCCATTCCTGTTTCAAGGTGAGAATATCACATTTGTGGCCAAAGTAAACGCCAGCACACTGCTGAAAAAACCCACTATCAAGTGGTTCAAGGGAAAGTGGATGGATCTAGCCAGCAAATCTGGAAAACACCTGCAGCTCAAGGAGGTGTATGACCGCAACACTAAGGTGAGGGTGTAATCCCATTAGTACAAACCCCATGCACATCTGCGACAGTAACCAGATCTGACTTTCTTTGGATACTGTTGGCCTTGTCTTTGCAGGTCTACACTTATGAGATGATGATCATTGCAGCTAAGGCTAACTTTGCAGGAGGTTACAGGTGTGAGGTGTCATCCAGGGACAAGTTTGACAGCTGCAACTTTGATCTTGCTGTGCATGGTGGGTGTAACTTTACTTATGTACAGCACATTGAATATATCAAAAATGACTTTGTTTGTTTAAGAGTTAATGCTATACTGCAAAATATGACTACCCGTTCATTATTTTTCTAATTGTGCTCTAGAGGCAAGAGCCGTAGAAGGCTTTGACATCAGAGCAGCGTTCAGGCGCACGTAAGTTCTATTGGGAAATTGTCTATTTGTGTGTGTGTGTGTGTGTGTGTGTGTGTGTGTGTGTGTGTGTGTGTGTGTGTGTGTGTGTGTGTGTGTGTGTGTGTGTGTGTGTGTGTGAGTATGTGCGTGAGTATGTGCTTGAGTAAGTGCGGGAATCTTTGTCTGGTTTAAGAAAGGTAATTAGCCAGATCAAGAAAACATGGCATGTGACACACATGCAAAATGTTGTCACTTCTATCCACAATTATTTATTGTCTACTATATGAATATTATTATTATCAATAATAATAATAATAATAACACATTATATTTCTATTGTGCTTTTCCACACACAAAGCGCTTGACCAGGCTGGTATTTGACCTGAAATACACACAGTTCTATCTGAAGGTTAGGGTCAGACATGTTTTTCTTAGGATTAAGGTAATGAATGGCAAGACCAAGATGTTTACTATTCGAGTAACACGCAACCCTGAGGTTTTGGGTTAGGGTTTTTGTAAATGCCTCCCAACAGAACAAAAAGGTTTGGCGCAGCAAATGCATAAACGCACTGTTGTCAAAATAAGTAAGATACTTTGGTTAGATATGCCAAGCATCAGTGTAATGCTACCTTTCCAGTGATATATAATGCAAGGGACATCTGTGTTGAGATGGGTCCTGTGTTTGTGAGGGGGGAATAACGTTATGGAAATGCAAACTTGTCAGGAGTGCCACCGCCAAGAAGAGAAATGGACCTTCAAACAGGTAGTGAGGGGGTTTGCTGCAACAATGGACACTCATGTTCAAACACTTGGGCCTCTGATTGAGAAATCCAAAGGGAACTCACAAGCTTTGCCCTTCTTTTGGCTCAAACAGAACCAGTGTTTGGAATCATGAAACCTCCTGCTGCTTTGTTTTGATCAAAATACTGTAGAGGACAGAGAATGAAAGAGGATTTGACCAAATCAATCTTTTTAAGAGAGGCTAAAACCACCGTGTTCAGGGTCATCTATGTGAGGATGAGGCAGCTCACTAGCTGTCACTGCATCAGAGCAGTCCGGAACTAATGTACAATTAGTCAGGGTTAATGAGCAGCTCATCAGCACAGCTCCGTTTAGTGTCACTCAAAGCCTCTCTCTGATCTTCCTCTGGGGTTCACTATCAAAACAACAGAGCCAGCTGCACAAACAGCGCCCCAGTCGAGTGATTTTGGTCTTGTCCCCCAAGTTTTTTGATGGAATTGAACGGGCAGGACGTGCTAAGACGGCCAGGCTTTTCTGTGGGCCAGTCTGCCCACAGCAGATATCACTGGAGGAACGCCAGCCAGCCACTGGTGCTGTTGTAACTAAACCAGTGAGCTCCCTGTGTAATCCTGTCTCACCTCTGAGATCAGAGGCAGGAGATAGACACATCCCAACCAAAGCTCTGTCCTTGCCTTGATATCCCTGCTCCCATTGATCATGGAGTGGAACAGACATTCCGTGGGGATTGGTGCCAGGTGCTGCCTTTCACCTTGGGATGGTTTGTTTTGTTCTTTGTTAGAGGATGGGCTGCCGCTTGTGGTTTCAACAGGGCAAGCACCCATCGTCCCCGTCCCCCTCCCCCCAGCCACCTGTCCCTCACATACTACCGAATGCATTCAACAATTAATCTCGTCATCGCTCCATTCTTCATCCATTCACCAAATGATTCCCATCTTGTCAATGTCTATTTAGGCTTGTTTAATTTTTGGTTTCAATTGTTCCTTGAGGGGGGGGGGGGTTAGCCATTATTTGTTCCTCCCTGTTTGCTAATACAGTAAAGCGAAAACAATATGGTGTAAACTCTAATGCCCCTCACTCCCAAAACACGTTATCAGACTAGGGTAATTTTACAAGACTTTCTAATGAAACATTTTTCGTTCTAAAGTGAGATGAATTAATTCTGACATTATTATTCTTTTTGCTTATCTTTCAACAGTAGCATTGATGCAGGAGATGATTCTGGAGAACTGGACTTCAGTGCTTTGCTAAAGAAAAGGTAGGGATTAGGCAACCATTGTCTGCTTCAATATACTAAAACGCAATTTGCGGACATTAATCTGAAATTCCGATCAAAGAAACAGTCCTGAATTTCGTGTTCATAACAAATTATTTGTCTATTTTTCTTTCTCATGTCTATCTTGGTTTCCTTTCCAGAGAGTAAGCGACTTCTGTTTTATTACCAGACTAACTTGTATGCTTCTGTGCTTTGTACATCTTTTTTATTTAGATTTTGCCTAGCCTGTCTGTCTACTCTCACCCCCCTCCCCACCCCTTCTCCAATACACTACCGCCCCCCACTAACATAACGCTGATTGTTGCTAAATTTGGCTCTGTAAAGGTCACCACCAGACAATTCCCATCACCACAGCGCCACTCCTGTAGGGGGTGTTGTACGCCCCACACTGTAGAGCATTCAGAGCACAGAGTTAAAAGAGTAAAGTTAAAATAAATGCAGCACAACTTAAAAAATGTGTTGGTCAATTTGAATTTAACTATCACTATTTTTGGCATGCATTTTAATTTGATAGACTCTTTATTACACCCTCTCTCAATCACAGTTCACTGCCTCAATAAAGAAATGCTGTTGAAATACTTTTTCCTTGTTATCTGTCAAACTGTTAAGAAGATGCAGGTCTAGTTGTGATACACAAAAATCTCATATAATTTCAAGACATCATCCGTTCATGATAGCTTACATTTACGGTTGCGGTGTTTAGCCAAATGGCCCAATCAGTTAAAATAATTTGGCTGAATTTTGATGTGTGTATTAATTTGTTTGTTTTGTGATGTGACTGTCTCTTGGGTTCTGCTTCTGAATGAGTGCAGCAGTTTTTTAAAACCCTCAAATCGGTAAGAAACTGTGACAATCAGTATAATTGAATGAACTTACAATATTATAATATGAACTAATTATAAAATGGTTTAAAATGTAAAGTAAAATGATTAACAGCAACAGTTATTTATACACTATACTGTACGATGTGCGATTCTACACTAATATTATACTGTCCTTAACCGCATTTTACAGTAAACCGTTCTCAGTGTTTGTTGTGTTGATTAGTTCCTATAACCATAATGAAAGGTATGAAAGACTTTCACAATCAATATAGGAGGGTTTCCATAATGTCTCTATGTAGTCTTATATAGGAGGGTTTCCATAATGTCTCTATGTAGTCTTATATAGGAGGGTTTCCATAATGTCTCTATGTAGTCTTATATAGGAGGTTTCCATAATGTCTCTATGTAGTCTTATATAGGAGGGTTTCCATAATGTCTCTATGTAGTCTAATATAGGAGGGTTTCCATAATGTCTCTATGTAGTCTAATATAGGAGGTTTCCATAATGACTCTATGTAGTCTTATATAGGAGGTTTCCATAATGACTCTATGTAGTCTTATATAGGAGGGTTTCCATAATTTCTCTATATAGTCTTGTATAGGAGGGTTTCCATAATGACTCTATGATGAGTCTAATGAGTCTTTACCTTAAAGGCGTCATACCTTTGTTGTTTTGTAAACCAGGGCCACCCACTCGGCTTCAGAACCAAATGTGGATGTGTGGGACATCCTTCAGAAGGCTCCAGCTACGGAGTATGAGAAGATTGCTTTCCAGTATGGCATCACAGACCTACGTGGCATGCTCAAAAGACTGAAGAAGATGAAGAAAGAGGAGAAGAAGAGTGAGGGTAAGTGTACAAGCCTGAACAAGCAAACACTTTACATCAAAATTCACATTTGATAATGTAGTTACAGCTCGTTAACTTGTTATATTTGCATTAAATATAATTATTTGCATTCTGTGCTCAACCCTCTAGCTTTCATAAAGAAATTGGATCCTGCTTACCAGGTGGAAAAGGGCCATAAGATAAAAATGGCCATTGAGGTTGCCAACCCAGATGTTGACGTCAAATGGCTGAAAAATGGACAGGAAATTCAACCAACTGGAAGGTAAACGTGGGTGTAATGGAGGAGCTGGACGAATGAAACTTATCAAATACTCAACACTTCCAATTTCCATTATAAAAGAAAAAGCAAGGTGCCTTTTTACTTGAAGCACATCATGTTAATATCATCTTTTCACTCCTCTCTCCCTCTTTTCCACTTCTCCTTTCCCTCTGCCATTTCCCTCAACATCTGGATGGACTCACCACCCTGTCATTTCATTGCCGTTAAATTACTAGCAAGTAAGTGTTGTCCAGGTAGAATCAATTTTAGTAACAGGATGCCGTGGCAAGATTTGTCACAATCTAGCTCTTGGTAAAGCCTTGCAATATACTTCTTGTAATCTCTTGGTATTATTACTAAAGTGTATTGTGACAGAAATGTGGTTTACGGTGTTGTTAATTTGATGGCAAACAGGAAGAATATGTTACTTAATATGTACTCTCAGATTTTGTACAAGTCTGTGCCCTTAAACAAATTCATTTAATCGTCTAATGTTATTTTAGGCCAAATAAAATAAAAGACATATCTTTAAATGTAACACAGAGACCAACTCATTTCATGTCATGATTTTAGATGCCACTGATTTAATGGTCTCATTTCGCAGCGAAAGTGTCTGCCAATTGTTCTGGGACAAAAGTGTCTGACTCTCTTCCATCCTCCAGGTACATATTTGAAAGTGTGGGCAACATGCGATACCTCACCATCAACCACTGTTCCCTGGCGGATGACGCGGCTTACAGCTGTGTGGTAGGAGAGGAGAAGTGCACCACAGAGCTCTTTGTCAAAGGTACAGGCTTCACATAAGCCATGATCCTTCCCATAGGGCATTCCCTAAAGTGAATTTAGCGTAGAGAGTTGCACTAATACTAAAACATTTACGAATCTGTACATCTGTGCCCGACCGATTCTTTTTATCAATAATGGAATTGGTGTATGGTCTTCAGAGCCTCCTGTGGTCATTGTGAAGAACCTGGAGGACCAGATGGCCATGAAGGGTGAGCGGGTGGAGCTGGAGTGTGAGGTTTCAGAAGAAGGGGCCCATGTCAAATGGTGAGACGCACTCTCCACAGCTCACAAATCAGGCCCTTCTAGTTCCCAAACAGCCACAAATCAAGTTCTAGGTCGGTAACCTCAAGTCACGATCAGCCATGGTGGTGTCATCTGCTAAGACAGCTCCAGCACAACAGCCCTCGATAAATCAATGCCCGTCTTATAAAAACACTGTGGTTTGCTTGTTGAGATCAGAGTGAGCGGCCAACACCAACATATTTACGGTGTCAAGGGTTAAAATGTCACGGTACTTGACTTGACCTTGGCTTTGCCGAGGTAACAAAACAAAAACACTCGCTATTCTGGTGGCAACAGTCAACTATTGTTGAAAGTAAATACATGATTCCAACATGATCAAAGTCTTCGCAAAATGCTACGCAGTGACATGTCCTATACATTTTAATGTAAAGAATAATTGCATTAGATAGCTTTCAAAAATGTTTGGTTAAAGATGCAGTGTGTAAGTTTGAATTTCTAGCCAAAAATGACATTTTTATTAATTTTTTTTTTACATATATTACATACCTCCTGGAGGATGTCATGAAATCAAGTGCTCAGAGAGAAGCTTAGCTCTATATGAGAGCCGTGGGCCCTGTATAAATGTTTCCAAAATCTAAGGACGACTGCCTTAATCTAAACAATCAGGATCGTTTTTGCAAGGAGGCAATCACCTTGCGTGCACATTCAAGCTCAGAGTCAGAGCGCGCACAGGCATATGTGGGAGGGCCTAGGGGGGATCAAAGACACAGGAGGTTGGAATCGTTGAGTGTTGTGATTCAAATTCTTGCAATTTTTTTCACAATTCTCTAGAACTACATACTGCACCTTTAATACGACCTCTAAATGTACAATTCAAGTCAATCTACAAGTCAATCTATCCTGGGTTGCATAGTGTAGATTCATGGGGCAGCCGGTAGATGGCATGTCAGTCTGTCTGCTGAGCTGGATTTCCAACTCGCTCCTGTGGTTTGTTTGAGTGACAGACAGATGCTGGCCTGCGGAGCGACCTCTCTCGCTGGCCAAACTGTATTTTATTTCACCGCAGGCTGTAAATTACGAGCTGAACGAAAAGGTCACAGGAGCCTGTTAGCGCCTGTGATGCGTACTTTGTTTGAGCAAGAAAGTAACTGGACTCTAAGGACCCCCTTCAATCCAAAATAATGTACTTTAAATAGAGCATAAAGATGGCTACAGAAATAGTGCCTTTGTGCTAAGGGGTACATATGGAGATGAATATAGGGGGAACTATGGCAGTAATCCCTACTAAAATAGAAATAATGTGGTTTAAAATGTGGAACATTGTTACAATCGTAAAGTAAAACGTTCCTTTTGAAAAGTGATCTTTGATAATAATGCAATACTGTACTTTTTAAAAGTGTGTAGTATAATTTTGTAATAAATTAATATTTGATAGAATAATATATAATAGTCTTGAACTATTAAGATAAGTCATTCAAACAAATGGTAAAGTATTTATGGTAAAAGTGATGCTATGTTGTAATCTCATTATATAGGGAGAAAGATGGTGTTGAGCTTACTCGAGATGAGTCCTTCAAATATCGTTTCAAGAAAGATGGCTGCAAACATATTTTGATCATTAATGAGGTGACCAAGGAAGACTGTGGACACTACAAGGTTAAAACCAATGGAGGAGAATCAATGGCTGAAATTATGGTGCAGGGTAAGTCTAGTTAGAGAAAACTACATTGACACAGTAGATATGGGGTTGGTTCATTGTCATTAGTCCAGTTAATTCCCAACATGAACAGCAGTTATTTAAGTTGGGAGTACTTTTTTTTTAAATGAAGTCACGCACAGTATATGAACTGGAAATATCCTAAAACACAAAGTTAAGGCAGTGAAGAATTCCCCTAGTGTTTCAATTACACATGCTCCCAGTCACGACAAGTTCTTCCAGTGTACTGCCCTGTGCAACTGTTACTCCTGGCATGTTCACTTTGCTGCCTAACCTTGAAGCATGGCGGCTCACAATTTACCAACACCACCCTGCCAAGGTTACTGCCCAGACAACAGTCCAAATGCCAGCTAAAGTTAGAAGACAGAGCCCATATATTTTCTATGGACCAACAGGCATGCACAGATGACCCTCCTTGTTACAATTGTGTCTTTGTCTTGCACGCCTGTCAATCTGTCTTTTTTGCAGTACTGGTGATGTGGCTTACATTTTTTTTTCTCCCCTGTTTTGAACTTTTCGTTTAATTTGTTTCATAGATGAATTATTAAGCCTCCCATAAATGTGCACTATTATGCATTCTACCCCAATGTTTCTGAGTTTATGAATTAAAGTGTATCAATATGTGTTGATATCCACTGTATACTAGACAAATCATCATTACAATATACAGTATGTATAAAAAGAGTATTTTAGCTCAAATCTATATTTTGTCAAAATGTTTATTTGGTTTGTTGCCAGTTAGGGTCTAAAATGCATGTTTCATTGATAGATGGTAGTATTCCTTCTAGCACGAATGCACAACCGCCAGGTGACATAGATGAAAGAGCTACAATCCATTCCTCAGCAGTTTGTAAGTGGGAAACAATTGAAATATTGTAAAATGATGAGAAAGTACATAAATAGTAAATTGTACATAATCAATTGAAGTGCTTGGAGATAATCTTAATTTCAACCCACAGGCAGCAGTTTAAGAATGATGGATGATGACAGTTCAAACTCATCCCAATTTGGACGTAGGAAAATTATGTCTGTAGATTAGTATCAACATGTATCACTTAATCACAACCATCAAATAACCATTGTTAGTTTGGCATATCATTTATCCAATAAACTTCCTAAGCCTCCTGTCAGCAAAAGGAGATCAAGAAGAACTTTCAGCCACTTAGTAACCATACATACTTACATTTTGTGAAAAGTAATCAATTTACTTTTTCTATTGATGGTGTAACTTTATCCATCTTCACCGATGTATTTACTGTAAATATACACACGTGTGTTTACGTGTATATACACATACAATACAGTAATATCTGTGTGTGTGTGTGTGTGTGTGTGTGTGTGTGTGTGTGTGTGTGTGTGTGTGTGTGTGTGTGTGTGTAAGAGTTTATATATATTTTCATATTAGTGTTTGTGTGTAGTTTGTCTCTCAGGAGTCCTTCAGCATACATGAAGCTTTAACTCAGTGTTAACAGTCAGTTTGCCAGGAATCAGCAGTTGCCCGTCTGCTGCTGAGATCAACACTTCTGTCTGTCCAGAAGCCCCGCTTTCATCATCCTTTCATTTCCCAGTCCCTATAGCTTCTTCCATTTGTTGGCGTCACCCTGTAACCTTTACTCAAAGTGTGCTGCTGGTTATCAATGGAGATATCTGTATCAGTCAGATACCTTCTGCACAGCTCTCTCCCCAGGTCTCCCCAGGTCTCACTGATACGCTCTCATGCAGCACTGGCATAGACCTGGCTAGCACCAGTTGTGCTGATATCTTCCAGCTTTACTGTCTGTTTGAAACTAAACAAAATATTCACCTGGGCCTGTTGCTAAGATACTGTGCAGCACATCGTTGGGAAAAATAACAATCACACTTTCTCATTTATTTACATTGTTAAATGATGGTGAAACATTCAGATACATTCTGACTTCATGTATCACCTGTATGTACACAGTGTCCAACATCTTCTGACCTTTGCCATTTGACTTTGTAGAGAAGGAGCTGGAGGTTTACCAGAGCATTGCTGACCTCACGGTGAAGGCCAAGGATGAGGCTGTCTTCAAGTGTGAGGTTTCGGATGAGAACGTAAAGGGCATTTGGTACAAAAACGGTGTGGAGGTACAGGCTGATGCTAGGACCCATATCACACACATCGGCAGGTGGGCTTCCTTACTGCACAACACCTGGAGAGTTGTTCAGCTGGTTGCAACGTGCATTCAGTATTCTGGGACATGGTTTAAATTCAGACAAGTCACGTAAATGTTGCTTGAGTCTATTTTACACTTTTCAGAATGCATAAACTCACCATTGATGATGTCAAACCAGAAGATGAGGGAGACTACACCTTTGTTCCAGAAGGCTATGCGTTCAACCTTTCTGCCAAACTTAACTTCCTGGGTAATAAACAACATATATTAATGGATCTGTAGAAATTAAATGTATTTAATTTTTAATTCATTTAAACTGTGTTCCCATATCTTTTTACTTGGCAGAGATCAAGATTGACTACGTGCCACGCCAAGGTATCACATCATTTCTCATCTTAATATAAAGAGTATGAGCAAATTACAGCTTGAAATCAGGGAATTGTACATTGCTTTATGAATAACTCTGCCATCTCTAAAGATCCTCCAAAGATCCACCTGGACTGCATGGGTGCGTCTGTCGATTCCACCATAGTGGTTGTGGCCGGGAACAAGCTGCGCCTAGATGTGCCCATCACCGGTGACCCCGCCCCCATGGTGGTCTGGACCAAAGGAGAGAAGGTACAGCTCATCTATTAGTGCCTGGAACCAATCATAGGCTGCCTTCCTCTTGACTGAAGATAACAGTCCAGAGCACACTCTCTTTACGGTGGGTAAGGGTTGCTGAAGAAAACCGTGACTACTACTGGCAGGTTACTGATGGTTTTGTAGAATCACTGAAGGTCCTTTTGCAGAATTAAATTAGAACTATAAGCCACTACTATTTACCATCAACAACTGTAATATTTACCACACAAAGTTACTCACTCAGGTATTATTTATAGTTAATAATAGCATAAGAAAAGTTAACGTTTTACTTCAAACAAAATCATTAATTTGACATCTAACTACAGTTGAAATTTATATATTTGTCACAATTTCCTATGGAGACACAATTGCAGAAAACATCAATCCTATAAGAGGCAAAACACAGGACTTAAATAGTGAAACCAAATCAAAACGACACGCAGGTCAAACTACTCAACATAACAAGAGCTTGTAGCGCTCCTCCTTGGCTGATTTCTGACAGAGCCCCCTTCTAAGGTGCGACTTCTGAAGCACCAAAAGGAACATCAACAGATGGGAGGGAGGGAACACGGCAGCCCCCTTCTGGCAGACAAAGCTGGCGAGGAAACTGGAGCCCCCCTGCAGGAAAAGTCAGAACTGGAACCTGGAGCGGCTTGAGACCCATGCTGGAACCCTGCAGCTGGTATATTGGCTCCCCTGCAGGAGAGGACGGGCACTGGGGCAGGAACTCTTCTCCATCTCCCAGCGGGAGCCCGGGATTGGGCAGCAGCTGGAGCTCGGGAAAGGGCAGAAGCGGGGCCTCAGGAGAGGCCGGGACCTGGATAAAGGCATCTAAGAAGGCCAGGAGCTGGAATCCTGTAGAGACCTGGCATTTTGAAAGTCAGGCACAAGAAGCCTTGAACTCCTCCCTTTCTTCTGGAGTTTTTGTCCATCTTTGCCAGCAGGGCCAGACCTCTCTTGTAACCCAACTCTGCTGGATGTTGGGTTTGTAGGTTAATTCTGTCACAATTTCCTATTTGAGACACAGGACAGACCCAATCGCATAATTGAGTTCGTTTGAAGTATAACCGCAGAACAACATGGGAAACCACAGGCAGAAAACAAACACACATTGATCCTACAAGAAGCAAAACGCAGGGCTTAAATAGTTAAACAGACACAGGTGAAACCAAATCAAAACGATAGGCAGGTAAAACTACTCAACATAGCGAGAAGAGCTTGTAGTGCTCCTCCATGGCCCATTTCTGATGATAGTGAAGTCATAGATTAACAATATAATAATATAATATCAAATAAAATGAAAAATATAAGATTCATGTATACGGTATATTCACCCGCTAATACAGTGGGTTTGACTATGTCATATTTTTAATGGTGAGAGGATCGTCACCTACCCAGACAGGTAGGACACTATCACCACCGGCTTTCTTCTGATGACTGGTGGAGTACTAGCAGGTTGGTTTATAAGGCGTGGACAGCCACTGCTCTGTTTTCTTCTTCTTTGCTTTTGAGGCTTTGCTCTGCTCATGTAGGCTAGCTCTGTGAAACCGGAGGGAGAGAAAGGAGAGCCGGCACTCTCTTGGAGCACTAAGGACGGCCAAGTGAGTGGCGTACAGCGATAACTGAACATGTTGAAGTTGTTCATCGACAGTTCAACATGGATCAGATATTTTTCTTTCATCTCACCCTCATGCCCAATCTCTTTGTTAACGTAGTTGCAGCTCGCCATGGCACCCAGTTTTTTTGTGTTTTTAACATCACCCAGCATGTGGGGTGATGTAAACTATGCATGTGTTATTTGTGACTCTACATCAGACCCAATCTGCCAGGTAAGAGCATGCTCTAAATTCTTTGCAATGGAATGAGGCAATCCAAAAGGAAACCTGCCAGATGAAGAATTTAGTGGTAAAATAACTATGAGGTAGTTTCCAGGGCGTTTGGCCCAAACGACGCCATGGTAAAGGGAGACCAGACTGTAAGCATTTCCTTAATTTGCACAAGGAGTGTATTATAGATATAATAATAATATCTAATGATAATATTATAATAGTTGTCTCTAATACACTCCTTGGATTTGCATAGCCTCACCTCACCTGTATTGCACTTTTAAATTAAATGAAGGTCATATTTAAATATAGGAAGCTATAGTATTCATCTCCATTATTCCACATTTCATATCCACTGAGGTTGGACAAGTGTACATTTATACAGCTGGACCTTTCCTTTCATGGTGTATCTGTTCATGTCTGTTTGTGGTGCCTCTTGTCTTGGTGGTTCAGGTGCTCACAGATGGGAGTGGGAGGGTGCATGTGGAGACCACCATGGGCCACTGCATCTTCACCATCGAGGGGGCCGAGAAGCAGGACGAGGGCATGTACTCAGTCATTGTACGCAACCCGGCCGGGGAGGACACTGCTGATATCAATGTCAAAGTCGTGGGTGAGCACAACAGCGTTTAAAATAAAAACATTTTTTTAGAAACTCTTCATGTTAGGGTCACATTACATGACACCATTTAATGCCCCCCCCCCCCCCCCCCCCCCCCCACTCCTCTCTCCATTACCAGACGTGCCAGATCCTCCTCAGGCTCCAAAGATTCTCAGTGTAGGAGAGGACTCCTGCATTGTCCAGTGGGATCCCCCACTCTGTGATGGTGGCCTGCCAATTATTGGTAAGGAAGTAAAACAGATGAGCAAGTGGTCATCAACTCCGTACAAATTAATTGGCTATTCCTAAAATTCCAATACCACTGTAGGAGTTTATTTGGAATCCATAGACTATTCTGCATTCTGAGTAAAAGATTGAGGAGATCCATTCCGTTATGTACCCTTTGCTACATTTGTAGTTTTCCTTTCAACCTTGACCTTTACGCTTTAGGTTACGTGGTGGAGAGAAAGAAGAAGAAGAGCTACAGATGGATGAGACTGAACTTTGACCCCTATCCTAACACAACCTACGAGGCCAAGCGGATGATTGAGGGAGTGCCCTATGAGATGCGCGTTTACGCGGTCAATGCTATCGGCATGTCCCGCCACAGCCCCGCCTCACAACCTTTTGTGCCCATTGGTGAGTGTTTCTTTATGGTTGTTCACTGCTTGGTTTCCACCATGCCCCATCCGGTATCCATATATGGCATTTTTCATCATCTCTTGTCCAGAAGACATTGAAGCGCAAGTGTTGATATTTTCTGGACATAACTTAATTTAATTATCACTCAGTGTTGGCAGCTTTCCCATAGAGTTGGACATAAAAGCCATTCCTTTCTTGAAATAAGGTATACACATGGAATTATTTCAAAATAAGAAGAAAGAAAAAACTTTTTGGCACCTTCATTTCTCTTAATGTAACTGGGTAATTTGTAAGAGGGTTTTTGCACCTGATATGTTGTTTTCTATACATACTCATGCTAAATGTATTATTTACAACTATTAACTACTAGCAATTATTTACACAAAGAAAATTCCCAAGTATTACTGACAATGACTGATGGTACAGTCACTCTGTGGAAATGTACGCTGGTGGCTGGCTTCTGATGCCATGCATGTCAGCTAGGCTTATGATCACACAGGGTATGGTTTGACTTGTCACCTCTAGAGTTTCACTCAGGTCCTTTTTGAGTCCTGTTTGATCGGGGGTCATGGTGGGACAGACCGCCATGTTGATTGGACATTGCCAGCAAAGACCCTGTGGTCATTACTGGTATCCTCCATAAGGTTGTGAGAATTTAGAGAATCCTTCAGACAGGTCAGTCAGCTGCTCGGTCAGTCACGTTTGACCTGTGGTCACGTTTGAGTGCAGGGCAATGTTTGTTATGGTGGTGCCTTTGTTTACAGACTAGCCTGTAAACTGTTATAGAGCTTTAGTCTAGCCAAATGTGTTTTTTTAAAATGAGCCACACTGTTACAATGGCATTACATGATTTCGGAAGATTGCGTTTCACTGTTGTTGAATACATTATGCACCAGACTAATGAAGCTCACAAGAGGATCAGCTTTTAAAAAAATCTTAGTTTACTCCTTCTGTTCGGTGTTTGTACAGCAAACATTGGGTGTGTCTTATGGTAGTTGACGCAAAAACAGTTTATATAACTGTGGCATTTAGTCACAATTCACTATCTCCCGGCATTGGTCATAGACTTTCCTTTACCAAGAATGTTAAGGTCCGCAGTGGGCACCTGTAACTACTCTATGTCACATGGCCAATCTATCTGACAGGCTCTCTTGCCATGCTGTACATACAGACAGAAAACATGACTGACTGGCTAAAATGAGACCAGAGGAGTTTTAAGAACCTGAGTTTCTTGGAATTTAGTAGCTACATTTTTGCTACCCTTTCATTTTGCTTGGATTTTCTTTTCTTACTTTGGTCTTTACTGGGATGCGCGGGTACATAGCGTTATCTGAACAGACCCATCTTTTGTGAAATAGCTGATTAGGAAACTATCCGCGGCATTCTCCCCTATAAATAATGGCATGTTAGCGCGTGGCGCGGGCCGGACCAGCTGCTTTGCACAAAGGGGACGAGCTGCTACCACCAGGACACAGTGCTCTAGGGAGAATGAACACTTTCCCAGCACACAGAAGAGAGACAGAGAGTGAAAGAGAGACAGAGTGAGAGAGGGCAGAGTAAAGCACGCAGAAGAGAGGGAGAGAGGGAAAGTGAGACAGAGAGAGAGGGCAGAGTAAAGCTAGGCGTGTGGAACAACAGAAGGAGTACGACTGGCAGCCGACTCCACACAGGCACAGGATTTCTATAGTCGCACTTACCAAAAAAGGAGAATGACCAAGCCTATGCTGCCCAAGACGGCTGAGAAGAAGCCAGCAGAAGAGGTGCCCAGTGACACCCCTGCAGAAACCCCTGCAGAGACCCCTGCAGATACCCCTGCAGAGACCCCTGCAGAGACCCCTGCAGTAGAAGAGGCCAAGGAGCCAGAGGCAGTGGTAGCAGAACCTCCCACAGAAGAACCAGCTGCACCGCCCTCAGAGGTCAGCGCCGAGGCAGAAGCAGCTGCGGAGGCACCTCCTGCTGGAGAAGATGGATCTCCGGCTCCCCCAGCTCAAGATGAGGCCCCACCAGCTGGAGAAGATGGATCTCCGGCTCCCCCAGCTCAAGATGAGGCCCCACCAGCTGGAGACGCCCCCCCGGTAGAAGGTGCTCCATCAGGAGAGGATGGAGCAGCGCCCCCAGCAGAGGAGGCCCCTGCCGAAGTTGTCATTGCTTCGGAACCTGTACCTGAACCGGAACCAGAACCTGTTCATAGTAGGCGTATGGCTTATATAACCATTTTCATTAAATGCATGGCATTATACATTCAAATATAGCTTAGATATGATGCCAAACTGTGAAAGTGTGTTGTTTTCTCAATCATCACATTGTAACTTAAAACAAAAGAAAAGCTCAATATTTTGTATTGTTTACAATGCTAGAAATGGTGTAAAGGATTTTCGCCAGGTGCTTACTGTAGTTACAGAGATGTGTCCAGTTCAATGGAAGTTTTTTAATGAACAAACTACAAAAGTATTTCCTATTTCCTGATCCTGTTTCGTTTGGGAAGGAGAGCAGTAAGTGAACGGTGTGATGTGTTCATGTTGGCCGGTGGTAATTTGGCCCTCTAAACACAGGCTGACCTTTAGCCCCTGCTACATGCTGGTTCGATCTTCCTGCTTGATTAACCAATGACAGGAACTCAACAGGCTCAGTAGGGGCTAGGCTGCCATTGAAACCCTAAACTTGACAGGCTGGTTTTGACGTTGGCATCCTGAAGGCCATTCTCCTAGCTTATCCTTGTGTTGTTCTGTAGACAAGTTAATTGAGGTGCAGATCGCCTGAGAGCAAGTTACAACAAGTGGCAGAATAAAGATAAATGACCTCCACAAATAGATTAGGAAGGCTGTCCTCTTAGGGGCTCTTTCTTGTGGTTCTGGGATGTCTTCTGTTCACTCTGACCCCAGGCAAGGTGTTGAAACCCACCATCTGGAGGAGTCTTGCTCCATTTTTATAAGGTGTATTAAACTTCAAAATGTAAGTTTGACAAACTTGTTCCAGAATTTTTTAGAATTTATTTAGCAAGGATTTGTAATTGCCTACAGCAATCACACACAAAATTACTTAAAGAACTTATTTGTTTACTTTTGTCCAGTTGCACTGTAAATCCCTTGGCACCAAAGCTTCCCATTGGTAGGATTCTTAAGATTGTAGACAATCTTTCAGGGAGTAACTTTGGTGTGTCCATAACAATAACTAGCTCATGTTGATTTAAGTCTTGGTTGACAAGTAGCTATAAATCTATAAGAAGTCCTGTGCAAAAATAACCTGCCATTTGTGTTGCATGTGAACTATTACTTCACAACCAACTTGATTTACAGCCCAAAACGAATGACTAATATGGCTCACTATAGGGCTGCCTTCCTGTGTGAATGTTTAGGCTCTTGAATTCTCTTAGAGGGGGCCTTATGACTGACACATTTACATGAGAAAATGTTGTGAAAAAGGGACAACGCTTACTTTGCCTCCCATAGTCCCCCTAAATAAAAGAGAAATGGTTTATGCAGATTTAAATCAAGTTTGTATAGATTATAGTACACTTGCATAATTCCTCCCAGCGGATATCCCATTCATCCCATAATTCATAACACCCAAACATTGACCCCTTATTTTTATTTATTTTTTTTACCACCCCTGAGGCTCACTATTAAGTCAATAAACGTCCTTGGCTTACAATATCTGAAAACGGTATCTTTTCCTGTCAAACAGCCCACACACATGGCACCTTAACAGTTTGCTCTATCCCTGCTCTTCAGCCCCTACCAGTGAGCCCATTGGACTGGCTGTTGATGATATAAGCGACACCTCTATCTCCCTGAAGTGGAGGGCCCCTGAGAGAATGGGTACAGCAGACATCGAAGGCTATGGGGTGGAGTACTGCAAAGAAGGCAGTAAGTGTGGGGCCTCCAAAGGGAGGAGGTGGGTGGGGGGGTCCCGACATACATACATACAGTACATACATACATATAACCTTGTCCCATTGAGATGAACAATCCTGGGTCCTGGCCAAAATAGCAGCACACAAAGTTTCACACAAAAAACATAAACACAGAAGATAAAAAAAATAATACTAAGATACAGATTCCACAAATTCACTTGTAAAACAGAAGTAAGTGGTATACAAAAAGGTCTTCAATGTGTTTTTGAAAACCGTTGGTTTCCTTTTCAGCGGATGAGTGGATTCCAGCCTTCACAGGCCTGACGGACCGGATGTCTGTGACCATCCGAGAGCTCACCACGGGCGACAAGTTGCAGTTCCGTGTGCGCGCCTACAACCTGGCAGGCCCCAGTGCCCCTGCTACCATGGCCCAAGCTGTCACCATCAGAGAGATCATGCGTAAGTATTTGTCTCTTGCTCTGTTTATTCTAGTGGGTTTATCTGTTGAGCTGAGTTTTATTGAAGTATTTATCTGAATCCCTGTTTTGTTCCTTAATGCTTTTATTCTCATGAGGGGATTTACAGCCGGGGCAACACCAAATACACAACATTTTCAATACATTCTATATATTTACAGCATATTCCATGAAGCAAATAATCTGTAAGAAAACGAATATAACTTTAGTTTACATTCAATTCACTTAAAAGTTATGCAATCAAATTTCCTGTTGGCCAATGCTGTAAAAAGTAAAAACAAATGTAAAAAGTGACAAATTTAACAGCGAATAAATAAAAGAGATTTGTTAATTTTGTTTGGCAACAAAAATAGGTCCCTAAAAATGTAAGCAGTAACATCTCAATTTCTGAACTCTGTTCCTGCTCTCTTTGCATTCACTTTTCTTCAGAGCGATCCAGGTGATTATATTCCCCTTCCTTACATGGAATAGACCTTTTTGTAGATCATTCTGGAACTCATAGAATGCGTACATTATATTCAAGTGTACTGGAGCAACGTCTTCCCTCTTAGCACCTGACAGAGAAGCTAGGCGGGGTGTATTTTGAGGTCTGAGAACCCTCCTCAAGCCCCCGCTCTTTGCACCCACTGACAGAACACCATGAGGGCCTGATTGGCAAGAGTCTTAAAAAGCAATTGATGGTGACATTTCACACCTTGTTCACTGACCAGGCTGCTGGATGTAATGCCATCCACTCAATATTGTATAGACACTGTCCTATGCTAAGCTTGATACATCAATAAAGGTCACTGATCTCATTCTTGAGAATCTCCCCCTTTCTGTACAAATGCACAGATGATTTTTCATGCCCTTTGCTCCACAGAGCGCCCCAAAATATGGGTCCCCAGGAATCTTCGTCAAACACTGATCAAGAAAGTCGGAGAGACAGTCAACATAATGATTCCCTTTCAGGTATTTTGCAAATCAAATGAAATGAAATCAGATATTTTGTCCAGTCACTGTTGCTGGGGTACTAGCTGATACGTGATCAAGAGGCAGACAAAATGTTTTCAGTGAGTTTTGCACAGAGACCTTTTAACCTTTGGACAGCTATAGATTGAGTAACTAAATGATCCCTCAGACCTCAGTCTTTGCCCAGCCTATGGCTCTATGCCTCTTTAGTCTGTCTCGTTCCAAATACTACAAATACCTGCATGACCGTAGTTTGGGTGTAGCCTACACAGGTGGTTTTCTCTGACTGTCACACAGTGACTGTTGAAAGACTGCAACTCAGAACTACAACCCAGAGAGTTTGGGCAACAGCCAGTGTCAGTCAAATCTATTGGTCTAATTGAGCTCATTCGAATGTTTTAATGGTCATCATGTTTCACATATTGTATTTTTAGCGTGGGAAGTGGTCCTCATCACTTCATCATCTAATCCCTTCTTTACCCATTTTCCCAGCACACAGTGCGTCATGGGACTTTCACAGTGTCATTTGTAATCTCCGCTATATCCCCCATGTAGGGAAAGCCAAGGCCTAAGGTGACCTGGGGTAAAGATGGGGAGCCTCTGAACCCCACTCAGGCTAGCGTGAGAAACAGTGAAACCGACACCATCCTCTTTATACGTAAAGTGGAACGCACACACTCTGGGAAGTATGACCTACAGGTGCAGATTGAGAATGTAGAGGACTCTGCCAGCCTCGTCATTCAGATTGTGGGTGAGTGAGACAACGCATCCTCACAGTTTTCCTGGAGCTTATCCTTTTTTTACATTTTTGGATTGGTTTACATTGTCATAAGCTTTGTATTCACCTTAAATACTACTTGTGCGCCTTAATGATTACACCCACAATACCAAAATACCCAACACAGAACTCACATCAATCCCAATTCCCTCAAATTAATTTCAGCACATTTACAGCCAAATTTATTAAGTCCTAGTCTATGTCTTAGATGTGTTTCTTTTCATGTTGCATTTCCAGATCTGCCTGGGCCTCCACAGGGAGTGAAGATAATGGATGTTTGGAGTTTTAATGTTGCATTGGAGTGGAAGCCACCAAAGGACAATGGAAACTGTGAAATCATAGGTTACACCATTCAGAAAGCAGACAAGAAGACCATGGTAAGAGCCGATCGGAAATACAGTATATAACTCAAATCACAATACTATGTTATCCAGTAAGACAATACAGTATATAACTCAAATCGCAATACTATGTTATCTAGTAAGACAATACAGTATATAACTCAAATCACAATACTATGTTATCCAGTAAGACAATACAGAATATAACTCAAATCACAATACTATGTTATCCAGTAAGACAATACAGTATATAACTCAAATCACAATACTATGTTATCCAGTAAGACAATACATATTGCACTGTAAAGTCCTGCCAATCACCAACATAAGACGTTTCGGTAAATCTATAAGTTCACTGGAAGGCTTTCTGGATTTCTTTATACATTTAGGGCAGCACAAGGTTACTGACGACGTATGTACTGTATCCATTACATGGGTTCATCTAAATGTACTGTATCGATTACATGGGTTCGTCTAAATGTTATTGTTACACACCTAAAATTTTATGAGTTGTGGCTAAACTCGAAAATAATAAAACTCTTGACTTGGACTTGAACTTTAGACTCTTGGGTTTTTAACTGACTTGAGAAATGATGACTTGATTACTTGAACCGCTCAACTGTCAACTAGGCATTCAAAACTAAAGGTAGCGTGGTAGTATCATGTCAACTTTTTGTAAAGCTTGCTAATCATGGATGTATTTGATAGTTCAATAATATTTTGAAACAATACTTGCTTATAAAGTTAAAATGTTTCATTTCCAAACAAAGTAATTGCATTGTAAGGCATTGATCTCCCTCTGAATGTAGCGGTTAGTATTCTGCACGGCTAGGCTAAACTCTTCCAGTCCACCAGCATTACCCCCATCTGCACCACTGCTAAGCTGAGGGAGCTAAACTCCCTGACACCCAGCCATAATTGTGTAATGTATGTGCACTATGTAAGAATAGGATCGCCACATGGTCACAGAGGGGTATTTTAGCCTCCCTTGTGACAAAGACAAAGCCAGGCGGAGAGGACCTTTTGTTGGCCCGGATGACTCCATTATGGGCCTGTTAGTTGGATCTCCAATGGCAGTCTGCCCCCAGCCCCCAGGCACCATGCAGCCCAGGCATGCCCTAATCTTAGTCCTTCGGCCTTGGCCTCATCAGTGTTGCCAGCGTGCTGGCACAGACCATTGTAATGTTCTGTTGCAAGGTTAGCGGTTGGTTCTGGTTTCATTTGAGTCATAATTAGACCCAATTATTACCTCCAAGCCTTTTTACCATCTCAAGATGGGACGTGTGAAATTATTCAGTTAATCGGCACAATAGATACCTCTGTTGGGTGATAGAGATACTTTAATTTGTAAATATAAGGTTTTGGGGCCCCTCTGCTTATTTTGGCTTGGGAACTGTAGAAACTTTGCAGTTGCAGAATTTGTGTGTACTTGTCCTACATCTTATCCTCCTCTTAACTGTTATATTGTTCGTAATAATTATCTTTCCTAACTTTCACTTCATAAGAGATTAGATCTACATTTTTATTTGGCTATTCAAAATAACAGTGTAGAACCAGGTATAGAATGGATCAAAATTTTATGTAAATAATATGATTTGACTGTTATTTAAATGTGTTCTAGGAGTGGTACACGGTCTATGAGCAGTACAGGAGAACCAACTGTGTGGTATCCGACCTCATCATGGGGAACAGTTATTTCTTCCGCGTCTTCGCCATCAACCAGGTGGGCCTCAGCGAAGACCCATGTGAAACCAAAGACAGCGCTTACATTCAGAAGACAGGTGTGCTCAACGTGGGGGACAAACTCTAAAGCAACTGCAGCACTCTAATATGACTTAACCATAAGACACAGTCACAACAGAAGTGATAACCCACTTCCAACTTGAACGGTAAATAGGTTCTCTCTTATTCTGATGTGAAGAAACCAGAAGTCTTACACCTACCATCCTCTCTTCATCAGGTATCGAATACAAGCATCCGACGTACAAGGAGCATGACTTCTCAGAAGCCCCTAAGTTCACACACCCTCTAGTGAGCCGCTCGGTCATAGCGGGATACAACGCAACACTCAGCTGCGCACTCCGAGGTATCCCTAAGGTAAGCAGATCTCCTCTGGGCCAAAGGCTTTTAAGCAGACAAATATATGTTACACTATGAATGAGTTCATGTAGCTTTTGTGAGTAAACGATTCAAATCACTATTTTGTAATAAGGATTTTAGCTCGTAAGTAGCAGGACAATAGCATTACCATCATGATTGTGACCACAATGAGACAACAACATTGTAGGGATCCTAACTGAACCACTGTCCCTTTCAGCCTAAAGTCACATGGTACAGAAACAAGATGGACATCTCAAACGAGCCCAAGTACCGCATGTTCACTAAACAAGGTGTGCTAACACTGGAAATCCGTAAGCCCTGTACATTTGACGGGGGGGTGTACATGTGCAAAGCAGTCAACGCCTGTGGGGAAGACATGGTGGAGTGTAAACTGGAGGTTCGCCGTGAGTATGACACACACACACACACACACACACACACACACACACACACACACACACACACACACACACACACACACACACACACACACATTCATTGACTGTTTTTAATGTGCCACAAACAAATGTACCGACAGACAAACTCATGTTCATACCGTCCATCCTGATGGACCAAATTCTCGTGCTAACAGTATCACACTTCAGTATCTACTCCCTTTGAATAACTGTTGTTAATAACAAGACCTCGAGGCCTGGGCACCTATTGTGAAAAGCAAACAACAGTGAAGAACAACAACATATTATTTTCATTGCTCTCAAATTCATGTGTTTTATGATAGATGACATTGATTGTTCGCAACTTGAAGATAAAGTCCTCTTAGCTCCTGTGACTTACAAAGCAATGCAGCAACCACATGATTTACAGTTTTTGTAAGACAACTGGTCATTAGAAATTAAGACATTTTCAACGGTTATCCATGGTATAATGTTTCAATGCGAAGGGCGTTGCCATTGCATCTACCAGTCCATTAAATATGAGGTCATATATGAATGATTTAAAAATGTCATGATATATGAATTCTCTCCAGCTCATATTTATGGCTACTTTTCCTGTGTGTTGTACTGTGAGAAACTGTGGCACACAAATGGGGCATCAAATCTGTGACGAAAAAATAATAGGTGTTATTTTTTCGTACTTTCAGATTTCTTGCTTACATACAGTATAGAGTAAAATGTTACATGTTCTACTGAATTAACAAGCTTACAGACTTTGCGATGTATTCCAGAGTACATTCCAAAGGTTGAGAGTGGATCCCTCAATTCGTATCCATCTCCTCTGATGTGTGTGCATCTCCTCTCCTTCTCTCTCTAACCCCCACTGTGTCCTGTCACTCCTCTTCCCCTTTCCTCTTGCAGCTCCTGTTAATGAAGGTAAGACCCCCCTCATCCCACCCGCCACCCTCAACCCAGGGATGAGTTGGTTAAATGTTTGTAGTGCATCCTACTCCCTGTAAACGTTTAAGGAATCCTTCCCAACTTGCACAACCAATTAACTGTTACATTTCTCTCATTTCCCATGTCTCAATGTGCCTGGGTATGCCAGGATGATAACTTGTTACTGTAATACTACTTTTACAGAACATTACAAATGTTTTAATAAAATATGAAAGGAAACTGAATATTAAACACCATCAATAAGAAATAATCTGACAGCGTTATAAAAAAACTTCAAAATAGATTCATGTGATGTTTAGGAAAAGACGAAAAAAGCTGCACATTTAGGCATTTTTTTTTTTCCGTTCCCAGTTCCTTATACTTTCTCCTATCTGCATTCCAGCTCAAATCGTTAAGGAGAAAAAGAGTGAGTGACACAGATGATCTGCCCGACGACACGGGGGAAGACGTTTCCTCGTTGGACGTTTTCACGGCCCCAAGACAGCAGTTTGAACTAGTAGTAGAAGGTGATAAGTTAGTTAGCATCCACAAACCCCTTTCTTATCCATTGTCTCTGCACCTTTCCCTTGTAGTGTGCAACCATCAAGTCATCCATGTTGTATTACTCCATGTATATTTATTTCCCGTTCTCTCTGTGGATGTTAAAGGGGTAGTTTTACTTTGAAACCCATTGTGGATGGCCAGGTTGAAAGATTAAACCTCTCAGTAATGCTGAGCTTTCTGCTTAGCTTGTGTGATTAAAAATAGTTGAATTTGTAAGAAGGAGATCCTTGTCTTATTAATCATGCGTTCTATGAAATTGAATGTGTTGCTGTCATTGAGAAAAATCACATGACTATGTCACACCACAGAATAATAGTTGATACATTTCCAAAATAGTGTACTAAAGTAGAAAATCACATTCAAGTGTTTTGTTAATCAACTTTTCATTAACTCTCTTAAAAACACAATCGAATAACCTCAAGCCAAAATAATGGTAGTTCTGTTCTTTTTTAATTCACTGTCTGAAAATAGAGAAGTTCCCAGATGGAGAGGTACCTTACCAACCTGTTTGCTTTGACGTCAACATAGCACACAGCGTTCCAACAAGGCGACTGGTATGCCATCGCTGCACAGTGGAAATGAACAAACCCCGTCACATGCTGGTTATTAATGTAACAAAGCCCAGCTAAGTTCAAAGTAGATAGAGGTATGTGCTTAATGTGTGCACTGCCCTGCGTGTCTTTGGGAAGGGTTGGAATAGCCAGCATCACCCCCATATTCCCCATGAGGACAAAGGGCTGGCAGGTGGAACGCTCGACCCTGCCAAGGCATGTGGAGCGACGGACAAAGGGTGTCAGAGGTAAGACCCTCTGGCTCTGACTGCTGCCAACCACGGACCCACCTTCCCGTAGCCGTATACCACAGCTGTCCACCACATAGAAACTGGTCGATGCGTGGAGATGCACATGCATTCAATTTACAGACCCTGGCTCCCATAGCTGTCTCTTGAAGAGAATTACCAAACTATCTTGATAATGTACTGAATGAGCAATACACAATGGTATATATAACATATTCATGAAATCACCAAACCAGAAAGATTACAAAATGTTGGTTACAGCAGCTAAGATCCAAATTATATAGTATCCTAATACTAAATTGGTATCCTAATAACTACATATCCCCCTTACTCTCTGATAAACATTTACCATGGAAATGCAAATGCTGATTTAAAGCCGCAGAGGGCACCAATGTTATAATTAAAAGTTAATTTCTCATCTCTTTCCTGGTCACCTTTTAGGATGTTGCAGTGTGGAGTGATACAGAGAGGAAAACCAAACACCACACACAAACCATATATAAAGGCCGGAGCGATGTCTGCAGGAGATGGAGAGAGAAAGCGAGGGGAGAATGGATGATAGATCAAATCATATGCATATAAACATACGCGAAACAGGACAAGGTTCTTCATATCTTTTAAAGTATCATCTATGAACATAAGCAAATGAAGCTTAAGGGAATTGAAAGCAACTCATTTTATATAGTTTGGTTTACAAAAATCACAGTATGCATTACATGAATTTCTCCCACAGTATGTATTTGAACTAAAAGTATGAATTCAATGACAATGTACAACCAGATGCATTTACATAAAGAAGAGAGTTTACACAGAACCATAGCATGAATAAACAGGCTCTCTTTGGCTACTGATGGTAGCCACTACCATTACAGAGGTAGCTCCTTGGTCAGACAATACATCACATCCTTTATTCATTGACATTTTCTAGCAAAATAATTTACAAATGCATACGCCCCTATATTATGACAGAGATTTCAATTCTTTGCACCAGGCGAGACATAAACTTTCAATATTTGGCTGGTGTTAAAAAGACACACCCAGTCAACCAACAGAAAAGGAGGAAATATGAAAATTTTATGACAAAATCATTTCAAAAAGTTCAACGTTATGCTTTAGAAGTACAAGAACAACTTGTTGAGGAGAGACTAGGTTTCCCCATATTGCCTAAATTCCTGAGCGCTCACATGAAGTACACTTGTGGATACAGGCTCCTAAGGTGTGTGTCCCCTCCCTCCCTCCCTCCCCTTTGTGTACAGTCAAGCTGCAACACATCAAACATCTGAAACAGACAGATCCCCACACGGCCATACGTCGTCTTATCCGATTACTTACTGGGAACAGTGATCTATTGTGCATTATCAAAATGGCAAATGGCTAGCTACTGGGATGTGCATCTTAAGACTATAAAATACAAATAAAAACTGTAAAAGTATCACAATAGTACAGTTCGATCTGTCTCCAAACAAGAACATACCAAAGCTTGGCATTGCATAATAGCAGAGAGATGGGTTATTGATTTGACATATGGAGAATAATTGCTGTAGTCTTTTTTGATCGTGTTGTTTTATGTCATTAACAATCAAAGGCCACCTTTTTTACACCATAAATGAACTTAACTCCAACATTCCACTCAACAGTTTACTATAAATTACACTTCCACCTCCAATTGAAAAGGTTGCTAAAACAGTGTTCTCCACCATTGTCACATCACATTCCCGGTCATGTAGTCATGAGGAATGAGCAGGGGGCACATTCTGCCATATGAAGAATCAGATAGTGCTGATTCAACGAGGCTGAACTGGGTCAAATAGTAGCCATCCAGTCATTTGTTGTTGCCTGACAACCACTTAATCAATGATAGGAATAAAACGCCAAAGCTGAAACGTTGATTCGAACATTGATTTGCTTTTCTATTTGACCCAGGTCTGCAGTTGGGGTCACATTGGGAGGGGGTGAATATGCAGCATAAATCGATTATTAATAATCTATGACAAACAGTATAGTATGCTATCCCTGTTCTTTTATTAAAGACCGCTATCATAAAATTTGTTGTCCTGAAGATATCTTACATTTACACAGGAAACGCAAGAAAAACAATGATTACATTTCATACATGAACGTACAAAACACAAAATTAACAGCGAATATGGCGGGGCTTACAGAAATCGACAGATCAGGCAGTGAATAACAAAATAAATCAATGTCATGAAAAAGCTTAAAGCTGCAGGTCAAACCCACAATGAAATGGCACATGGATTCTTGTCTTTACAAGTAGGGGTGTAGCTGTTCCCGGTCTGCAATCAAGCGTTTACAGTAACATGGGCTTTTTAGGTCAGGTGTTCAAATAACTTTAATTGGAAAAATATCAACTATCAGTGGGGAAATTTCGGTAAAAGGACTCCAAAAGTCTGTTACACCCCTAATTACAAGATATCTGAAAATTGATTAGAGGTCTTAAACATCTTGAAATCCAATTTGGTCAAGACCAAGAAGCAGGCGCTGTTAGCCCACTTCTGTTCCATCATTTGATAGCCAGCTTTCAGCACATACTCAGTTTCAAGTCTTGAAGGGCCAAACAAATGCTTGCCAATAGTCAAATTCAATGCCAGATTCCCTTTTTTGTCATAAGTAAAGTCTCTGTTCACAAATCATTGGAAAAAAAATAAGTGCTTCCTGAATTATTTGTGTGCACGGAAAGTTGCACATGTTGCATGATCCATTATACAGTTTGTTTTTGTGGAAGTGTCGAAACCCAAAGTGTTCATCAAAACAGTCTTGTTTACACATGCACACTTACTACACCCATACAAACGCACAGGTATGCAAAACCTTTACAAGCTCTCTCTTCCGCTCACACACACACACACACACACACACACACACACACACACACACACACACACACACACACACACACACACACACACACACACACACACACACCGCTGCTTAGTCTTTGACGCGAGGTATGTTGTAAGGGTAATGTACCAGTGGGAGGCCTCTGCTCTGACAGAAACAGGCCCGTCCACACGCCTGTACCTGGTCCGAGCTGTCCGACACAAAGGAGTCGCCCTCGTCGGCGTACTCCGACTGGGCTGAGGGCGTGCCACTGTCGGCCCAGTAGCCCTCGGCCCGCTGGCCCCCCCCGGCCCCCGCTGTGAGCATGGGGCAGCTGTGAGACTTCACTAAATGTCTGCAGACGGGCAACGAGGCGGAGGAAGAAGAGCACGTTCTGGCATGCAGGGCGGCGGAACACTGCTGGCACATGCCCGGCTCACCGCAGAGCTGGGAGTACACCCCACAGTGGTAGTCTAGCTGCCCTGCGGAGTCCCCGTCACAGCCTCCCGGACCTCCGCCCTCGTGACCTCCATGGCCTCCCGCGCCGGCCTTTGCCCCCCTGGCCCCGCCCGCTCGGTCTCGCAGCCTCCGCCAGTCCTCCCGGAAGGCGGGGCTGAAAAACACGTAGAGGACAGGGTTCAGGCAGGCCGGCAGGGGGAAGAAGATGAGCGTGACTGACTTGGCGATCTCGGGCCCTCCGGCCGCCGAGGGCGAGCCGGCCAGGAGCGGGGCGAAGGAGAAGGCGGCCACGGGGCAGAAGAAGAGGCAGTTGGTGAAGATGAGCCAGGCCACGTGACGCAGCGCCCCCGCCTCCTCCGGGTCGGCCAGCTCCGCCCGGCCCAGCCGGCAGTACAGCCTGGTGTAGACCGCCGCCGTGAACAGGTAGGCCAGCGCGTCCAGCAGCACCAGGGCCACGGTCACGCCCAGTGCAGGGCCCCCGCCCCCGGAGAAGGGCAGACAGAGAGGAGACGACGCCGGGTCGTCGGCGCCCAACAGCGGCAGGCAGGCGGCAGCGGCGGCCACCAGTGCCAGGACGCCAGCCGCCAGGCCGAACCGCCGCACTCCGCCCCAGCATCCCCGCCGCTCGCTGCTCCTCCTGGGGGACAGCACCGCCCCCTTGCCCAGTAGCCTATGGACCGCCACACTCCGCTCCACAGCGGCCAGCGGCAGGAGCAGCACCGCCCACTCGGAGGAGAACACCGCCAAGGCCCCAGTGGCTCGGCAGCCGGCCCCCGTCTCCCACCAGACTCCGAACTCTGCAAAGGAGCCCCAGGTGGCGCTGTCCAGAACGGTGAGGACCCCCACGTAAAGCCCTGTGAGCAGGTTGGCCCCGGCCAGGAGCCCCATCAGCAGCCTGGCTGGGCAACGGGCTGGCGCCTTAGAGGGGGAGCCACTGTGGGCCGGGGAGAAGGTGGCCACCAGCACCAGGCTGTTGAAGACCAGGGCCACCAGGCAGATGAACCAGACGGTCAGGCGGATCATCCAGCTGCCCAGGAGGTACTGGCATGGCTTAAAGGCTCCTAAGAACAGAGGACAGGGACCTGTTTTAGCAGCATGTGAAAACTGGGATCATTATACCAGTGTTGCAAGGAGGTGTTATATTATTTATATATATATATATATATATTAAATGATACAACTGTTATATATAATATAACTGTTAATCGGAAAATGTGAAGATAGAAGCAGCTGTAATTTACCAGGTGAAGGTGAACAGTGCATGACCATTGAGATTCTCTCCATATCTTCTCCACCTAGAACATTCAATCCATTTAATAATTGTGCCTTTTTCCTTCCATTTATATATTCTATATAGCTTCATTACAGAATCAGCATTACATAGACAATACAATTTATGAACTTAACATTGCTGTGGCTTTTAATAAATAAATATGTTTAAATGAATTGCGCCATCTACATCATGTAGCACTTTGATTTTGTTTTACGTGTGTTTTCATGCCGTTTGCTCACCTGGCGATTTTTTTATGTCATCTTCCTCCGTAGAGCTTATGATGGTGTCACATCCAACAAATGCACAGCATTGGTAGGCATAAGGAACCGAAATTGACCTTTCAGAAACAAAACAAACAATTTGACTCATTCGAAAACATGGACATACAGTATGTGGGAAGCTGCGTCATGTGATTGTAACTAAAGCACATGACAGCTAGTTATGTCAATTAGGTTTAGATCAAATGAAGGAACTCTTCAGACTCTTTCATACCTTAGTTTGGGAAAGCTTTTGGCAGCCAACACACTCTTTATCTGCAGGTTTCCTCGAAGCTTCAGTTGATTTAGGGCACCAAGTCCAGTTGTGGGGATCGTAGTCAGAGCATTTAGACTCAGGTCTCTAAAACAAACACATGTATTTTGAATTATATATTGTATACACAACTGGCACAAAAACAGAGATAGCACTGTCACTGCTTTGAGTTGTTCACTCAAAATCCCACCACTAACCTAGTTCCTCTCCTAAACCAAAATGTTTTATAGAAAATGGTTGTCAGACCGTGAAGGCCTGCATTGTACTCACAGGTTTGTCAGCATTGTCAGAGAGAGGAAAGCATCACGGTGGATGGTTGTGAGTGCATTTCTGCTCAGGTCTCTGTTACACACAACCCATAAATGCACACAGATTTAAAGCACAATTCATTTTTAACAGTAACAACTGGAATGTGTGTGTGTGTGTGTGTGTGTGTTGGAGACCAAACCTACAGCAAACGCAGAGATGAGAGACCCAGGAACGTATCCCTGTCTATTTTGGAGATATGGTTGTGCTGCAAGCTTCTGTAGAATGGAAGGGACATAAAACAATCGGCGTACAGGGCCGTGAGCATACCACAGCCAACAAGCAGGGGCTAGAATCCCTGACCAATGTGTTTGTTTGTGTTTGGGCATGAATGAACGGGTTATTAAAATGGTCGATTGCATATTGCGCAAAATAATACAGCCAGAGTTTGGCTCAGATGTAGTCCCGCCTTGATGGGATGGCTGACAGATTGCATTTCCATTTTCAAATGGACACTCAAGGAGTGCTGCACAATGAAAATGCAATATCAAAAGTTTGCATTTGCATTTTCATTTTGCTACCTTCCCCGTGTGTGAATATGGAATAGCAAATACAAATAAAATGTATTTGTATTATTTCAAAGCAAATGGTTGATTTGTGTCTGATCCGGTTTTCCCACCAAAAACATAACTTACATTTCCTGCAACTTTAAACAGCCATGGAAGGATGGGAGTTCCTTCAGCTCATTGTAGGAGAGGTCTCTACAGGGCGGAAAACAGATTGTAAGTCACTCTAAATATGACGCAGCGACAGCAAAATGTTTTTTAGTAATTCAATGTCTGTTGTACATTTTCATTAAAGTGTTGTCAGGAGCTGAAAATGCAGTTTAGAGGGAAGACATCTCTGCATTGTCAGATCTGTAAGGAAAGTGTATGGGACTTTGCCTTTGTAAGTGATTGGGAATTCATAGTTTGTGTTTATAACTTGTGGGGCTACTCACAAAGTCCGGAGCACCTTCAGATCCTCACACAGATCAGAAGGCAGTGACGCTACCTGTGTGCCTGTCAAAGTCCTGGTGAGAAAAGAAAAAAGTGAACAATTACATTGAAAGAACTCGAAACAGCACTTAGGCACACTTATCTCTTAAACATCTATTAAAAAAAGGTTTGCAGAGAATCACGTACATGGAGCAGTGTGTGTGTGTGTGTGTGTGTGTGTGTGTGTGTTTCATTTACAGGCTTTCTAGATTGATGGTCCCTGAAAGGATTGGAAAGGTCTGCATCATACTGGCTCCACGCAGCATCCTGAAACAGAGAGACAGTGCAATGGTGGTTAACCTTACAACAGAGAGACAGTGTGACGGTGGTTGACATTACAACACCACAACAGAGACACAAAATTACAACATTTCACAAAACCAGTAGATCAGAGTGAGCCGAACATGGTTTTGTGCTGCTTAAAGGTCATTACTTGTAAATGGATGGTCTGGGGGTACATGACAACAGATGACCAGACAACCAGAGGTTGAGAGATTCTTTAGAGAACTAAAGAGCCAGCGCGACTTACAGGGAGTGCAGGTCTGACAGGTTCTGGAAGGCAGAGGCCCCCACAAAGGAAAGAGGGTTGTCATAGAGGTGTCTGGTGGGGGAAAGCAGAGAGACACATCATTCTGGTTAGACCATGCTCCACTTGTTATGCGAGAATGGCACCATCTATTGGACATTCCCCTCTCATAAACTGGAGTCGGCTATTAAACGTGTGTGTAGTTGTTAAGGAGGATTACAGTGTGTTTGTGGTTGTGTGTGTGTGCGTGTAGGATTGTATGTATGTGTACACATAGGTATTTCTTTGTGGCCATACTGCACACTCCAAAGGTTTTTCTGTGTTCATTCTACAGACTACTATTTGATGATGGTGGGGAAGGTTTGTCTTTTCGTCTTACATGGTTCTTAGCAGGGGGTTGCTGTGAAAGGCCCCCTCAGGTATGGCTGCTATATCGTTGCTGTGGAACCCACTGGAAAAACAACACAAAGACACAGGTGCAATTAAAACAAGCAGCGCAGTCACACAAAAACAACTATTATGAATGGTATTATGAACTGGTTAAAGGGCAGCTTGCATATTGGGATAGAGATTATATTGACGTAAATACAGTAGACCGTGCCAAATTGAGAGTTCAATTTGTGTCTGTGTTTTGACTGAAACCCAATCTGCAGGTCCTTTAAGTTATCTGGCCTGGTACTGCAAGTTTGTACCACTGCTCACCATCAGATGGCATCTCTTTATCGACTTAATGGACCAACAAGAGGGCTCATTTCATAGTTTTCAAACCACAATTAAGAAATATATTTCACAATAAGAATCAATAAATAAAAGTCCTCCGAGGCTAATGTTAAGGAGCAAAGCCCAGTCGCTGATGACAAAAACACAGCAAAAAGGATGAAGTGCCAGACTACCACAGGAACTGCTATTGACACCATTCTAAATTAGAGGGTGATGACAAAGATGTCCTTTTCACCTATCTGAGGGTTAAGAGCACCAGGGTATCATGGTGACTGGAATCTGTCTGTGCTCCGTCTTTGTCTGTGCACCGTTGACAGATGAGCGGCGCAAAACAACAGAAAGGAGACAAAGGGAAATAGAGGACGGGGGAATGTGCTCTTATGGGCACCATCAAGCCCCCTCATTAATCTCTCAGCTCCTTCTGCTAAGTGTCAGTGTCACAGACACCGACGAGGCCCACGGAGACAGCTTGGATTTCGGCAAAACCCTACCACAACAGGCCGGTTTTATAGAGAGATGAGTTTACTGTGGCTAAAGTAAATGAAATCTAATTAAAAGTAACATAAACATGAGACAAGAATGAATGAAAGAAAGACTGAACTAAAAGGAAGGAAGGAAGGAAGGAAGGAAAGAGAGAGAGAGAGAGAGAGAGAGAGAGAGAGAGAGAGAGAGAGAGAGAGAGAGAGAGAGAGAGAGAGAGAGAGAGAGAAAGAGAGAGAGAGAGAGAAAGAAAGAACAGTATGGTAGTACTCACAGCTCCTTGAGTTTTGGCAGGGCCTGGATGGCTTCTGGGAAGACCCTCAGGTTGTTAAAGTTGAGATCCCTAAAGATAAAGAGAGAGAGTCAGTATCCACAGGCTGGACTATGGTGGACCTAACTACCTACAGCGCACCGCAATCACACACCATACAATGCCTCACTCCCAGTACACTGTATTACACCACACAATGCCAAGTACACTGCCCAACATGACACTCTCATACACCAAGCAATGCAACACTACAAATGAGTACATCATCAGTCAAACAAAAACTTTTGTCAATAACGGCTTGAATAAACAGAAACTATGGCCACGTCTCAGAAAAAGGGCAGCATAGAATAGTTTATTCTTTGAAGACACAGTGACAGCCATTAGAGACCAGGCAATAGTAGAGCACAGTGTGTGTTACTCTTCCAGGTCAGACTGCCGCTAAAAGCCATGTGTCCTCACCGCCTGGGGACCAAGGCAGGAGGAAGCAAACAATGGGAGGGCAGAGCTGATAAGAAACATCATGGACTCTATTTATCCTGGAGCAATTACAGGAGGAAGTGGACTCACTGATGACATGCACTCACTCATGCATGCACTCACACACACACACACACACACACACACACACACACACACACACACTAAAGTGGTCAGAGTTTCAGACTTACAGTGTTTCCAGGTTATCCAGCCCATTGAAACAGTTGTCCCCTATCTCCTTTATTCTGTTGTTGTGCAGGTGACTGTAACAAAGTGGTGGAAAACAACAAACGTCAATCTCCAAGACCCAAAGGAAACTTGCTTGACTTAATCATTGGAACTGCTATCATAGCCGTAATAAACAGCTAAGCCAGGTGAAACCCAGGCACACGTACACTGAATGTAAGACTTTGAGTTCGGATGGATATCCTTCCCATTCCTATCAGTGGTGAACCCACCTTCAACCCATAAAAATGAGCCACATGAACGTTTAGAGTTCACATGTCCCTATTACTAAAACTCTGATCTAATCTTTCCACAAGGTGTCCTGAGGAACAGTGTTTGATTGGTAAATCAGGTGTGTCTGTATGTGTGCGTGTGTGCGTGTGCGTGTGCGTGTGTGTGTGGGCCTGCGGTGGGCTGTCCACAGTTGATGGATTCATAGTCGTGTCTTCCTGTTTATTCACACTAGCCTCTTGGGACGTTCAGCTCGGTCCTATTTTCTTTAAATGGGCCCTGCAGCACAGCCATTTGTTTTGGGACTGTGTGTGTGTTTGTGTATGTATTTCCAATGTGAGCTTTGGCTTCAAACGCAAGAAGTATGTTGATCTATTTTGCAGACAATTATCAGTGGGAGAGGACAGACTAAGGAATGTTCAAGTAAAAATTGAAATTGACGGATTTGTGAAGTATCAATCATTCACTCATGTATTGGAAATACTCCCATTTAACTTTGATGTATGAAAGGAAATGAATATATTCAGCATTCCTTGATCTCCTAACCGTATAATCTGCCACCATTCAAGATAGAAACCACAAAAACCGGGAAGCAGTCGTCACTTACAGCACCATCAGGCTGCTGAGGTTGGTGAAGGCGTTGTTGGGAATTGAGGTGATGCGGTTGAGCGCCAGAGTCAGGGCCTGGAGGTTGACCTGGTGTTGCAGAGGACCAATGGGAACCTCGGTGAGGTTGTTGTCATCCAACCAGAGGTGGCGCAGCTGCTGGAGGTCCTGGAAGCTGTCCTCGGGCACGGCCGTGATGTGATTGGCATCCAAGCGACTATAGGGTAGAAGAGAGGAAGGACTGAGCCCTGACCTAAATATCCAAACAATACCTGTATGGTCTGACATAAATAGTTCAAATGACCCTGTATGGTCTGACAAAAATAATTCAAATGACCCTGTGTGGTCTGACAGAAAGTTAGCCAAAATGTACCTGTGTGGTCTGACAGAAACAGTTAGCCAAAATGTACCCGTATGGTCTGACAGAAACAGTTAACCATAATGTACCTGTGTGGTCTGACAGAAACAGTTAGCCAAAATGTACCTGTATTGTCTGACAGAAATAGTTAGCCAAAATGTACCTGTATGGTCTGACAGAAACAGTTAGCCAAAATGTACCTGTATTGTCTGACAGAAATAGTTTGCCAAAATGTACCCGTATGGTCTGACAGAAACAGTTAACCAAAATGTACCTGTATTGTCTGACAGAAATAGTTAGTCAAATTGTACCTGTATGATCTGACAGAAATAGTTGGCCAAAATGTACCTGTATGGTCTGACAAAAATTGTTAGCCAAAATGTACCTGCGTGGTCTGACAGAAACAATTAGCCAAAATGTACCTGTATGATCTTTCATGATAGTGCTATTACTGTTTGGTGACTTTTTGAATTGCAAAAATAAAACCACAAGATTATGATGCGTTTCAATCTAATCTTAGGTAATTTTTGCTATTTTACATGTCTCAACATGTAAATCCTTTCTCAATTTTGTTCTGTTTGACACTCCATAGTCTATTGTTCAATTCCTTTTTAACTCCACACACTCTCTCGTTGTACTCCTCCAGGCTCTTAACCTAATTCGCTCGTTCCCCTCTCGACTCTCGCTTCAAGCTTTCTCCCTCTCTTCCCATTCCTCCGTCCAAATTCCCTTCCTAGCCCATGCTGGAAGCAATGCAGACTGTTGATTGACATCTAGCTCTTTACGGCTTTATACAAGCCCAGCCCGGGCTCTGCCAAAACATATTACTTCAGCTAGAGACCTTAACCCCCTCTGAGAGAAAAGACATCTGTTAAAAAAGAAAGTAGGGGATGGGGGGGAATGAAGGGAGGATGCCCAGGGCTGGAGAGAGGGATGAAGAGAGGACAGTCAGGGCAGGAGAGAGGGATGAAGAGATGATAATGGTGGAAAGCACATCTCTCCATCTGGGTCCCTGCCTCCATTAGGACCCTGTCAATACACAGGCCCTGAGGCAGAGACGGTGTCATCATGGCCTGAGTGGCAGTCCCTCTGAGACAGACATCCAGTAGTCACTGAGACAGTCACAGGAGGAGAGGAGGGGCGGAGGAGCAGGACAGAGGAGCAGGACAGAGGAGCAGGGAGGAGGAGCAGGACAGAGGAGCAAAGAGGAGGAGCAGGACAGAGGAGCAAAGAGGAGGAGCAGGACAGAAGAGCAAAGAGGAGGAGCAGGACAGAGGAGCAAAGAGGAGCAGCAGGACAGAGGAGCAAAGAGGAGCAGCAGGACAGAGGAGCAAAGAGGAGGAGCAGGACAGAGGAGCAGGGGAAAGACGAAGTGACGCAACCCGAACCCCAACAAGGTCCCTGTGGACTGAGTTTAGTGACTGATGGATTATGAAGGGAGCTAAAGGGAACTGGACAAAAAGAAAAATACATCCAACTAGCAGGAATGAGGTGAAGGTTAAGACAAGGTGCTGGTTATCGCTGTCAACTTAGAGGATATACATCTGGCCTGCCAACTGATATCTTAAGCCACCCTGTAAAGAATGTGCAAAATGCAGTGTGGCTCAAAATGTATGAATTTTTAACCCACTTTTTGCAGCAAAACTAGCACTTTATAATATTTTCTTCAAGAGCCTTTATTGATCTCAAAAGATCAGTGAACCAGGGGTTATTTCAGGAATAGTGTGCAAATGCAACTTAAAGGTCTGAGATGAAACCTTCTTCTGAAAGTTCTGTTGTACATAGAAAATGATACTATGCCATGTTAACTTTTTGGTTGGAAATGTTGAATTTATATTTACATAAATATAATATATATATGTGTGTATGTGATGTGTGTGTGTGAGAGATAGAGAGACTTACAGAGACTGCAGAGAGTGAAGGTTCTTCAATGCTTCGCTTGGAACGGTCTTCAGCTGATTGTTCTGCAGCATCCTGAGAGAAATATTACAACTTGGGTTAATAAACTTCCTTCGAGAATGTATGTAGTGGATGACCCTACCTAAAAATGTAAATAAACGTTATTGCATATATTTGACCAGTATCAACAATGAAATGAATAGAGAGATTTCTACAAGCCCGTAATACGGCCCATTGAAACACAGTATTGAAATGTTAATGTTGTTGAAGGCAGTTACTCTGTTTTTAGCTAGCTTCACATTACATTTTTCTGTCCGGGAAAAGCACACTTTAGGTCCTTCTAAAGCATTGACCCACTAACTGTATAATTATATTTAAAACTGGACAATTCCAATAGTAGTGGTAGTAGAAAGTAGTAGTAGCAGTAGGCCAAAATAGAAGGTGTGGTTGCACTTCAAGGCTACCTGTGTGTCCCACAGCTTCAGTTCTTAGTCGTGTGCCTCTCTTTGCACTACAGAACCAAACCAAACAAACCTATCACACTGCACTAGACTGAAATAGACATTGCAAAAGGGATTCACCTGAGTTGGTAGTGTGAAAATGGATCAGTATGCACAGGGCTGTATATAGTGCCCTATAGCACTTCTTCCTTAGAATAATAGACAAACGTTTAGCTGATATGGAAATGGAATAATCTGAGCCACTAAACGCTTTGGGGAAGAAGGCCCTACCCTAAATGACTTCATGTAATGTTTAGAATCAATATGAGGATTCAAAAATACACACAGGGATTGTAATTGTATTCAAATATCTTGGCTTACCAATGCATTCCATTTCCAAACTGGGAGCACTATGCCTTACATTTTAAAATGGGGAACACTAAGTCGTTTAATTTACTTGGCAGTGATGCTAACGTAACTCATTGGTTAAACTAAAGTTTGCCAGCCACTGTTAGAGTAAAAGATCTCTGGTTAAGAAATTTGTACCAATATAAACATACAGTCATTAAAATGTACTTTTATTATTATGCTTTATGATCTGAAGGGAGTTGGGTGTGTGGGTGAATTTGAGAATTGTAGGTGTATTTTTCTGTGCAAGCATGTACACGCATGTGTGTGTGTGTGTAAGTGTGTGTGTGTGTGTGTGTGTGTGTGTGCGCATTTGAAAGTGTGCCTTGCATGGGCTTTGAGTCATTTCTATGTGGCTTATGCGTTTATATTTTGCAATTTACTGACTACATGGTCAATAATTGTTTCACACTTACACATGTACGCGCTTGGAAGTGAAAAGTGAACTTATTTAAGGTCTGTTAGTTCATTGTGTATGTTAGAGTGTGTGTGTGTGTGTTCACCTGTTGTTGTGTATTTGACTACTATGTCTCACCTGCAGAGCAACTAGACTTTGAGCTCTTGGACTGGAACCAAAAGACAAGGTATTTATGGGTTTGTCAAAGTGAGGGTGTGCGTTTACATACACGAGAGAGGGAGCACTAAGGTGAACACTTACAACACTTTGAGTTGATGGAGTCCAGACAAAGCTTCAGGGTGAATGAATGACAAATCATTTCCTGCCAGTCGCCTGAAAGGGAAAAAAATTGTTCATGCTCAAAAGTCATAATTAAGCTTTAATATTTGATACAGCACTTCTTTTTGTAAAAACAAGACAACATTGTACACTCAAAAATAAATAAAAGTACCAAAATCATAGTTAAATGCCTGCCACCGAGTTGTCCCCGCAAGGGAAAATATGGTAAAATGTGTTTCATGTGTTTAAACGGGTCAGGTAAGGAGGAAAGAAGCAACAAGGAAAGCGCAGTCCCATCCACTAAAGAACTTACGAGGAAAGTTCAGAAACCACCTGTCTTTCATTAGTGCTGCAAATAAAAGGTAAACGGATGGTGCCTTTTTGTTTGTGGTTAGTGTACTCTCAAAAGGTACAGCACTGGGCCCTGAAGCAGTCAGTCTGACCTTGATCTTGATAGAAAAAGTACAGATCCGTTCTGAATTGACAGACCATTACATTGGGTGTATCATCATTGAGGGGGAACCCCATCAATAATAAACCTCACACTTCTTTTCAGATTTTTTGAACAGTTTTTCCTAGCGTGTGGATCAGTTAGTCTGAATCAGTGGTAGTTCAGATCCAGCAGGCCTGCAGCAGGGATAGAGTTGTTGCTAGGAGCCACGACTGTGACACCTGAGGTGGCAAGCGGACGTGTCTGGGCGATGGCCTGTTGTCACTTTGCCTGACACCCGGGATAGATTAGGACCCCGTCTGATAGCCTCCCCACTCCATACATAGCCCCTTTCCTGAGCCCCTGCTTGGCCAATCACCCCTCTCACTTTTAGACTCTGGAGAAACACTTCCCAGCTTCTAGAATTAGCCTCGGGAGATAGATAGGTGTAAGCAATATGTTTAGAGCTACTAACGTCCTCGCCTGATATGAATTAAAAGTTATAGAGTAACATGTTATGCATTTTCCAGCTTGGCCTTTTAACAGTTACTCTCAACCATCCCCCTAATGGCATGTGATTAAGCGTACACCTATCCAAGCCATTAACACTACGACTGATTTAAATTGGTAGAATTAGTAGGACAGGGTCCCCCTTTCCCTTTCCTACACACTCCAGGAAGTGTGGATGAAGCTGGGGAGTGTGACTCAGTGTGGCGTGGAGGTGGGTCAGTGGGTCTGGGTCACATAGCTCCCCACCATATCTGGCCTGACAGAGAGATTAGCAGCATTTATCACCCTGCAACTTGAGTCCCGGCAGGCTAGATTCCCCCGGAGCCAAGAGCCCCTGGGTGTGAGCCTGAGAACTGGGGGTGTCAGCGTTACAAGCTCTTACCACAGGCCCCAACGACTATGACCACCGCCACTCACAGAATTGCTTGGCTTAGGCATTAGGAGAGCTCAGGACTGCTGGGCTAATGGAATTTGATATGCTGCAGTATGTTGGGCTGCACCATGAATTGCATATTTATCATCCTGCGCTGAAACCTTACTGTCAATATTTGATATCAATAACACTCCTGCGAATGTAAGCGACGCATACAGAACTATTTCAAATGGCCTAACAGCTGCAAGTTTGAAAAGAATCGATCCAATCCCTGATAAAACCCATTCATTATTCCCAGTAGATTGGCATTAAGGACTTTGAGAGTTATGAGACAATAGACATGGGGTGGGTAGCCCTGTGGATGCATTATCCTAGAGGATTCCATAAGCAATGCATCCCAACCCTAACCACTAGCACGAATGCCCCTGTGTGATCCAAACCCAGCCAATGTTTACCATCCCGTACTTGTTGAGGTTGACCAAAATTGGTAAATAAGTGTGTAGAACGCTCAGTAGCTCTGAGAATACGCTGTTCTTTGGCTCGCTCTGTTTTTCTCTCTCTGCTTCTCCGGAGCAGGAACTGGCCACCGTTCAAACGACAGCCTTCCAGTGGTGGATTCCACAAGGACACGCTTCACCATCAAACCGTCCCATCAATTAGGCCGCTCATAAATCGCTGCGGCCTCATTTGTCAAGGAGTCGTTGTTTTGACAGGATTTGTTTTCTCAGGCATGAGAGATTTTTCTCTAAACTTTGTGACATGAGCAAACCAACGATAATACAAGACCAACCAATCCCGCCAAAATGACTGTCTAGGTTTCCTTGAATGCACTCTAGAGAACTGGTGTGTTAGCTTTGGCTGTTAAGCCAGACAGCCCTTGGATCTGAAGCTCTCCACAGCCACAGACACCTCACGCAAACCTTTACCTTACGCAGCGAATGGCTCGGACGGCCTTCCATGTTTCACAACGTGCCACCCCTCTCCGCCCCATTCCCTTTCGCTTGACAAATTCAGAACCTGTCCCCCAAGGCTTTGCTTCAGACGGAAGAATGTGCTAAGTGTTGTTGTGGAGAGGCTCCACCGTCCCTCCCCTTTTCTAGCACCACTCCCACAGCCTTTCACTGACCCACTGCTTCCCCAGCTAATTCACCACCGGGCCTGTCCTCACACATGTAGTCTCGGGCCCATCGACAACAGCGGGCCTGCCTACACACACGCTGCTGGTCCACCATAAGTCGCCAAAATGCATGTAATGCTCAGGACGCTGTTGTCGGACACACTCCAGGACAGGCGGGCGAGAGGAGGAAGGAGGGTGGGGCAGAAAGAGCGTAGGGCTGGCACTCTTAAGCACATATAAACATCTAAATTGCAGGGGATGACAGAGCGGCCGTGTGTCTGTCAACAGAGCGGCTTAGGCTGTGGCACTGTGGGCAGGACGAGAACCCAATGAACGGGGGTGTGACTACAAGGAAGGGAATGCTTGTATTCTCTCTCTCCGCAAGTCTTCTATCTTTCTCTTCCTCTACAACCCCCCCCCCTCCCACCCTCCCCTAAGGCCTCCCGCTCTGCTTGACTAAAAGTGCTTTGGCTCCACAGCTGGAAGGCCATTTGTAAAAAGCACACTCATGACAAGCCCAAAGACCTGTTCTGGGGAAAAGGTTAAGCAAACACACACATGTACTTGGGGAGCCTGTCAATCAAATGCCTTCTCTTCAAAAAACACCTAGCCAACAGATCGCCAACACTGACGGATGTATCGTGACAGAAAGTAACCTGATTGACAGTTTTGTGGTATATGATAAGTTGATGGGCCTTATGATGGGCATGGCTCTTGTGCGCAAAAAAATAGAGTGAAGTGGTTGAGTACAGGAGGAAAAGAAAGGCCGGCAAGTCTCTCCTTTAGCCGGGTTGACATGGCAACCATTGTTTTGCCTTCTTCCTTCCTGCCTTGCATTCCTCCACACAATGCGATGAAAAGTAAATTGCCCTTTGACAAAGCAGATTGAAGTTGTGTTTGGAAAAGAGGGGGAGTGAAGATTGGTTTAGATGAAAGACGCACGCAGGGTTGAAAAAAACAACGCTGGCGAAGGGGCTCGCTGGCTCCCAGGTAGGTCATTATGCATTCTCCATCGTGCATGTTACCTGATATCAGGTAGACAGATCTTATCTGGTACTTCGAGCTCTAAGCCAGACAGCAGGGTATTTAAAGAGTAAAGAAATGACAAACACACTCAGATTAGATATGGCTATTGAATGGGGCCTTGGAGCCCAAGCATGCTACTGCCTTCAGGCTATGCCCTAAAGAAACATACTAACAGAGGAACGTCATGAGGGACGACATGCAATCTGTCCAAGCTCAAATACGTCTGATCAGAGGTTTATTTATAGCTGTCATCCTGACAGTTTTCTTTTTTTTTTCTTTTCATAATTCAAGTCCCCAATTCTTAATCAGTGAAGTACCACTGTTGCTTACCACTGACTTGTTGAACTAAGCTAGTGGCAGCGCTATAGATCCCCAACACATAAGGTAATACTGAAAGCAGTTAACAATTGTCGTAACAATGCAGATTTTCTGGGTGATCAAACACTGTAGGTCAATTTACTCTCAAATATAGCAATTTGCACCTTTCTACATCTATTTACATTTGTCCCATTATTCAATCATAAATTCATCACAAGAACAGTGAGTGCTGACTTGTGGAAGAGAAGAGTTGTACACTTACAGCTCCTCCAGATAGGGGAGGCTTTTGAAGACAAACGCTGGGAGCTCTGTGATGTTGTTCATGCTGATGTCCCTGTAGAAACAGACAGAAAGGAGTTCTATTAGACAGACCAGAACACCAATCATATTTCACACACACACACACACAGACACACAGACACAGACACAGACACACACCTAAAGTAAACAAAGAGAAACTAAAGTGAAGAATTATTCATGCAGTCATACTACAAGATCTGTTTTATAGAACGATCAAGAACAATATCAGAGAATGAGACTATTAATCTAACCAATGAAAAACATAAATGACAAAGACTCCCAGACCCAAAACGTATGTGTGCGTTTGAGACATCCAAATGCATGTTCTTTCTAGAATATGTGAGGTGTTACAGAGTGATACCTCCTGTGCTTATGTCATCGTTCCCCTATGGAAAAGAATCACATTTGTTTGGGCCTGCAAGCCCCAAATGGGTCCCTAACAATAAACCCAGATTGAAGACCTCCCCCTTTAGCCCTGGGGATTTTCATCTTTACAATTTACAGAAAGACCGGCATGTAGCAGCACGACAAAATATGCACAAAGCACTCGATTTACTTTGCTTCCTGACTAATATGCCAGGGTACATGTGAAGAAATATTACAAGACCTAAAACAGATCCACGGTGTTCGGTTTGAAATGCATTTAATTCTGTTGTCGAGTTTCTTTTCAACCCCTAACTGTCTCCTAGTTCGAACTTAAAAAGGTCCATAAATTACCTGCAGGGGTTGGATAATTAATACAGTAAAATATTTATAGACTGTACTGATTACAGTAACCATTGTTTATAACTTGCGTACTGGCAGGAATGGTTATTTCAATCAATTCAGCAGGACTCACTGGAAGAGTCTACAAGTCAACAGAGACCGGCTTTTTTTCCATAGGCGTTCAATGGATTAAGAATCCATTTGCCAGCTGTTAAGTGCGACCATTCCAGACACCAGATGTGGGGACACCATCCTGATTTAGTTAACGAAGCAACGCCCGCACCGTTCACAAGGTAAGGAAGAACCGGCCAGCTTAGATTTCAGAATGTGTGAGCATGTGGGCCTCTGGCTCCTCAACTGATCATATTGCCCATGCATCTACTCTGTAAGGCCATGCACCAGAACCTGCACAAACCCTCCTCTTTAAGCCTCAAAGGCGGGCCACCAAAGGAGGCCCTCATCATTCCCTCAATCTTTGTCAGCCATCTCCAAGTTACCTGGCTGATCCAATTACCCAAAGGCTCTGTACGATAGTTTCTCTGTTGATCGGCCGCTCCTTTCCCTGGGCTCTCCCCCTAGCCTACACTCACCATCTCCTGTGGTGCCATATGCCATCCCCTATTGTGGACTAGACTCTGCCGGTGGTCCCACGGATACATTGTGGATACATTCGTCTTCTCACTTACACCCGCAGCTGGGAACCTGTCACACACTGTTAGCTACCATGTTGTGCGGGCAGGCTGGCATGCAAGTTAGACACCAGGAAGTTGATAAAGGTTTGTTTCCCTAACTTTCTTCCTTAGTCTGCCTGCTTTGCTAATGAGGAGCTAACTCTAACTATGCAACAACAAGGGAAATTGTTCAATAGGTAGCCAAACAAGCTTATTTGTCAAATATTTTCGTTACACCAACTCTAAAGCTTTTTTTCTTGTCCTTCACACATCAGAAATTTGGTAAACGTCATATCTCTATATCGCATGTAGAAAAGTAAAGCCTGGGGAAATAAATAGTCCAAACTCAATCATCTTGAGTAAAATTCACCAATAAATCTTTTGAAAAACAGTTAACATCAAGAGGAAGAAAGTTCAACAGTGAGTGCTTTTGAAAACAATTACTTTACCTACCTGCCTCTGAAGTTCTTTCTATCAAATTCCTATTTGTTCTAACCAGATTAACAAGCTTAAATTTGATTTACTTAATACTATAATATTAAGACTTTGGCAAAGGCAAGGTGGCCTTTTTCAATCAGCAATACAATCAAACCATTATGGATTCCTAATCTCTGCTAGTTGTTGCCAAATGTTGAAATGGGAATTCTTCTGTTTTGGACAACAGTTCAGCACGGTCCACCGCTTCTCCATAAATATACAAAAACAAAAGACTAGAAACCTGTCCAAGCCTGCGGAAGGGCAGTGTGGATATCCGTAATCCAGTGGCTCTTTTGAGAGACCTCTGATGGTTAGAGTTTAGGCTTGAACCTGAGCCCGGGCTAAACTTTCCCATGACAATTACACACACCACTTCTTCTTGTCCACAGACCAGACTAGGTCCCTACCAAAGCCACAGGACGGCCACAGCATGGCCTGTTCACACAGACACACGGCCGTCACTTGACATGGGTGGAAGGGCCTGACTACAATGTGCACAGGACATCAAAATGAGAGTGAGTCCTGAACCAAGTGGGGTGAATGTGGTATGTGTGGGTGGATGGGTGAGACACTCTAGCTGGCATTGTCTGACCAGAGGGAGGGAGGAAGTTTGCCACGAACACCAAGAGCAGTCAGAATTGACGGGACAACAGCAAGTCAGTCAGATCGTGAATTGGAGGTAAAACTGTGTTCTTACCAATGAACATATGTTGACAACAAGTTCAGGTGTTGTGGTTTGTAATTTAGGGGGAAACTAAATCAACAATTGAACCAACTTTCAGGAGCAGTGACAACATTATATTGTGGAGCAAATATCTTTCACGATTTGTCGTCCTAATGTATTTGAAACCATTTGCTTCCAGTAATTTTACCATTTAAATGTTTGTAGAGCGAGCACGCATATATGTTATATATTATACTGTATAATATATAATGCAAACTATCTGTCCTTTGGAATAACAAAGTACACTTGAACCTTTGGCCAAAGGTAAGCTTGCAGCTTCTTCAAAACATACCCACTTGAACTTGCCTAAAGCATGACCAGTATGTGTCCATATGTGTGTACATAATCATGATTGCCGGAAGAAAATTACGAAGCCATATCATTGATATTCCTTGACCATGATGACTAGTGACAAGGGATTGATGACGGATGGTTTTGTTTATTAATTAAAGAAGTTTGACAAATGAGCTAAAACAAAATAGATTTTACCCATACCAAATTATTTAAACTATCCACGAAAATAATACTGTCCAAGGACATTCTATAAAGTTAGGGGAAGCAATCATAAAGCACTCCCAAAACAATTTTTTTCGGGAGAAGATACTAAGTACTGTAGTTGGTGTCCCTGGCAGTCCACAGGGAACAGACGCTGTCTGTATGTCTGAACAGGCCAGTGACGACTCCTGCAGCAGACAGGGGGTCAAGGTATTTACCACATGGGTACAAAGGAAGTTTGACTCAGTGCAGAGAACAAACAAGCCGTCTGCCAGCCTAACGTGTAAGTAACAAAATGTTACCTGGCAGAGAATACAGAGGTTTTGTTAGGGAGCCAGAAGGACAGAGGTAAACATTCTCCTATCCAGCAGTCATCCTGTTTGAGAGCGGGAACTCACTGACTGGCTCCTTTCACCTCTGCTGACCACGAACAAAAGTGTAATTCAGCCTAAGATGGGCTGAAGGCACCAATGGTGAGGGGGCTCTTGGGGCCAGCAGAGTGGAAGGGCAGCACCCCCACTTCCTCCTCATCTGCCACAACTTCTGCTCATTTAAACTCTGACAGGACCTCAATTGAGATGTGGGTCATAACAACGACCCCCCCCCCCCCCCCCCCCCCCACACACACACACACACACACCCCACCCCCCAGCCTGCTGCACGCTCTCAGCACATGGCTGCACACACAGTGCCTAAACACACTGGGCAGGCTGCACAGGAAAGCCCACAGGATTTTGTCGATCATTAATCCCTGCCGAGAGGAAGCATGAGGCAGCCGACAAGGGGAATGGCGGGTTCCACATCGAGGGGGCCGCCTGTCTTAACGCCCGGATCTTCTCCTCCGTCCTCACCTGTTCTTTTCGGGCATGAGTGTTGCTCCATTTCAGCAGCCAGACTCAAAGTGCATGTACACACTCTAACACATTGCAGGGCGACAGGCAGGAGGCTGCTCAAACCAGCTCCACTACCTTCAACTGCCTCTCTGCCCTATGGCTCCTATGCAGAGGTAACACAGCACGAAGATATGGACCATTACAGAATTCATGAACGTTTAGAAGTTCTCACACGATTGAAGTCTGGACAAAGTATGTGTTTCGAAGTGAATTTCAAAAGGAAAACTTAAAAATCAACAATTCAGAAGAAACTAATCCCTCCAATGCAAAACAAAAATGTAAATCGCAGTACAGTCTACCAAATAAGAACACTGCCCAATGAATGTAATTATTTGCATTGGTGAGTATTACAGCTCTTTCCGCCTGTCACAAAAGTAGGCTATGTGAAAAAAGGAAAAGAATGAATGTTTAGGTAGCCTACTAAACTAAACTTTAGATCCCCTGAACTCAATGGATACTCTTTGAAATTTCTTAAGATTAGTAATTCAAAAAACAAGCCTCATGATCGGGGAGACCAATTTGTTTTGGCTAGGGGCCAGAACTTGTCTTTCTTTGGTTGTCTAAACCATATCTATGGTCTTAACAGGTATAAAGCATGATTGCAAATCAAGGTTAAATTGTGACTAAAGCATAGTCACCCCTGATATTTTATGAAATTTTGTTTAGTTAGAACTAGAAATGAATAGATTGTATAGGGGTGGTGTGGTTTTTATTAATCCACTAAAGTCTCAATGTTTTAAAGTAGTGTGGAAATGAAAAATGTCCATTTGTATTCTGAGAAAGGACCCATTGGAGAGAGATGGTCCCGTCTGGGCTCAAACTGACCTCTGCACGGTTTGGTAGGAGTGACCACGCCACACAACCACTTGTCTTGGTAAGGAGACCTTTTAACTTTGTACAGACTGGTCTACGTCAGAGGAAGAAAAATAAGAGTTGCTACTAGGTCAAGCCTGATATTCAGATGATTGTTTGAAAGGACAATGGCTTCTTTTTTCAGTGATACGGAAGCTGTGCTACAGTGGGCTTCTTCTAGCATGGCAATTACCCTATAAATTCCTTTTCTGGATGTGTGCAACAATACAAAGTGCAAACTAAAATTGCAATTATCTTACGTCTGCTGGCTGATCTGTAGTAATTACATTTCACTAATGGTTTACTCCTGAAAGCCGACCGGTTTCAAGCCTTTTCTGTGTCGGCCTTATTTTAAACGGTGGCCTTGTCCTTGTTATCTGTCCCCACTCCGTTTTACTTTACTAAAATAATAAACAACAGAGTTGAGACATTCCCAAAAATACTTAAAAGAAAATAATTGTAACAAAATCAGTTATTTAAGAATTTGTGAATAAAAAAAAGCTTTTATTCCTTGGTGATCTAGTGTGAGGCGACATTCTGTGGAGTGGAGCTTAAAGTCGGCTTGTAACAAAAGGTAGCCATCTATATACTAAACTGAGGTGTCCTGCTAACTAGTCCCCATAGCGTCCTTCCCAAATAAATGTGCACTGTCTGTCCCTCACTGATGACCAACCTGCGTCAACACCGACTCGCTACCAATAGTTTTCCTTAATCAAACAATCATGGGGAATAAAAGCTAGCATTTGATCAATATAAATCATTTAAAGATAGATTCTGTTCATATTTGCATTTCAAGGGTAAAAAGTCGGATTTACAGACCTGATTTCCCCCCTGTTAATTGGGGTTCATTCCTTCTCCATTTGATGCAATTAAAGACACCAACCAAGCACCTCAACTTGTTTTGTTTTTAAGAAAAAAACAAAAATCCAAAAACCAAAGTAGTAAACAATGACATATCTCTTTGCAGAGCTTAGAGAAACCACATCCCGTTATTTACTTGCAAGCTTTCTCAATGGTCAGAGAAACAGACTGTTCAGTGGAGGGTCACGATCAGCAGGAAGTAGTTTTCTCTCAGTGGGTAACAGCGTTTAGATACATACCATTTTTGGAGCGTCAGGCACCCAAACTTTTACCAAGTACATTTTTTAAATATTAACACTAGATAGTATCATTCATTAAAAAAACACAGCTAATGTAACAGGACACCTTTAAACTATTACTTGAGTAAACGTAACATTAATTGAAAACTTGACATTATACAAATTTGACTGATCTAAATAATCCACAAGCTAGTGTGACTTTGTCTGCCACTTTGAATTTGCCACCTTAAGTATGTTACAGATGCCAGTCTGTAGATCCGACAGGCAAGCTAACAAATAAATGGAGGACAGGGCCTCCTCTTAGCAAAACATGCCAACGAAGCCAACCTTCTGGGGAATCATTTCCTGTCGTCTAGGGAAAGCAATTCCTGCGGGGTTCATCAAACCACTGGCTGTCAGGAACCTGTCTGTTTACGTCGTTATCGCTCTGTGTGTGTGTGTGCGTGTGTGTGACGGTGTAGCCATTTGCAGCTCTGTGCCTTGCTCCCTAACTCTCAAGTTATATTTCTCTCTTTCTCCATCCACATTATTTTCCATCACAGCAGGGTTATTTTGTATGGCAGTCAATTTGTTCTGGCCGGATAACATTTGGGGACATTATGTATGTGTTAACAACCTTTCTTAAAAAACACATCCGAAGGCCAACTATTACCCTAATTTCCAAAATATGGCTTTAGACCATTTATAATGGCATAGAGGTTCTGACCTTTCCTTTGATCCATCAAGACCTGTAAAACATGGACATTGTTCCCCTGTGCGTTAGACTGAATTAAACACCACAGCTGTGATGTGTCTCACTTCAACAGACAGAGTTGAAGGACTGCAGAGGTTCAAGAGACAAAGAACACAGCAAAAAATAACGAGAGCGTAGGCCTGCCCGGAGTGAAAGAGACTTAGCATATCACAGAGCTAAAAAGTTTTCACACAATATTTTGATAAATTATCAGAGGAGAGAGCAAAAAAACCTGCTCAAACACAATGACATATTACTCGATGTTGACTCAAGTTAAGGCTAGAACGTCACAGTGGCTGTCAACATAGCTATTCCTTACATTCGTAAGTCTTAGCCTTTTATTTCTGAGGAATACATAAGTAAAAATGTGTGAGTGTCCAGAAAAAAGGATTTCCCAAGTATAGTTGATGTGGAAAGAATGCCCTAGTGTTTTAAACCTGTGAGCTAGAAGTCTTGGGAAGTGAAGCCGTAGCTAGCATCTATCTTCATGAAAGTAAACAAACGCAGCATGCTTTGTTTACCAAACTCGGACACAAAGTGCCTTCGTGTGATTAATTAGGCCATGGACAAAGGCAGCAATAAAGTAGAGAATTGACAAACCTGCAGTTTCAAAATGTTATTATCCATTAATGCACATTTTGTTGGAGACAACTACAATGACTCCACCAAAAGAACAGGATGGCAGGTTGATAAAGCTTGGGGCAACTTTGTCAAACTGGGAAAAGGTTTGGTGAGTGAAAATAACAACAATCCTAATGGCGGAATTTGTTTTAGTAAACCAATAATTATAGGATGACGCACACGGGAACATTTGTAATAGTAGCTAATGATCCTTCCTAATCCTTTTCAAGGTCATAAGTCCTTCTTCTTCTTCCCCTGCAATAAACAGCAATAGTCCCCTTGACGCTGTAGGGCGGTTGCTTAGGTTATGATTAACCAACTCATTGTGAAACATTAGGTATTGACTAATGTGAGGTACATTCAAATCTCACTTTCTTCTGTCTGTGAAAAGAAGCAATCAACTGCATTTTATAACATCAGTTTAAGAGCCTGGTACTGAGAGCAAGAGGACATAAAAATACTTTGGAATTCAGATTGGGCAAAACAAAAACTTCAACAAGCAATGCAAATTAAAGAAGCAAGGGCATGGCTTCTGCAGCTTTGTTGGACAAAAATACTTGTACATAACAGGCTCACTTTTACTGGCTACCTAACTTTGTTTTTAGAAATTACACTAAAACATATGTAATAATGTCTTACTTTATTTATTGAATCAATTTAGTCTGTGTTAAAGGAAAAATCTATCCATAAAATCCATGTCTCTGGCACATTGCTAACTTAAAGGGAACAAGTGAGTACACCCCTACCTGCTTAAAGGGAGTTAACTTCACATCTCAAGATGAACACCTGAATAACTCTGTTTCAATTGTTGTATAAAATATAAAATAGATAGATGTAGGCAGGCCTACATCTTCATTCGTTAAGCTGCTGATGAATTCAAGTAATATGCTTGCTATTGAACTCAAACTTCATTCGAATGCGCTACAGGCTATCCACAGGGTAAATTAGACACATGGCAACATGCAATAGGTTTTAAGTTGTTTTCAAGTGAAACTTTATAATATACTTTAATTGGGTAATCTACCCACGGGCCTGTTTTACACACTCATTAAGCCCCAGATAATATATTATTATTATTTCCAAACTTGATCACATTGGCTAAAGTTATCCCTACCCTACAAACCTTGAGGATGAGGGGCTTGATGGTAAGAGACAGGTAAAAGGTAAAGATTTCGCAGCGTTCATTTCAGTTTCTAACAATTTGTAAAACTTACAGGTTGTAGGTGAAAGTGCTAAGACCACTTGGGACAGAGATCAGTCCCTTTCCAGAGCAATCTGCTCCTCCGTCCTCATTGCAGCTGCATGAGGGTGAACAAGCGGCCGGAGTCGAGTGTCCTTGACCAGTGGAACCATCATCAAGTAAACAGAACCACAAAAATATCCAGACTGGTAACACACGCATTTTCTTTTCCATTTCGGTTCAATAGGAAGCAAAAGGCCTTCACCGTTTCTTTAGTCCGGACGTCGGATTTTCATGTGGTTACTTTGTTGGGGCTTCGGATAAAGCCTCCTTATTCTTTTGGGTAGGCTAATTCGCAATGAAAGTGAATATGCATTAGGTCGATATCACCACAACATACGTCTTGTTTTCCCTGGTGTCAAATAAAATACATTTTCTTTGGTTTACCTTGCACGAGGAAATGTTCATACCGTTGGATCGTATTGGTCCCATGAAAATAAAGTAGCAGCACGAACGACAAATCTGTACCTTTCGCTTTTTCTGGCTTTAGTTGTCCCAATAAACAAGCAAAGCATGCGAAGTCTCGGTCGCGCGTCGCTAAAATTGGAAGCACGGTGTTTACTAGCCTGTCCTTAAAATCGCGCTGTATGTTGCTATCGATTTGTTTCCTGTAAAACAGTAGGCTTTCAGCCATTCCTCACGTTCCCTTTCCTTTGCTCCTATACCGCCAACCAACAGCCCACTTCTTGTTCGGTAAGCACCCTACCGGACAACCTGCCATACTGTTCAGTATATAGGCCCACAAGTATCTTACTAACCTGCCCTACGACGTCACCAATTGGCACCTACAAATATAACGTTAAAGTAATACCAATACAAATACACCCAAAGAAATACCCAATTTTGAACAGGTCTTAATAATCTTTCAAATAACCTTGCTCCGAAATATACTGTTATGCTGCTTGTCTCGTTGGCTGGAAGATTGAGGGATGCAGTAAAATATGCCAATCTAACCAGTAGGCCTATGCTACAAAGCAAAAATAGGATACAATCTTAATGAATTGCCTACATTTAAACTAGGATGTTTTTTTTAGCAAGGAAATGTCATAATTTAACGTAAGCAGATTGAACACAAAATCTAGTCCTGGTTATAATATTGATCTTAAACAAATAGTAGTCTACGTACAAGTTTACGTGTAATTTGCATACTTTGAATGGGCGTTGGCATCACTAGAATGACTGGGGTTTAAATCAGTCTCATAACTTGTCTGAGTGTGCCTTAAGGATTTAAAGCAGGCCCTACCCAACAAAAAGCAAGTCAGAAAGTAATCACCGAAGCTGCGCAAAAAGTAACCGTTTTGTTCGTTGTAATGTCTTTAACTAGCAAACTAAGCTGTGAGAACCCAGTTAAATATAACAATGTGTCTTGTTATTTGTAAAAAATAATAATATTATACGATGACTTTATCTATATCTAACCGTTGCTTAACCATGCATGGGTATGCACTGAAAGTGGGCAGAGTTCAAGAGGAGCCTAAAAGAGTACAATTCAATAGTCAATCGGATCGGCTCTGTGTGACTGTTTTTTTAATGATTTAAAACAAATTATTTATCCAATTTTCTTTGTGTTATATTGATTTCATGTATAATGTCAAGTTTCATGTTTGTAATGTCCGATGAGTGCAGTTGTAAATGAGCCTATTGGCATAGACACATTATAAGAATTGTTCAATTATGTGCTCTCTGTCAAATTAACAAAGTATTAAAAGGCAAATATGACACCAGTTTAGTGGTCGCAGGCCCGCATGAGGACCTTGACACAAATAAGGTACCAGTCTTGTTGATTGCATACATAATCACTGGTGAAATATAATTTCTATTTATCAGTGGGAATATTTCCCAACATTGAATTGAGGTTCAAGTAAAACGTGCTAACACAATATCATTCACAAAATTATACTTACATTTCTAGTTTTCATTGATGATAAATGGTACTAAGGGAACAACACCAGACTGTTTACACCAGACACTTCCAAATGACTATCAAAACCAAATTATCAAAGCATTACAGAACAGATGCAATAGGCAGTTTTTTTATTTTAACTGATTTGAACTATATTAGTGCTGGATAGTACTCTTTGCCAAAGTCCAAGGACCTCTACATGTCTGTGTCTGTTCCAAATGGCCGTACAGAAATGTATTCTGCACCCTCGGACTGGAGTATGTAAACTAAGACTGCTTTTAAATTCATTTTGAAAGACCTGGAGAGAGAGTTGTTAGGATGTCGGTGCTTAAAGTGATATTTTTGACACATGGCTTGTACTGCACTTGCTCATTGGTAGTGTTACTTATTGTAGTGTTCTCAGTTTTTTGGTGTATGTTTGTAACAACTGGCTTTTATTCTGTGCTGCTCACTATCTTGACCAAGGATCCCTTGCAAAATAGATTTTTAATCCCAATGGGACCTTCCTGGTAAAATAAAGGTTATAATAATACTATAATAATATAATAATGTATAGCACAGGGTAACTCATATGCATATTGACAGCTGTTGTTGTGTGCTCTTTTAGTACACAAACTCTGGCATCATGTCGTAAAGGCCCCATCCTAACAGTGGTTATTGGCACATAGCCTTAGTAGTTCAGATACCCAATTCTAATGGCTGTTTGTTACAGAAGGTGTTCATATCTTGTCACAAAATATTCTGGACCAGATCCATGCTTTACTTTTGAGTTTCAGGTGCTGCTGGCTAAGCTCGTTGGACAGCCTACACGGACTCTGCGGCCTGAATGCAGCGGCTTAGCTCCTTGGTTGTTTACGACAGCGCTGTATCTGTTTAAGTAATGTCAATGTTTGCAAGGTTCTCTTTCTCCTTGAGTGCACCCCAGATGTTACAGTAGTCGCACCAGCAGTTCCATATCGTCTGAAGAGAAATACTACCACTCAGTGGTGAGAGTTTCACAGTGCCTCATACAGTAGAGTTTCCATCTCGAATGTACACAGGGAAGAATAGAAAAAGTGACTGCAGAACGACTCTAGCCTTTGTGTCAACACAACTAACTTTATTATCAATTGGAAGGCTACTTGTGTTTTAGTTGACAGCATACTAAATAAAAGCACAGGCGAATATGGAAACTTTGATTCATTAATGTATTATTTGACAGCACACAACCGTTGCCATTTTCCCGCTGACTAACAATCCATTAAAATGACTTGGGATGTGTAAAGTATAGGGAGTAGTAAGTGGGTGGAATGGTGTACTAAAGGCAACCCTTTTGCCCCCAGTTATGATGAAGCTGTGTATATATGCTTTGCTTGAGTCCTTTTAGTCCTTCTTTGCCAGGCTGAGTGTGTTTGTTAATAGCATGTAGGGAGTAGTAAGCGGATAGAATGATGTACTAAAGGCAACTGGCCAGACTTCACCAAGAAAATTCGAAGTACACCCAGGTCCAAATGCTTCCCAAGTCCACCACGTATAAGAGGCACACGCTAGAAGGTCCCTTTTGCCCCCGGTTATGATGAAGCTGTGCATATATTCTTTGCCTGAGTCATGTTAGTCTTTCTTGGCCCGGCTGAGTGCGTCTGTTAATGCCAACACCCAGTAGAGCAGCCGTCCCTGCAGAGGACAGAAGAATGTTAAGATCAGAGAAGATGAGAGCAAGGAAGAGAGAGCGACACCTTAACACCAGATGACGCTGTCTCTCTGTCCTCTGGTCCTCCGCTTGGTTGAAAGGCCTTGGCTGGGCAAGCGGGTTGAGGAAGATTTTTCCCGGAGCATCATCCAGCCTGGTTGTCTGCAGACCACAGCTGAAACCATTGAATCGAAACAGAATAAAAGAAGCAGAAGAACCCTGAGAGATGATCTCATGAAATTGCACTGTTTTTCAGAATTTCAATGCCATGAATAGCATTCAAAGTGGTATTGCTCAGGCAACGTTACATAAAAAACCTTGGGGCATTGTCTCTTTTTTTTAAGGCAGTGAATGGAGGCATTGAGGCTATGGTTGTTGCCAATAGATTGTCAGTGGGCTACTGTTGCTCAAATCATGTCTGTCTGCTGGACAAATTATGCTATGCCATTGAATGACAGCTCCATGGACTGTATTGGCAATGAATCTGTTGTCATGGAAGTAAACCGTGGCAGTGCAGCACATTGGTCTGACTGAGATAGCTTTTAATGGCTGTCTTTATGTGGTTTTGGATGGCATGTCTTAGAAACCGCAACTTTTTTACAAACCCAGAAGGCATCATTCTCATCTGAAAGCCTTGAAGAGGAATTGGCGCTAACAGAATTTCTTAGATGGTCCACCCATGTGGTCCTGTCACTTTACCCTCTGTGACTGTGACTGGCTGGTGCAATACTGTGCCCTCCAGCCTTGATCCCTCCCAGACCATCAGTGCAACGTTACAATGGGTACTGTTTATTCCTCAATAGTTTGTGACATCAGCCATGCCAACGAATACAGAGGAGCATTGTGGGTTGTTTAATTCATATTTTTTAACTTGGTCTGTCACATTAGGAATGTGTTTTTGTAGTAAGAGGCTACATGATAATCCGTACTGAGATCAGCTGCGGAAGGCGAAGATTCAGCATCGGTGCACTGTAAGTCAGTAAGTATGATACCACTCCTGCCTCTCACATCTGATGTACTCATACACCGTGCAGTATCTCATTCACATGTTTTATGTTCAATGAAACTATAGGAAAAGTATTTGGACATATTTTAGGAGTGGGTCTTAAACCAGGGTAAAAGGTTTTGTTTTGTTTATTCTTGTCCTTCCATTATTTGGTTTGGAGAATTGTTTTATACAGTAGTAGAATGTAGATTCATATGATGAAATCATAAGCACTGAAGGGTTTTGTTAAATCAAAAAGGCAGCTATATATGCAAGCTAAACATTCTGGACCAATGTTGCTGTTTTATCGATTCATACTATAGTACTATGTTATGTTAGGCTATTCCATGAATAAAAAACATCTCAGCTGTGCCCCATGAAGCAACATGAGCAAAGTACAAGTCTGCAGACCTACCCTCAATAGTCCCAAAAATATAATTCATTGAAAGAATACTTGAAAACAGTAGAAGCTAAAGCAATGTAGAAACATATATCAAAGCCTATGTGTGTCCTGTAGCTGCAGGGTCTTTTATGAAAGCACGCTGTCAGATTAATTTCCAACCTCTCAATCTGGGAGGCCTGCTCATGGCGAGGTTCGGCAAATCCTGCCGGCTCATTGTGAAACAGCATTCTGAAATGATGGAGCACCAGAAAATCATGCCCTCCCCTTTTGTGTCCCCACAAAGTGCACCAGCCCCAGACAAAGCAGAGAAACAGTGGTGTAATTTTAATTTGGCAGTGAGCTGGGGGGATGGGGGACAAGTGAAGAGGGTAGGTTCACTAAAGACCTGGCCTCAAAAGCACTGGTGAGGAAAACTGTTATTTTGTTGTTGTTGGTTGTTTCCTTGTACATGCTTGGCCACATAAAATGGATAGGTAAAGGTTGACCTGAAAGACAATACTTATCCATATGTATGTTTTGTCGTAATGATGCCAATGAGTTGTGCTACAGAAACAGAGTTTAGTCTTCCAATAGTTCCCTCAAGAGATGATCTGAATTTGAGGTTTGTCGCACCCACAGATCAGGTGACTCACAGAACAGGCTTGGTAAGGTGGTTTTCATGGTCACATACTTTTCAGAAATTAAATAACGGTTCTCGCCGATTTACGTCATCTCCAGCAGCTACATAAAACATTCTATCGAGCTATTGAGTTTGCGGCATGACTCATGGCCTATTGGACTGTATTGTGATGCCATTGAGAGGCAGAGGATTGGCTGGGCCCTAATGAAATCCTTAGGAAAACAAGTTGGAGAGAGGGTCAAACTGAACGTGCTATTCTCTTGCAAGGGTATATTGACTGATATTTGAAGATTTAATGACGTGTCTGAGGCAGGCAACCAATAAGTGGCCGTGGAGAGCAGGTGCTTGAATTGGAATATAACACTTCCCTGTCACAACCCAAACTTCACTGATTTCATCCACTCATTCACTGCACCTCCCTATCTTTGCCGTGGCCAAGGCAAGGATAGATGCTGCCCTGTTCAGTTTGTATTGGATAGAGTTCCCTCTTTTGGTTTACAGCTCAAGACAATGATTTCTAAAGAACCTGATCCTTCTGCATCAGGTTCAAAATTACCTTTACAGTTTCTTGAGTTTCAATACAACATTGTTGATAATCATTACTGGCGGCTCCCGATCCCATGTCTAATGTTATTGGACCCATGGCAACTCAACCCGTACAGCCTGACTCCCACACCCGAAACTATGTGGAGTGGGTCTGTGTCATTCCTGATCACCAACAAGCTTCTTGCACACAACCTTGTAGAGCGCTCCTGCTTTCCTCAGAAATCACCCTATTTCCTTTCTTTCCTGACAGAGTGAGCCCGCTCCCCACCGAGAGACAGCGGAATGATTTCCTATTAGTTCCTAAGATCCAAACGGTAGAAGAGTGTGACTCACTGACTTACACAACATAAGCCTTTGCGGCTCTTTAAGCTCTCTCTATCTCACTCACTCTCTCCTTCTGTCACTCTTGCGCTCTCTGTTGTTCTCCTTCCTTCATCTTCTTCCCCAATGGTGCAGAGTCTCAAGGGTAGACTGAATGTCCTCTTCCATTCGCCTGCTATTTTGGTCTCCATGTCAACAAGACGTGAGTCACCACCCAACACACAAAAACACACCTCTTTTATGGACACAATCTTTGAAATGTTTCAGTCCTATACATTCAGCAACTAATTAAATGAAATGGCTTTGTCATTTTCTTCATTCGTTTTAGCCCAAATTTGACGAGAGTATAAGTCTGCAACAGACTTAGCTGGTAGGACCAATTATAATCTGCAGGATATATCGACTTTGCTACTTGACCATTCAGGATTTCCACAGTGCTTCTTCCAAAGTTGTCTATGTTCACAATTTGTAATGTCCCATCAGTGTGGCTAGCAGATCTTTCCTGAGTGTGATATTAGAAAACAGCCATATTGAGTTTAATACAGCAGGAGAGTTTCTTAGGCTACTGTTCATAACTCCTGCATTCATATCCAAGTTCCTCAGGCTTCAGAGGAAACCTTTGGCTACCCTGTGGCTCTGCACAAACAGTGCAACTTTGTGTAGCCTGAGGGTCTTCCTATGTAATGAGACAGGGCATGGGAAGACGAGCTGGAACCTCTTGATTGGCTGAATATTGATACATGCTCATCTTGCCTGCAATGAGAACTATGTGTTCCTTTTCTTATCTTCAGGCATCTTCATAAATGTCTATTATATTCATGGGCCTTATGATTCATCTCTTGATTCAACATGGCTGAAGAGATGATTGCGTAAATAATATACAGCCTATGCCCAGCCTAATACAGATATAAATATCAGACCTTTAAAAAAAGCTGATATAAATAACAACGCTATAAATGCACCACGCTTCTCCCTGCTTGGCCACTGAGAGGAACCATAGTGTTCCGTCAGAACGCCTTAGCTCAGTGTAGCCCTGAGCACAGCCAATATTTCCAGCCTACCCTTCTTGTCTCAAACTAATGAATAATTTCTCAGCCAATGTGCTCCGCCAGAACACATCAGAGGGCCGGATCACGTCATTGGACCTCTCTTACGCACATATCCCTGCCAATGCAGCTAGGCAAGGCTTTTCCCTAAGACCTCTGGGAGTTGGTGTTTTTGTTGAGTGTAATGGCTGGTGTTATTACCAGCAGAGAAATTCAGAGGGAGAGACTTGCTGAGGATAAATATATATCTGCTCTGGAAAATGAGCAGTCATAAAGAAAACATTAGAGGTTTATGTTCTAAAATCATAATCAACAATTCAACATCAAGCTGAGCGTTGTTTTAGCAACTGTCCGACACATGCTTCCATACATGCATACACAGAGCTTTATCAGCTCAATACCTTGCTGTGGGCTTTTTTACAAGGCATCCATGGCTGCTGTTAGTTGCTGGTTTAGGTGTTAGTGTAGGTGGAACTGGTTTAGGTGTTAGTGTAGGTGGAACTGGTTTAGGTGTTAGTGTAGGTGGAACTGGTTTAGGTGTTAGTGTAGGTGGAACTGGTTTAGGTGTTGGTGTAGGTGGAACTGGTTTAGGTGTTAGTGTAGGTGGAACTGGTTTAGGTGTTAGTGTAGGTGGAACTGGTTCTCTCTGTCCTTTCTCTCACTGAGAACCCCCGCATGGAGTAATTAAGAATCTCTCCCAGCTCAGGAGCCTTGTCTCCCTAATCACACACACACACACAAACCCACACACACACACACACACACACACACACGTCGCATACACACGCTCTACACTCACGCACGTACACACATATGCGGTTGCTGGCACGCACATAGCTGCTTCAACAATATAGATATTTTCCTTGAACACGCTTGCTTCCACGCAGCAGTGGGTAGCTAGGTTCCTTCACATGCATGCAGACACTGTCACGAATCCCACTCAACCTTAGTACTCTCATCCGGTGTCTGTTCTTCTTCATGTCACTTCTCTCTTATTTAATTTAATTCCATCTACTTTTTCCCCTATCCCCTCCACCCTTCCATTCAAAGTAGTTTTATGGTCAATTACTTCACATGTCGAGACATACAAAGGAATCGAAAAGACGTTTCCCATGCTCTTGCGGTAAACATATAAAGTGCACATTCAAACACAGATAAGACATATATACTAAAGCTAAAAGATGTCCAATAAAATTATATATATATATATATATATATATATATATATATATATATATGCAGAAGTGTATAGTCTACAATGTATTGCTAGGGGTAGCAGCATATGTCACTGTAAGTTTGTTTGTAGTATATATAAACATCTGGTCTGTCATTTCAGATCCCATCACTCCCTCTTGCCATACTGTCACCTCTTTCCCTTTACCTGTTCCCTGCCCATCTCATCACCTGCAGCTCATTCCCCATTAGTCTCTGTGTACTGTATATGCACCAGGCCACTTACCATTGTTCTCTGCCAGATTGTTTATAATAACAGCGTTATTTCGTTCCTGTTTTCCCTGTTCCTTGCATTCTGGATTACTTGCTGCCCCTTGACGGATTGTTTGTCTAGTTTTGATATTCGGGTTTTGACCCTGGACTCTTTTTTGGACTGAGTAAACTGAGTTATGCTTTCCACTGTTGCCTGTCTCATTGTTATGCTTTCGGGTTCTACCTGCCAGTCCCAGGGAACCTTACAGACACAGACACACACAGACACGCACACACACACGCACGCACGCATGAGGAGAGATAGCTTATGATAACGCACAGCCATACATTTCTGTAAGTAAAAGGAATATAGACCTAACAGTTGAAATGTTTCAGTGAATCTGTCATTTTGAACCTATAATGGACTCCATTTGTGTAGTGTGGCCTCTGCTCACGTTCTCAACACAGTGGTTGTGGTATCCAAGTCCATCACAAATGATACACATTAATTTGAGTTGTGAACCCCATAAGTAAAATTACAACTGGAGTAATCACTCTGTCCTCCCATCTCCGAAGGCTCTGAATACATTGTTAATTGCATTTGAAGAAATTCAATTTTCTCGTGAAAATAAAATGCTTGAGTTCAAATTGAAGTGAAGTGTCAGTTTATAATATGAAATTAGAATGAAATATCGGATTGTTAACTTGAGATAGAAAGTTCTGTACAAATTAACCAACTGGGAAGTTTTAACTACGAGCCAAATGGGTTTTTAGATTTTCCACAACTACTTTTTGTTGTTCTTTTTTTTTTTTGCCCTCTCATTTCTTAAACTCTTTTCTCACCTTTTGCCATTATTTCTCAGGGACTCGGTCTCTCACTTACCAACACCTATACTCATGCGTCACTCCCTCATTCCCCTCTCAAGGGCAGCTTACTTAGGCTCTCAGCAGTCACTCCATGTTGTGATGACATCTCACACCCTGGTCTTAAATACCAAACTGTCTAGAATTCTCACATTTTCACACTCCCACCCTTTATTTAGACGTCACAAGCATTTTGATAAAGATTTTTCCAGAATGGTTATAACGTTACAAGTTTGATAATAAGAAGTTGGCATCGTTTCGAGCTTGCAAAGGGTAAAATAAACATACTTTTCTTATAATAATATTTCAAAGCTTATGATGTCAGGGGTTACAGTACAGTCAACACAACTGTCTTGACCAGAATAGCCAGTTTAAATATATCTTTGAAATATTTAAAAACCATATCAACCATATCGATAACGATAAAAACAAATATTTGGAAAATGTTCAGGTAAGAAATAGGAAGAATCTTGAGAATAGGACATACAGAAAATGTATGCGATTGTGAATGACAAATTTAATCTGTCCCCGATTTAGAATCTTGGGTCTGAAATTTGCATTCTACGCTAACCCATTGCTTCTCAAACTATATTAATAATGTATTCTTCCAGCACAAAACAGTGCACGTTATTCTTCACTAGCACTATGTATTTACACACATGGTGGTGTCTCTCCACCTCTCTCTCTCTGTATTATCTTGTTGTTTTCTGTTTTGTTTAGTTGGCTATGTTGTTTAAATGATGGGCTGGCTAAAATGTTTCAACAGCCTTTTCTACGTTGTGGCAGGGGGTCCTTCTTGGATCAATTCCAGTTGCATGATTAATCACTCTATTGAGTGGCCTGGCCCAGGGTCCTGAACCTAAAACCCATTAAGCCACACGCTCAGGTTGTCAATGGCAATGAGCTACATTTAAACGTATCTGTTCCACGAGCAGAACAACCAAACCGGGTGAACGTGGTCGCTGCAGAGCAGATGTTACTGTCCCATTTTCAGACCAGGGTCGCGTCAGGGTCGGCAGACACTGGCCAGCATCCTGTGGCATGCCCGCCGTGCAACATTAAGCTATGAGGGACAGAAGCTGGGTGTAAGTATCATAATAATGGTTGTGGTTAAGCAATAAAAAGACAGAGAGATTCAGGGAGAAATAATGAGACACCGTGAACAAATGTAGGATCTGCAAAATTCTGTGGAGGGGCTGCATGTAAAATGAAAAACATTCTTAAATACAGTAGCACGGAAAGATTTGACCTTAGATGTTTTAGTTGATACTTCACTTTTCTTTATTATCATTACGTGGTCTGCAGTAGTCAGTATTACATTTCTCTTGTTTTCCTCTGGGATCAACGATTCATCCCTGTCTACAGACGGCTTTACATTCCAAGCCAAGACTTGCATCGAGGCATCATTTTTATACCTCCGAAATCTCAGAGATCACGATTGAGGCCCCGCTCTGACGTCATTCCTTCAAAGGTTCACTGTGGATCTCTGATGCAACATCAGGTTGAGAGAAAGACACAGACACAAACACACAGAGAGAGAGAGAGAGAGAGAGAGAGAGAGAGAGAGAGAGAGAGAGAGAGAGAGAGAGAGAGAGAGAGATTTTAAATATAACAAAGTTGTGATTATTATTATTATTATTATTATTATATATTATTATCATTATGAGAGTATTAGCGTGCCATCAAGACCCTCTACCCATTTTTTTCTGGTTTTCCAAATGGTAATTTTTGCAACTCCTGAAATAAGGTTTAATTTTTACAGAATATCTTAGACCAAGAATTAACAAGGGAAATGAAAACATCTTCCCAAGCCCCTCATACCATCTCTCTAGTGTTTCAAAAAGCCCCACTAACCTCGGACACTGCATAAACAAATGGGATCATGGCTCTGGCTCAGAGCAGAAAGAACATTCCATTAGCTGGGTCCAGGTGTGCCAGATATTGGTTGGTTCCATAGCCCCATGCACTCGTTCGGTCCTCCTTGCTAACGGAGGCTTGTAAATGGACCACCAGTAGCCCTACGGGAAAAACCCAGACCCAAAAAACTTGATCCACCTCCTTAATCCCTGCCAGACAGCGTAGGTGTTGGACGTTTACATAAGTATGATGTAAATCTTTCTTTCCAATATAATCAAACTCTCCCAACTATAAGGTTGAAAGTGATGGGAAAGACCACCTCCTCCTCCTGCCATTCCCCTACAGCAGGGGCAACATTCAGGGAGGGGAAAACATACTCAAATGTATTGTCCCATTGTTCAGACAGAGTAGGGTTCCCAGCTAAACCTTTTAGGGGCCCTGGCAGGAACGTACATACCTCCTCCACCATACTAGTTAGCAGCCTTGAGGACCTTATGAGGGTAACTTCTCCCAACCTGTCCATTGAAGAGTAACTGGCCTTCCTTAGGTGCCCCAGCTTCACACAGCCAGCCTCCCACAATCTGGACGACAGGGTGACGGAGGACAAAGTCTTAGCTTTAATACATAAATGAAATAAGACAAAGGCTGCTCAAGCGGCCACATCCCAGTTGTTTTCCCCTGCACTCTATTGACATTGAAAACCTGCCATGCCTGCGAGACAGAGCTGTCGAGCAGTTTGAGTCCTGACAGGTCCGCCTCTCCTGGCCTCAAAAGGAACAGCTGCTTATCGTACCCTAGACGACCAGCCCTCCTCAGCAGCAGCCATATTCCATATTGTACAGTAAAGTCAGCTAACAGCTAGTGCTTGTTCTGAGGGTTGCTCTGCGACCCTTAAGGACAGGGGCCTGCTCCCAGCACATAATTACCTTTCCTCTCTCCAGCACCTTGTCTCTGTTGCCTCGTGTGGCACTTTGGTTCTCACCTGTCTCGCTTTCACCTCATGTTACATTGGCAAGTCAAACCCACGTTGCTTTTCTGAGGCTCTGTAGGTCAGACATGGCATTTCAGATTATGTGAAATCAAAGTGAGTACATTACCACTAGCTGGGGAGACTCCTTCAAAGTGTTCTTGATTCATTCTTACCTGGATGAATATGGGCTCTACCACCACGTTGGTACTACTGAGCCAATCTTTACAGTAGATGACAAATACCTGCATTTACCGTATATGTAGAATAAACACTAAATGCATCCACATTCCTTTGTTCCATGTAGTCACTTGGGTAATATTTTCAACTCCAATGATAACTTTTTTTAAAGTAAATTAATGGCATTAGCAAAACAAAAAATCAAATAGCATTAGTACGAGGCGGCCACCTAAAACATTAGTCCTTCAAGAAACTTGTGGTGCTGTAACCTATTGTTGTCTGCTGTGGGTTGTAGAGAGTTGTCAGCATTCCTCTGGAGCTGGCCTGGTTGATCCTTCCTGTTGTGAAGCAGAGGTCCAACCTCATCCCTCCTGTATCCAGCTCTGGCCTGCTGAGATCTGGCCCTGTCCAGCTTCTCAGTGGGACGCTGCTCTGGATGTCCCCAGGTGTCTCTTTCTCTCAGAACAAACCTTGAACCCTTGCAACACTCAGGATCCATGTGTATCTTCCATCAGTTAGAATCATAATACCTTTTTGAGTTTGTAGGGTTGTTTGCCATCTGGTTGAATGTCTAACACCACATCAACAACTCACCTGATTCTGAAATTGTGTTCACCGCATTGCTTCATTGGAGATCTTGAAATGTTTATGTTCAAACAATTTAAATGCTTTGCATGTCATTTTACAGGATATTCCAAATGTTGAGAACCAAACCATGTCTATCTTTGACCCAATAAGACCACAAGGAGGGATGGGAATCCCAAATGAAATAAATGATACAACACGGAGCCGTGGTCAATGTGTCATGGCCAAGCTATGCTGCCGAATACCTATGGCGTTAAAAATAAAGTTAACTACAAAATAGACATATAACTCACAGTACTTTTACTGGTGGTAATAACAACTCCGAGCACTAACCAAACACAGGCATGGAAAACTGTGGCATGCCGCGCAATTTTTGGTGTCATCGTTGGAATGCCAGAGCTTAGGCTACAAGTCTGCTACCTCATCAATCAGAGGGATAGTCGGGGTATACATGTCTTATATGGGCAGTCTACTGAAGTCCCCGTGTGATTTGATGGAGAAATCTGATCCAATGGTTAGTTGATAATCCTAACTGGCCATACACTAAGGGGGGAAATGAGGTAATGCCAGATCGCAGATGAACAATTTAGCATTACAAGCCTGGACCAAACATGCCCATTTCCAAGACTGTTGAACCTACAGAATTGGCCTGGTAGGGAGGTGTTCAACCCTAACCCTAACCCTAACCCATTCAAAGACTATTGAATCTAAAACTTTGGCCTGGAGGTGTTAAAGAGGGTGGTAGAGCACTGTTTATGTGTTATACCCCATTTGAATAAAACCTGAACGACTAAACACACTGTTATGGTCTGCGTCTTCCCTCTCCTCTCCCTGCCTCACCAACCCCCTCTCCTCTCCTCTCCTCTCCTCTCCTCTCCTCTCCTCTCCTCTCCTCTCCTCTCCTCTCCTCTCCTCTCCTCTCCTCTCCTCTCCTCTCCTCTCCTCTCCTCTCATCTCCTCTCCTTGCCTCACAACCCCCTTCCTCCCTCTCCTCTCCCTGCCTCACCAACCCCCTCCTCTCCTCTCCTCTCCTCTCCTCTCCTCTCCTCTCCTCTCCTCTCCTCTCCTCTCCTCTCCTCTCCTCTCCTCTCCTCTCATCTCCTCTCCTTGCCTCACAACCCCCTTCCTCCCTCTCCTCTCCCTGCCTCACCAACCCCCTCCTCTCCTCTGCTCTCCTCTCCTCTCCTCTCCTCTCCTCTCCTCTCCTCTCCTCTCCTCTCCTCTCCTCTCCTCTCCTCTCCTCTCCTCTCCTCTCCTCTCCTCTCCTCTCCTCTCCCCTCCTCTCATCTCCTCTCCTTGCCTCACAACCCCCTTCCTCCTTCTCCTCTCCTTGCCTCACAACCCCCTTCCTCCCTCTCCTCTCCTTGCCTCACCACCCCCTTCCTCCCTCTCCTCTCCCCTCCGTGTAATTCTCACCTCTAGCTCCAGCAACTGCAGCCCGTCTGAGTCATCGGCAGGGCCCATCATTAAGCTCTTGCCAAATCTCCCTGATTAAATCGTAAAGGATGAGAAAAATGAGGGCTGTCGAGCACCCCGGGCCTGCTGCACGTTTCGGTGACAAACTGTAGGCAACAGTGGGGCGTCGAAGGCCACATGGGTGGTCATAAAACATACATTTAAAGTTTTTTCT
>CM030173.1:22386478-22501920 GCA_017639675.1 Aplochiton taeniatus
TTAGGTGCCCCAGCTTCACACAGCCAGCCTCCCACAATCTGGACGACAGGGTGACGGAGGACAAAGTCTTAGCTTTAATACATAAATGAAATAAGACAAAGGCTGCTCAAGCGGCCACATCCCAGTTGTTTTTCCCCTGCACTCTATTGACATTGAAAACCTGCCATGCCTGCGAGACAGAGCTGTCGAGCAGTTTGAGTCCTGACAGGTCCGCCTCTCCTGGCCTCAAAAGGAACAGCTGCTTATCGTACCCTAGACGACCAGCCCTCCTCAGCAGCAGCCATATTCCATATTGTACAGTAAAGTCAGCTAACAGCTAGTGCTTGTTCTGAGGGTTGCTCTGCGACCCTTAAGGACAGGGGCCTGCTCCCAGCACATAATTACCTTTCCTCTCTCCAGCACCTTGTCTCTGTTGCCTCGTGTGGCACTTTGGTTCTCACCTGTCTCGCTTTCACCTCATGTTACATTGGCAAGTCAAACCCACGTTGCTTTTCTGAGGCTCTGTAGGTCAGACATGGCATTTCAGATTATGTGAAATCAAAGTGAGTACATTACCACTAGCTGGGGAGACTCCTTCAAAGTGTTCTTGATTCATTCTTACCTGGATGAATATGGGCTCTACCACCACGTTGGTACTACTGAGCCAATCTTTACAGTAGATGACAAATACCTGCATTTACCGTATATGTAGAATAAACACTAAATGCATCCACATTCCTTTGTTCCATGTAGTCACTTGGGTAATATTTTCAACTCCAATGATAACTTTTTTTAAAGTAAATTAATGGCATTAGCAAAACAAAAAATCAAATAGCATTAGTACGAGGCGGCCACCTAAAACATTAGTCCTTCAAGAAACTTGTGGTGCTGTAACCTATTGTTGTCTGCTGTGGGTTGTAGAGAGTTGTCAGCATTCCTCTGGAGCTGGCCTGGTTGATCCTTCCTGTTGTGAAGCAGAGGTCCAACCTCATCCCTCCTGTATCCAGCTCTGGCCTGCTGAGATCTGGCCCTGTCCAGCTTCTCAGTGGGACGCTGCTCTGGATGTCCCCAGGTGTCTCTTTCTCTCAGAACAAACCTTGAACCCTTGCAACACTCAGGATCCATGTGTATCTTCCATCAGTTAGAATCATAATACCTTTTTGAGTTTGTAGGGTTGTTTGCCATCTGGTTGAATGTCTAACACCACATCAACAACTCACCTGATTCTGAAATTGTGTTCACCGCATTGCTTCATTGGAGATCTTGAAATGTTTATGTTCAAACAATTTAAATGCTTTGCATGTCATTTTACAGGATATTCCAAATGTTGAGAACCAAACCATGTCTATCTTTGACCCAATAAGACCACAAGGAGGGATGGGAATCCCAAATGAAATAAATGATACAACACGGAGCCGTGGTCAATGTGTCATGGCCAAGCTATGCTGCCGAATACCTATGGCGTTAAAAATAAAGTTAACTACAAAATAGACATATAACTCACAGTACTTTTACTGGTGGTAATAACAACTCCGAGCACTAACCAAACACAGGCATGGAAAACTGTGGCATGCCGCGCAATTTTTGGTGTCATCGTTGGAATGCCAGAGCTTAGGCTACAAGTCTGCTACCTCATCAATCAGAGGGATAGTCGGGGTATACATGTCTTATATGGGCAGTCTACTGAAGTCCCCGTGTGATTTGATGGAGAAATCTGATCCAATGGTTAGTTGATAATCCTAACTGGCCATACACTAAGGGGGGAAATGAGGTAATGCCAGATCGCAGATGAACAATTTAGCATTACAAGCCTGGACCAAACATGCCCATTTCCAAGACTGTTGAACCTACAGAATTGGCCTGGTAGGGAGGTGTTCAACCCTAACCCTAACCCTAACCCATTCAAAGACTATTGAATCTAAAACTTTGGCCTGGAGGTGTTAAAGAGGGTGGTAGAGCACTGTTTATGTGTTATACCCCATTTGAATAAAACCTGAACGACTAAACACACTGTTATGGTCTGCGTCTTCCCTCTCCTCTCCCTGCCTCACCAACCCCCTCTCCTCTCCTCTCCTCTCCTCTCCTCTCCGCTCCTCTCCTCTCCTCTCCTCTCCTCTCCTCTCCTCTCCTCTCCTCTCCTCTCATCTCCTCTCCTTGCCTCACAACCCCCTTCCTCCCTCTCCTCTCCCTGCCTCACCAACCCCCTCCTCTCCTCTCCTCTCCTCTCCTCTCCTCTCCTCTCCTCTCCTCTCCTCTCCTCTCCTCTCCTCTCCTCTCCTCTCCTCTCCTCTCCTCTCCTCTCATCTCCTCTCCTTGCCTCACAACCCCCTTCCTCCCTCTCCTCTCCCTGCCTCACCAACCCCCTCCTCTCCTCTGCTCTCCTCTCCTCTCCTCTCCTCTCCTCTCCTCTCCTCTCCTCTCCTCTCCTCTCCTCTCCTCTCCTCTCCTCTCCTCTCCTCTCCTCTCCTCTCCCCTCCTCTCATCTCCTCTCCTTGCCTCACAACCCCCTTCCTCCTTCTCCTCTCCTTGCCTCACAACCCCCTTCCTCCCTCTCCTCTCCTTGCCTCACCACCCCCTTCCTCCCTCTCCTCTCCCCTCCGTGTAATTCTCACCTCTAGCTCCAGCAACTGCAGCCCGTCTGAGTCATCGGCAGGGCCCATCATTAAGCTCTTGCCAAATCTCCCTGATTAAATCGTAAAGGATGAGAAAAATGAGGGCTGTCGAGCACCCCGGGCCTGCTGCACGTTTCGGTGACAAACTGTAGGCAACAGTGGGGCGTCGAAGGCCACATGGGTGGTCATAAAACATACATTTAAAGTTTTTTCTTGAAGCTTATGTCATATTTCTCTCATGGCTGTGGCTGTGGTCCCCCTGAGAGAGATTGGAAAATGCAGAGTTAGAGGGTGTACTCTGTTGTGGTTGGGAACGTGGAAGAGCTGTGTGCTCTTGCGTGATGCTAGGGGGCATGAGAAGCTAAGTTAGTGAGTGGTTATTCTTGATGCTCCCTCCCTCCCTTTTCTCTTCTCACCTCTGATATACCAACGTCGATGTGACGTGCCATCTATGTCACCGAAGCAGAACTTTTGAAGGAGGAGTTAACAGCCTGTGGAAGTTAACAACTGCATCTGCGTTCTGTAATCAGTAACCATGGAGACCCTAAGACGATGTATCATCCATATTGCCTATTTAGTGTTACAGTGAAAAGCATTATAACAATCTGTTTGATTCCATTACAACATTAGTACCTAACGCTAACAGTGATCATTACAAATATTTTAAAAACAGATATGAAAAATAGGTTTAATTTGATATAGTCATTCCCAAGGGTTGATTTAACGATTTACCTTTGTATTTGAAAGCACTGCTCCGTTTGTTTCTGACTTTAGAGCGCTCAGTCAGTTAGCATCACTGACTTAGAGTCTTATAATTTCTGAGATATCGACACCATGAAGGATCCCACAGCAGTTACAAGGATCAAATAACAGTCTCTGTCTGCTTTGCATGAAAGAAAGCAGAAACTGTAGTAATCATATTCATTCCTTTTTAATAGCCTCACCTACCTAAAACTTATTTTGACATGCACAATTTTATTTTGTATCATCTACCTTTTGATCTGGTTAAAAAGTGTTTTCACCCACAAGAGAGATAAACAAAGGCTTAAAAATAGTGTCTCCATCCAAGAATTTATAGAACATTGACTCACCCACCTCCATCACAATAACACTCCCTGCCTTCTCTATCACCGAGAGTCGCGGAGCATGTTCTATTTTATTTTTTTGCTGTGGCACAACTTAGAGACCTATATTTACATCTTCATATCTCCAAAGCTCATTAACACTATAGGGGTTTCTAAGTGTTTTGAAAGCAATTCAGCATCAATTTGGTACACCACTATTAACACTGTCGTTACACATATGTGCGCGCACACACATATACCTGCACACACCTTATTTCATTATAAAGCATGTGCAGTAAAGTAATCTAGTAGTACAGCCATGGAGATGGAGTGCAGCTCTATAGCTGTAATAAGGAATAGAGTGTGTGTGTATTTGTGTGTGTGTGTGTGTTTGTGGGGGGGATGCAGCTCTATGGCTGTAATAAGGAATAGAGCATGTGTGTATTTGTGTGTGTGTGTGGAGGGGGGGTGCAGCTCTATGGCTGTAATAAGGAATAGAGTAGGGGGGGGGGGGAGTGCAGGAGGATGAGTCATCCACAGGAGCGAGGCATGGAAATAAGGAATCTGGAGATTATGTGGCCGCTCACCGAGATGAAAACATCACACTTCTAAGCGTTCAACACACTCCATCAGAACAAAGACCAACCACAGTGATTGCTGTAACAACATCCCGACACACGGTCTCTATCGGTTTATATTGGTTATAATGGTTTAAGGTTACAACAAGGAGGGGTGGAGGGATTTTGAGGGAAACACCTTTAGGGCCATACTTTATAACAACTATAAATTATGATTTTGATATACTTGTGATAAGGTTGAGTACATACATACAGTATACTAATGCAATTAATTAATTTTACAGCTAGCACTGAAATTACTAACTTTTTTGAAAGGGCTTTACAAAGAAACTTTAAAATCATTAGTTTTATTCTTCTTATTATTTTATATTTATAGGTAAGCTTAAGCACTATGCATTGTTGTGTCTACATCATTTTTGTTATAAATTATTGGTTTACCCAATCTACTATGGTTCAACTGAAATGATGTGGCCCCTTAAAAAATAAATAGTTTGTGATCACAGCCCCCCCAATGAATGCTATTAAATTCCCCCTACATTTGGCTACAGTTCAACGGTACTTACACTCAATGTCTAGACACTGAAGCTGCTCTCTAATGCATGAATCCAGCTTAGAGGAGTGTTATACATGTTACGACATGATGGCCAGTCGAGTCTCAACTCCATTCAACATCTGGATGGGCATGTCATTAGCTGAAGTGTTCCCTTACAGAGTTGGTAGCCATTCTTCCACTTATCACAAGGTACCTGCCCAGCTGTCATGTCTGTATTAACAACAACCTGGAGGTTAAGACAGGAGGCATGTACTCTGCTCTGGAATACAGGGGAAAGGGCTCAGCCTCAATGGTTCTGAAATAATGAGCAGATAGTAATAGTCTCAGTGAGGGCTTCCCCACAAGGTCAAATGACCCACTATGAATACTATCCCTGTTGTTATATTCCTTCTCCTATGAATACTATCCCTGTTATTATATTCCTATTCCTATTCCCTGCACTTCCTGTGTTTGTTTTAATGAATGAACAAATCATTGGAATCTTCACCACCAAGTGTTAGATGAACGTGATAATTAAGGCACACATTCTCAATGAATAAGTTGTCACGTTTATAAATATATTTGCGGTATTTGTCTCATCAAGACGTTTCAATTACACCATGCATAAATAACATATGTGTGTTGTCTTACTGTGAATACAGTCAGAAAGTACCTCTGGGTGTAAGTGAGTTACTTGCACAATGTGAACAGCGGGATTGAATGTATCTCCTAAAATGGTTTTTTTGCAGACATTTACACTTTGAAATGTTGCCATCAAATTCCATTTGTATTACCTGATATATCATAGATTTGTATTAAAGATTCACCAGGAACCAATGTTCATTTTGTTCTGCTGAAAAAAAATGATTTGGGTGCAAAACAACAATCCAACTTTGACAAAATCTTAGAGCAAAGCTCCTGACTTTTCTGATTCTATTCCAAATCAGACCATGTTTTTGTTTACCCACGGAGACACCTAAAGTAACTCTGGAAATCATGGCCATGGGCAGGGCAGTCTGTAACTTCATTGTAGGGCGTTCATTTACCCTGTAATGAATTGTTGTAGTCAGGATGTGTGCAGAGGATTTTTTATTTACGACGATTTCAAATCAGCAGGCAAAACTCAGAGTCAAAAATCTGTATACTCAACAAAAGATATACAGGAGGTCAAACTAACGAAGTAGTGGACCAAGCAATGCTGTCTGCCGGGGTGAACACAATCAGTTATCAAGGGAAGAGGAGAGCTGGACTGGAGACCTGGGCACAGTAGTACTCAACCTTGAAAGCACGAAGTACAACTTTTGCCACTGGTTGTGCTGGAGAAATGCACATAAATGCTATCAAGTGTGGGCCCTTTCAAACATACATATGGACAAAGATCCTAACAATCTTAATCAGAACTCTAAGGTCACAACCACAACCCTTGACCGTATTGTTTTGGCTGAGTGTCACTCAAGAAAAATGTTACTTTTTCTCCCTTCGGTAACAGTTTTCGAAGGAAACATGTACCGTTAGCTGCAAAGTTACCGAGTTGTTACTTCAACTATGTTAATAAAACTATTCTAGAGTATCATTCATAAAACTTAACCAACAATATGGAGAAGATTCTAAGCCTGCAATGCCCTCAGTTTGTTTAGAAAGCATGCAGTATGAGGCATTTGTAGAGTTTATTCGACAAATGCAATGAATTAATTTACTGACCTTCATCTCTTCCGGAAATTGTTGTACACATTTAGAAACCAGTCTTTTTGCCCCAGTATTACTCTTCTTGTCACTTCCCCTAGTTGCATACCATAAAATATTGAAACAGTAATTAAGAATTACTCTGTGATTATCACATAAATCAGAGATGATCATGGGGAATGACTCATTGAGAGAAACTATGGTTGAAGCTCAAAGTTCGCTTCTGATTCCTCTCTCTCTTCAGATGAAGGGCATTAAGTCGGCCAGGAAGTTTAAAAGGCTCCTTGTAAATGGAAAGTTGCTGCTTCAATCTCATTACATTGCATTACGTTACATTACATTACGCTCGGTCTGTAAAATGCATGTGTCGATATAGGGTCTATCCAAGGGTCTTTTTAGGGGATGCACAATGACAAAGTCCTATGCATTAGGACAATAAAAATATCGACATCCTTTCATACTTATTCCTGACATCCTGTCTTTGCAATTTCGTGCATATTTTTAAAACATCTTCTTCTTTCTTATTACAAACAAAGGACGTCTGAAAGGAGGGGTTTCTGCTACCAGTGTGCATCCCACATTTGTTAATTGTATCCTAGCTGGTTTGTGGGTCAGGCTGTAGCCAATGGCAATTGACAAACAGGTGCTGATATCAAAGGGAATTCTTTACACATTATATACAGTAAAGTTAACTGAACAAAACCACATCAGATCCCATAAACGAATCTAAACAAATTGGAGATCAACCGCAAATACTCCTGGGTTAGCTCTACATTAGTTAAGGTGAGTATCAGCATTGACGCAGATTTCCTTAGTCAATGTAAATTTCACCACTGTGATTCATAAGTGCATATTCAGCATCCTAAGGTATGCTACTCTGAATGTGTATAGTACAGAGAAAAAAATAAATATATCCAGGCCCATCAAAGGACAATAGAGTGAGAGAGAGAGATAGAGATAGAGAGATAGAGATAGAGAGAGAGAGAGAGAGAGAGAGAGAGAGAGAGAGAGAGAGAGAGAGAGAGAGAGAGAGCGAGAGAGAGAGAGAGAGAGAGAGAGAGAGAGAAGAATGTATCCTCCTCCAACACGTGGATTTGTGATTTAAGGTAATGCAATAAAGGTCTTGCGTGAGGATCTAGATGCTGGTGAGTCATAGGTCAGTAGTGGGCGGAAGGTGAGAACATGGGAAAGCCTAAAGCGTTTAGGGAGATAATGAGGCCCCGTGCGGCTCCCAAGCGCCTAACATTAAGAGTTATTACTTCCTCCCATATTGAGGCTCCAAGCACCTTGTTTCATGTATGGCCTCACAACACTAGCGCCTCCCTCCTAGTCACAATGACATACAATTGCAAACACACACACACACACACACACATAGACAAAAGCCATGTGAATCAAAACCCCTCTCACGAGGCGATGGTTGTGGGGCAGTGTCTTGGATATATTCAGAGGAAACCCGTGGAGCACCTCAGTGGATCGACATGCATGAATGGAATGAGACCCTGGCAATGGAGACATGGCACTGGCGGAGGGAAGAGTTCCTTCTGAAATCAACTTGCCAACGAGAAAAGCATTGTGTCTCTCTCTTTATATTCACAGAACAGCTCCAGAGTCCTGGTGACGTGTGGATGAGTCAGATGCCAGGATGTCAGGAATGTGTGGTAGGGCTTGAGTCAATATGCAGTATGCATTTTTCGAAGGATGAAAGAACGGATTGAGTTCATATTTGAACAAGTGATAAACGTGTGCTCGTCCCTCTAGCGCTCTATCTATTAACCTGGGAACTGTTGCAGTATATGTGTTTTTATCTATACTCTAAAACACAAAGGTTCTTAATAGAACTAAAAAGGGTTATTTGGTTGGTAATCATAGGGAAACCACTGTTGGTTCTATATGGCACTAGTTCCAAATGGTTCTATGTAGACCTTTATCAAAGGGCTCCTAAAAGTACCTTGTGAAAATATAGATCCTCATATGGTTGGAACCATGTTAGAACCTTTTATAGTTCTATCTGGCCCTATATTAGTATCCCTGATGATTCTATACAGTACCACATCCCAGACCCAAATGGTTCCATAAATAGCCACATTTACCCCCTTTCCACCAATGTAAACCTAGTGCTAGTTCTAATCTGGTGCTAGCTTCTAAGAACCGTTTAGCTTTTTGCTGCTCATTGTGATTGCTGTACGGCGATTACTATCGAGAAGAACATTTTACAATAATACCTATCAAACTGCTCGAGCTCCTTCTTCTGTGGATTCCCCAATTCCCCTCAGTATCTGGTGACTGTCCTGGTGACATCTCCTGACCGCTAACGTTACTCATGCCGACATTCTCTTGTGCAGCATTTTACTATACCCAGTGGTGCGTAACCCCTTGAAACTCTGGAAATACTGTTGTTTCTAACTGGTACCAATGGTTCTGTATAATGGATTTGTTCTATGAAAAACTCTTTAATCTGTTTTATCTAACTTTTTTATGAATAAGGGTTCTAAATAGACCCCCTTATAGTTCAGAACGGAACCATATGGTTCTACATGGAAGTGGTATATTTTATTGATCCATACGGTTCTACATGGAATCCCTAAGGCAGGGGTCCTCAAACCTTTTCTTAGGAGGCCCAGATCACTCTGCCAGAGTGTGTCAGTAACAGTAAAGAGTACTGTGGACTACAAAAGGTCTGCTTTGGTTGAACCCATTATGTCTAATGATATATTTCAATCTGTTTATGTTCCATTGTTGGCTGGGTTTATTTTACATAGCCTTGGCACATTGTCAGCGTTTTATATAAAACATAATAGATCTAATTCATTCTTAAGCATTCCAACCATTATCATCGTTTTATACCATTTTAGTGCAATTATTGTAATACATAAGGTTTTGATTGAGTGAGGAACATTCTGAAATGTGCATTTTGAATAGTACACATATAACATTTAGCGGACACATGGGTTCCCCGTGCAACCCCTCATGGTTCTATATAGAACTTCAAATAGTTCCTAGTGGTACTAAGGGTTCTATATGTTACCTTAAATGGTTCCTAGTGGTACAAAATGTTCTACAAACACTAATGAGAGTGTGTAGATTTCTCACATTTTGTTTAAAAAACGCTTTTGATAAATTGTTTCTTTTCCAAACAAATTGGACTGTCTCATAACCTTTCCACGAGACATTGCAACTGCTGTGAGTTAGCCAACATGTTGTAATTGGACAACAAGTTTATGGTGTGATGGAAAATTACCCCTAAATGTCTGTCTGCCACTGTGGAGATAATTACATTCTACAGAGGCTATCCCAGCAGGTGACCCCTTATCATCTTCAGGTGAGGCAAGGAGAAAGTTAACACTGACTCAAACAATCTGTTTCCACGCCTCCCAGAAACACTCACTAACATACAGTATCTGCCCTTGCTAGTTGAATTGCCCTGTACTGACTTTATCTGCCAAAGGCCATAGAACTGTGTTAGCTTAGAATGTGCATTATGTTAGAGGTAGTGCATGTATCTCAAAATGACAGGTGGTCATTTACTTTACTTTTAAAATGTGTTGCCTTGGTTGGGGGTTTTATTCTGGATGTGAGAGACCTGACCAATGGGAGGAAATCTGAGCATAGTGGAAGGACAGTTCACCTGTTACATAGAGGATAAACGTTGGGAACATTTAGTGTGTGAAATGATTGTGCACAACAATTTCACTTTCTTTTTTGTAACTCTTGCTTTTAATGAGGAAAATGTTTTAAGCTAGTTAGACTTTACCTTTGGACCACGCAGATCCCATGCGCCTATGAATCACTGGATGACTCATCTTCATTTATAAAATGCTCTGCTACAGCATTGGCAAATCTTCTCTGTGGAATGAATTTAAATCTTGCACTAATTATTCCAAAACCTTGGCTTTGTGATGCACTCAGGGTGACGTCTGTAACTCATCAGCCACATTAAAAATGAACAAAAAAAAAGTATTTTGTGGGAAAAACATTGGGCTTTTGATGGTGGTATAAACAAAATAACGTTTACAGAACGTTTACTGACAATATTTGAGCCTTATCTGAGCATACCCATTAATACCGGGCCAATAGCAGCAAAATGTTGTGTAGCAGTGTATGCGGAAGTGGCACGTAAATTATTTTCTGGCTCAGCTCAAAATGCACTGGCTGCTTGTAAACCCAGGAACAACAAAGAAATGTTATTAGTGGGTTGTAAATGGTAAAGCATACAGAAGCATCTATCCTCAAAGTTGAATGCTTGAGGAATCAATTGATGACTACAGTTTACCTTCGACAATGTTATGCAATGAGGGATACACTAAAAAGTGCCTTTAATGGCACTGAGAAATACTTAAATAAGTATATTTTTTATAACTACAGTAATTGCCCCCAAAAGCCTCAGGCAGAACAATGTAGTGTAACCTACACATTACTATACAGTTTAAGATCAATAGAAATGTACTGAACATGTAGCATCTCACTGCCCATTTTAAATTCCAGGCCAATATTAGCTCATATTTATATTTTCTGAATTCAACATTTAGACTTTGCTTTTAGGAAAACAAAGAATTAACAAAAACATCTTTGTTTGCATTGCATACTCTTGCATATTTAGTAGAGGCTGCTGCAAGAATACATGCATTTTTAAGGTTATGTGAAAAGATAATGCTCTGCTATGTTCAGCCTGTTAGTTCCAGTGTGACGTCTCCGAAGCAGTTTAAGCTGCTGCATTTCTATATTTATTTTCTGAATGAAAGGCTAAAAATACACCGCGTATTTTATGAATGAAATGCTAAAAATAAGGCTCCCATTCCCCCAGCTTGTCTCCTCTCTCCGCTTTCTCACTTGAGCTCTGGGATCCAATGGATGACACTATGCAGCTTTCTGCCAGACATATTAATTTTCTGGGCCAAGATTTCAAATGTCTGTATACATTAACACCTGATCCCCTTTGGATCTGGAGAGGAGAACATATGAGAGAGGTCATTGTCCGTCCCTGTTCTGAAAGACCTTTGGATCTGGAGAAGAGAACATATGAGAGATGTCACTGTCCGTCCCTGTTCTGAAAGATCTGATTCGGTTGAGATGACGCATATTTGGTGACAAGTTTTTGGTCTGGTATAGTTGCACCTGTAACTGTGCAGCAAGGCTAGAAAAGTCTGGTATATTTTTTAACTAGAGTACAAACAAAGTCTGTGTTATCTAATTCCATCATGAACAACCTTGAGAAAAGAATAATAATTTGCTCATATCTTAAGTGTTGTGCTATTTCATCTTGAATATATCAAGCCTGAAACATTATTAATCTGAGGATGTTTCTTACTAACAGGGCCCCTGTAATGTTAAATAATTAACAGTCTATATATCTGTCTGTCTGTCTGTCTGTCTGTCTGTCTGTCTGTCTGTCTGTCTGTCTGTCTGTCTGTCTGTCTGTCTGTCTGTCTGTCTGTCTGTCTGTCTGTCTGTCTGTCTGTCTGTCTGTCTGTCTGTCTGTGAAGTGGAGAAATATAAAAATTTCAGTTTATTGCATTGTAATATTTGTTATCACCAAAGTGGGCGACAAAGACCACTCCTATGTTAATCAAAATAAACCGTTTATCGACGATCTATTGTTTGGGCATTTATTTAGCAAGGAGCTGTTGTTAGAGACAAAATACTTTTTAATACAAAATTAAATCCAATTTAAATTCCCATTTCACACCAATAAATGTATTTAATTTGCATTACAGGCCCAAGCATGGCTCTGTATTTGCTAAATGTTTTTGCTATTATATTCAACTAAATACACAGTTATTATCAACCTTCAGCTATGATTCATAAATAGGTATATGATGTTTCACAATATAATATTGCTTTTGATTCTGCGTATTGACAGGCTATGTTTGCCGAGATCCAAGCTAGCCCAGCTTTGGCCTGAAGTGGAAAACATCTGTTTCTAAATAGTTATTGACACATTGCCAAAAGTACATTTCGTGAAAGGTTAGACTCATGGAAAAATAGCTGTTCATGACAAAAAATGCAATATTATTATTCGAATAAAAAAGTGTTCTTTAAGTGTTTGGTTTAGAAGTGGATGTGTGACACTCTGCTGCTGGTGTAACACAACGAAAGCCTTTGGTCCAGCTGATCTAGGGTATTTATTTTAGACTCATTCAGAAATATGTTTCTCATCCCTAAAAAATGTAAACTGTCATTAGCTAACTGGTCTTGACCCGCTCTCCCACAGCAGAGCAAGACCAGTTTAAATATTTACATTTTTCATTGTCATACGAAATGCCTTAGACTCAACAAAAGAGGGGATGAAAATGGTTCCATGCTCTGGCTATGCTCTTAAAAAGGAAACCGTTTTCTTCAGGCAGCCATGCTTAGGATGTTAGGAATGTTATGATATCATCTGGAGGTATTCCATGAAAGCTTGGGCATTTAACTAATGTTTATGTCTCGGAACCACTTTAAGTGTGACAAGTCCACATAGTATTAACTCCATAAACTCTATTCCACCCCCACTGTTTCTTTCTCTTTTTGGAATGTTCTTGAGTCAGTCAGGTTTCCCAGAAGTTTCAGATCATTGAACCTGAGAATGGAAACGGGTGGTGGGAAAGTGATAAATAATGGACTTTATCTAACATCTCTATAGTTTTTATTTTAATCTAGGATCAACAATACAATCTTTACATCAACAAAGTGGCCTGATTTGATCAGCACCAAAGAAAGATGTAATGTACAGATAAAACGGACACTCTGGTGTAGGTGAATGCATAGTGCGTTTTACTGTCGGTTGGCTTGTTAATCTAGGGCATTGCCTGAAATGGAGTATCACATGGGACAGTGTAGTTACAACTGGGACTGTCACCCAAAATAGGGCCAGTCTGGTCAGCCTACTTCTCCAGTGTAGTTTCCCAGTTTTGCAACAGAACTCCAATTCTGTACCATATGGGCCCATAGACACTGCCTCATACTTCTGTGTAGAATTGAAGTGCAACTTGCCGTTATTAATAATGTATTCCTAGCGCACAAACTTTCAAACATTTTGATAAAGTACATGGCTTTACATTAAAAGCATAGTTGATATCCACATTGGGAAAAATTATGATGACTCGACAATGCATAGTTAGGGTTCTGCCAACTATGCCGATGGGAGGCTGCCACCAAAAGGTACTGGGGGGTCGGAATGAGAAGTTATGCATGTGCAGATTTAGAAGTCAGCCAAAAGAATGCAAGGTCTCTCAGAGGCTTGAAATAAGTCCAAGTACCCCTGCTGGTCAGTTTCTGCAAGCAGTGAGGATTCAGGAAAACTTTCCCTTTAGTTAGTCCACTAAAGCTGTCTGCACTTTCAGATTAACTTTCCTCCCTAGCTGCATTTGTGCCACTATTTGGCTTTGTTGACCTGTCTGACCTAATACAAGTGATTGCTGTAATTCCAGTCTCTACATTATTGTTCGCAGTATACATTTTGAATAGATTATGTCTTCAGTTACATGTTGTGTTTAATTAATGTTGTATGCTCTTTCAATTTAGTATAAAGGTAAAAATACTATGCTTTTTTTTTATTAATGCTGCGCAATGCTGTTATGCATGTTATCAACTTTGCATTTCGACAATCGATCATATGATTTCTTCTCCTGTTATCAAGAAATGATCGGTGTTTCATTGATGTCCCAGGATTGCTCTTCCAGTCACTGAGAATGTTTTCAGTGGAGTGGTAATATATAGTCAGCCTATTAGAGTGCCCACCTACCAATCACATGGAAGGCTTGTCGTGTGCTGTATGACTCATATCTAAGCCTCACTGCGGAGTGTTGGGTGTGATGTGAATACTTATGAAGTCATCAATTCCTAAAAGTCACTCATAGCTTCAGTTTCTAGTTATACTCTTATTTTATGCTTATTTGTAATACATCTATAGTACCATGAAACATTGTAACACCCCCCCCAAAAAACTGAAAAATCTGATAGGTCATTTATATAATTATCTTTGGAAACAAGCAAAACATACATATTAATTGGCAACACTATCATTTATATAAGACTTGACAGTTGTGTTGAAGAAGAGTTGACCTGTAATTTGATTTTGATTAATAGTAACAGCATCCATACCAAAATTCAACTAACATATAGATTAATGTGAATATTTGTAGTTCTACAAAGTGCCTTATTAAAACCGCTACATCAATGGCTTGAGCGACATCCTTGAAAGAGGACAAAACACACACAATATTCTGTAACGTTAATGTCTTGAGACTGAAGGAAAAAATAGATTGACTCAATGACCCTTGTTTACAAATAAATATTTATATTTCAAATTCATTTTGTATACCTACCATAAAAATGAAAAGTTGCTCTATTTTTGTATGTCTCTTGAGACAGGAGGAAGAACGATAACTGACCAACTGAAATAACTGTTGTTTGACGTCATGACTTTATTTTTAGATGGTAATATTTGGGTGTGGAAGTGCCTTTTCATGTCAGAATCAAAGTACAAACGGAGACGCAACATACACACTAAAATGCACTGTCTTCACTATCACACACAAACACAAACTCACACAAACACACACCACATATAAATTCACCTATGACACAATTAAACGGATAATCACATGTAGACACATATGCACACATAGACACACAAACACATAGACATACATACAGGGAACACTGCTTATTATTATTATAATTTTTTCAGAAACAGACCTGATTGTAAAATGAAGTTTACCACCAGTTTAAATATTGGAGTGAAATGTGTGTGCCATGAGTTTTTTGGTTTATTACAGTTTATTATTGTAGTTATTAAATATTATTAATATTGTAGATTTTGAGGTTCTCACTTACATCTTTTGTAAGCTATAAAAGTAAATATTTTTTTAGCACTTTTCCACTAGGGAAAATAAATAATGCTGAATAATTTTGAGCTTTTGGCATTAAATTAGATAAAATCATGTGGCATTTTTGAACAGTCTACCTTTGTACTCCATTGGAAAAAGTCACACATAGAAAAATATATTTACTATACAAATTAGTAAAATGTTCCAGTCCATCACAAGGATACAGTAACTATGGACCATCTCAAAGGTTCTCAGCATCCTGAATTAGGTTTTTAGTTGTTAATTAATTAACTAAAAACTATCCCATTCAATGTCACATTTGGAAATTGTAACTGAATAAATATTCAATTTTGTTTTCTAAAAACTCTTGAGATTTCCATCAGCTGTTGCTTTCCCATAAGAGGTGTAAGGTATTAAATAATCAATTGGGGTTCCCATATTTTTTTCTTTGACACTGCTGAGTGTTAATAAATGTTGTTAAAAGCATTGTTTTGCAATTGTTTATCGTCTGTAGACACATTGAATCATATCTTATTGGTCCCTTGAAATTAGATGTTGGGTTGCTCATGAGGGTGACATTTTACCTAAATTATCAAACGTAAAAAATCAATATTTACTGCATAAATATAGGCTTACTTTTTACCGAAAGCTTTAGTCATTTACATTTCAATACTAAATAACATGAATAATAATAACAATGACATAATGACACATGATAATAATCATGCTGGGCGTGCATAGGTTTGAACTAAATAATTGATATTCCTAATCTGTTTTTAACTGTAGTGAAGGAAAGAGATGCATGCTGCACAAGTCTATGAATATCAGCTATGATTTCCCTTCCTTTTCTCAAGTATCCATTTTGATATACTATCCATACCTCTTGTGACAGTCCCCTGATTAACAGTGCACTTGAGAAACTCAACTCTTGTTCCCCCGCCAGTTTTCAACGTATCATTCCCCCGTCGAGTGAGCTCAGTGTGTGTAATTGTATCCGCACCTGTGTGTTTAGGTCTGTGTGTGTGCATGTGCACCTTACCAAATTGAAATTGGATACCAGAATGCTTTTCAGTCAGTAGGGGGAGAAAACACTACACCCTGGCTCTCCATCTCTGAGCACCTCTTCTCTCCATGATTCTCTCCCTGTTCACTCTACCACTGCCCCAGTGGGCAACGTCATGAGTTAGGGAATTGGGAGTTAACACGGGTGCCATGGCGAACCTCACATCGGGAGTCAACGTGTGTACGTGCTAAAAACATGCTTGCTAAACTTCCCTTCCTCATCAATGATAGATGACGATGGTGCACAATGGTAACAATGTTTCAGATTCCTTCCATTTTGCACTTCTGAGAACTCTGAGAAGATGATAAAGTTCTTGTTTAATCTCATGCCTGCCTATGGATACCTGTGGCCTTTATCTGTGACCAGTTTCTGGTACAACAATGTCATAAAAGTAGATGCCTTTACAGCAAGCTATTCTTCTGTTTTCTGGATCTAGGCAAGAAATGTTTATTTGGCTCCTTTGTCCCAGCACTCAGACATGGCCTACGCTAATGACTCAATAATTGAATAATCTATGCTCAACTATGCTGATAGACAGCCCGAGGCCATTTGAGAATTTGATCAATATTTCATTTTTTTTCACCTGTAAATATTTCAAAGTCATAAAGCCATCTTTTGAAGCAGCTTTCCACTGCAGGAATGCTTTCTTTACCCCCTCTATTTACTGTTCGGTTAGAAATACTGACCTGTCCGAATACTGTGCTCTCTCTTTCTGTTTACAGGCTGGAGAAAAATGGGCTTCTCACCCCAGCAGCCTAGATGATTGATGATGATGGGTGTAATTCTCTTTAGCTTTGAATCTTATCATTCAGCTTCTCCTGGCCCATATTTCCCCCCTTTTCCAACCTGTTCAAAACGTGACCCAAACACATTAGCTCTTAGCCTAATTGACTCTCTCTGCTTAACGTTCTCTCCCAAAGTTTATTAGATGAATTATGATGTGGTCTGGAATCATAGGGCCTGCGGTTGATTAATCGCTGACACTCATTCATTCGGACGTAAGTTTTCATGAAGGGCCTCCTGCCAAACGGCTCCTGTTTAGTTTCAAATGATTAATCTCCAGAGGCCAACTCAGCTATTTGTGTTTGTCACAGATACCGTTTACTCCCCTTACTCCCCTTACTCCCATGCAAACAATATGCCTTGGAATGACCTAATGCAGGACTTATTTTTGACAATTGAATTAACATTCTTTATTTATTTTTTATATTTCTGCTTTTGTGACAACAGTTATTTAATAGTGCATAATTTATAAGGGAGTAAATTCAAACATTTTATAGGGCATAGTTAAAATGAAATCCATAATTTTTGCTGTCCTGACTAACACTGATACAAAGGATAATTAAAGAGTATTACCAGACGCCTACGTGAAGACAAAGAAACCAAGCTGTTCAAGGAGTGCGTGGCAGGGCTGCTGTGGGCAGAGGCAGGAGACCGGCAAGTGGCAGAGCCAGTGTCCAGGGTGGGTCAGGGTCAAAGCAACAACAAGAGCAGAGGACAGCTGTTCTGGGGAGCGGGGTACATGCACAAACAAATAGTACCGAAAACAGAAAAGTTTGTTTGATTTCAACTGTCTGTTTCATAGTGATGCTTCTAACATTTTTCAATATGAAATACTTGAGGAAGTGAACGGTTGTTCCGTGGGACGTGCTGATTGTGACTAAATGACATCTGCTTGTCCAGGCTGGCTATTGGCCTTCCAGTGGACTTGCACAAATCTCGTTGTTGAACTTTGACAGTTACATTTTGGCTAATTGACTTCTGAGGTCCATTATGAGTTCTTTGAGTGACCATCCATCTTTTCTTGACTTCTGCCTGAACGTTTTTCAAATGTGTTTTCAACCTCTTTCAAGCATTTAAGATGGATGTTTAACATTTTCTTTTCTGAAAATCTTGTTAAAACCTCTTTTTTGAATGAGAATTAATGTTTATAACGTAAAGCTGAACGCAAATGGCCAAAAAACACAACTTTATGTTCATCACGATATCCATATAGAGAAAATCCACGCTTACAACTTAGAGTTGAGAAATACTAAACTTTATTTTTTCTCAAACATAGCAACCAGAAATGTTAAGACTGCTCAAACTTTATTTGCAACTATCAATAGGCTGACAAACCCCCCTTCAGAAATACCTTGTGAACTACTTTCCACTGAAAAATGCAATGAGTTTGCATCTTTTTCACAAATAAAATTGACTGCATTAGAAAATCCATTGAGATATCTACAAGTCCATGAACATGTTAAACAAAAATGTTAAATCACCATCCCTTTTAAATAAAAGTAATGTGGCAAATATATCATAGTTTAAAAGCATTGACTACAACAGTCTTGATGAAACAATCAGACAACCCAAGCCGTCCACCTGCTGTCTGGATACTATTCCAACAAGCTTCTTTAAAAAGGTCTTTGAGGGCCTGACGTCAGACTTACTGTAAATAGTTAACTGCTCTCTCCAATCAGGCAACTTTCCAAAGTCCCTGAAAACACCAGTTATTAAACCTCTATTAAAAAAGCAGAGCCTAGATACTTCAATAATTAGCAACTACAGACCTATTTCAAACCTGCCCTTTGTAAGTAAAATCATCAGGAGTTGTTTCCAACAACTAAATAAATTCTTAGTCACTACTGGCTGCTATGACACCTTCCAATCAGGATTTTGACCACTTTATATGACTGAAACTGCTCTTATTAAGGCTTTAAATTACATCCGTCTAAATACTGGCTCAGGCAAGATTTCCATCTTGGTGTTATTGGATCTTTGCGCCGCATGTGATACTGTTGACCATAAAATATTTCTAGAAAGGTTGGAAATGTGAGTTGGACTGTCTGTAAAGGTCTTAAACTGGTTTCAGTCAAGTCTAGAAAACAGGAACTATGTATCTGAGCTAAATTATGTGACATGTGGAGTCCCGCAGGGTTTAATTTTGGGGCCTTCACTATTCAACTTTACATGCTCCCACTAGGCCAAATTATGCTAAATAACGATATTGCCTACCACAGTTATGCAGATAACACTTAAATATATATAGCCATTTCACCGTGCTATAGAATCACTGTGTCCATGCATTGAGCAAGTCAATGACTGGGTGTGCCAGAATTTCCTTCAGTTAAATAAAGAAAAAACTGAGCTACTTATCTTTAGTGCTAAAAGGAAAGACTAAAAGTTAGCACACACTTTGAATCTATCTCTGAAAACTAAGGACCAAGCTAGAAATCTTGCTGTTATCATTGACTCAGACCTCAATTTTAACAGTCACATTAACCTGGTAATACAATTATCATACTTTCATCTCAAAAACATGGCAAGGCTCAGAGGAGTCTTGTCCCAAGAAAACTCATTCATGCATTCATAACGAGTAGGCTGGACTACTGTATCGGTCTTCTCTCATGTTTTCCTAAAAAATCAACAAATATGAACATATTACGCCAATTTTCAGATTACTACACTGGCTCCCTGTGTGTAAGATAATTGATTTTAAAGTACTTTTGCTCACCTACAAGTCACAAAATAATTTGGGGCACTGACATGCTAATTCAGTATGAACCTTCTATACCTCTCATGTCATCTGGAAAAGGTCTCTTAACCATTCCCAGAGTTGAAAGTAGAAAAGAGGAAGCAGCGTTTAGCTACTATGCAGTACATTGCTGGAACCAACTTCCAGAAGATCTGAGACTTGCTCCAAGCTTGACTACTTTTAAATCCAGATGAAAAACGTATATGTTCTTGATAGCATTTTGCTGAATTGTTTGTTTTTAGCTATTTCATTTCTCTTGTTATAATAGTTTTTTATTCATTTATTTGTCTTTTATTTCTTCCTTTTATGCTTTTGCTTGCCTTTTGTAAAGCACATTGAAGTGCCTTTGTGTAGAAATGTGCTCTAAAAATGTTTTTTTGGGGGGGGGATTTGATATAACATATCTTTTAAAAAAGACCATTTAATGAACATATAATGTTATTTCACTAAAGAAAATATTAGCAGATTTCTTGAATAAAATGAAGGGATCTTCCTATTGAAGTAGTTGAGTTTGAGTCCGATGAAAAGACACATTGTTTTTCACAGTCTTTGTATTTTAAGAGTGAAAATCAAAATGAAAATGTCTTATAAACACGGAAAGGACAGCACTATTGTTGAGTTCCTGTGTCTGGGGCTTTCCCTACCTGCATGCGAGGTGCATTTGTCACAGATTGAGTTCACTAAAGTTTGTAGCCTTATGGATCACTACCTGTTCCTTTATCTTGTTTTGGGAAATAGTCTTGTTTAGCTGAGCCATTAATGTTGTTTATATTTGGTTTACCCTGAGTGTCTGTACCCATATTATTTTGCCAACCTAGAGTGAGTTAGCAACCGTGCAGCCTGACTAATGTTTCTGTAAGCACTTCCAGTGTGCACCAAACCAAGGTGCTTGAGACCTTGAAGGTGTTCTCTTTGAACATCCATGACGACAGTAAGATCTGAAAGACGTCATGAAAATACATATTCTAAACATCTACTCTGGGCGGCATCCGTATAAGACATTGTATTGATGCCTGGATAAATGTCTTAAAAGCTTTCATTCAGTCTCCTCTTCGGCATATCCTTTGGCAGACTTTTCAATATTGTTTTGATAACTGGGACGCTACAGTTTCCTATACCCGCTACACACTGACAAGCCAAATAAAAAACATTGCTAGTATCTCTATTATTTAGGTTGAAAGTCAATAGAATTACCTGTTTCTATAGTTGTGGCAGCAATAGTTGGCTTCTAAACTGATCCAGTGTTTTTGAAATTCAGATAAACATCTGTAGCATGGATCAATTTTGCCTTCCTGCAATCAAGCCTAAAACATGGGGAGAAATGTGAGTCCTAAAACCACAGAGGTTATAAATAGAAAATGGGTATATATCATCATGCCCATCATAAACTCACAGCCACTGCCATCTTCTACATTTTAATTGTCTCAGTGTTTGAAGTAACTCAAAGTGAATATGTGATTTGTCAATTGATTCTTTTTTTCCCAGGCTATGAATAAAACTCTTTAATTATTAATATGCTGACGTCAGACGTCCGCTTGAATGTTGTATGTGGTGCAGACCTCTTTCTCTAGGCTGGCTACTCCTTATCCCCATTCCCATCCACCCACCCCGCATCCCTCAACCACACACCCCCTCCCCCTATCTGACACCCCTACCTGGCATTAATGGAACTCTCAGTGCTTACGTGGCAGGCAGCTTGCAGAGAGGCGTCAACCAATGAGAAGGAGGCGCCAGGCATGAGGAGGACAGAGCATTCACAAGCGTTGAATAATACAGAAATGTGTGTGTGTGTGTCATCTCGTGTGTGAGGGTGTATGTCTCTCCCTCCCTCTATCTTTGCTGCATTCACTCCAGCTATAGCCTTGTCAATGGCATCAGATCAGCTGTGCTCTCTGGAGCAGCTGGTTTCTCTTTTAAATTGCGTCTTAAAGACGCTGGGTTAAGACTTGTCAGTGCATTGTTTTCTCCCATCAAAGCATCCTGCAAACAGACACAATGAGAAGACAGAGAAAAGCTGGGGCAGAGAAGAGATGGGCAGGAATTGATTTATGGACAACCTGAGTCTTTAGTTCCTCTTTAATTTTGTATTTAATATAACAATGGCCACCTCTAAACTGTTCATTTTTAAACAATTTTATGACAAATCACTGTAATATACTGCAGTTTTTGAGCGATTAGAAATGAAATGTAGTTGCCAGTATTAAATAAAACAATTTAGCACAAACATATAGCACAGAATATATTATGGCCTGCTACTTAGGTGCAATATATGACACATGTATTTTAAAAACTGGCAGACCAGCCAGCCATCTTTTAATCCAGAAATTGAGGGACAAATAATGAATCCAAAATAGATCCAGAGAATCACAGTAGTACCCAGCTTGTAGGCTGAGCATGAATTATTGACTGTGTGAAACATTAGGCTAAGTTCTTGCTCGCTCAGCATTTCTTGCTGAATCTGCAGGTAGAGACCGCAGACGTCTACATAAACTCTCGTTCATGATTTTAATATACAGTGTATACAGTAGTTACGGGATACTGTACACTTTAAAACAAACCTGTCTTCTTACACTAAAATTACAGTGTTGTAATGTATAAAAAGCAACAAAATTCCAGATACAGTAATATTGAAGATCATTTTTTTACTTACTAATTTTCTCTAGAAGCCCAGCAGGAGATCGTTTCACAGGTGAGATATTGAAACATTTTACCAAATTTAACTTTTGTAACTTTATTTCATCTTGATTTATAATACTATTTGATGATTTGGGAAGAGACAAAACTGGAGTTCAATTGAGCAGGTCACAACTCTTTTTTGGGGGGCAAAGCATATAAGCAAGACATTACAGTCAACGACTGACAGTTTCTCTGGAATCCAATCGGAAGGTCCCTTTCAAAACTGCTCATCACTTAGGAGCAGGAAGTCATCGCCTACGCCTACGCCTAACCTAGCTGCTCGTCACCAAGCACAATCATCACAGACGTCATGGCCAAGATGGCTGGTCACAACCACTTTAGAGTACAAAAAAAGACCTACATTATAAATAAACAGGTATATATACAAGCGTGAGCAAACTGCTTAACGTCTAAAACTGCAAGAGCTGGTTTCCCATAGATAGACTAAGCCAAGTCGTGGACTAAAAAACATTTTCAATGAAGAATTTCAATTGACAGTGAGATTTAGTCTAGGACTAGGCTTAATCTAAGTCCGGGAAACTGGCCCCAAATGTCTAAATGTTAAACAAAAAAAGACTATAAAAGGCAATCTTATCCTTTTGCGTCTTGATGAGATTTGTATTAGGCATAAGCTATGTTTTCTATGCATTTTAAAGGACGTGCTGCACAAACCAGACTGTTATCTTCTCCTGCAATACTATATTTGATCTACAGGTGCAAAAACAATAGTTTTCTATGTCTCAATATATTTTGAAAATGCACAGGACATGGTTTGGGCCATCGGTTGAAGCAGCTTTTCAAGGAAAACAGCCAGCGTTTTTGTCTGGCACTGAAGGGGGACAGAAATTAACAACAGGAAACACAGTTTTTGCCACATATTGTTCTTTTACTGATAATGAGCCTAAGACTCGATTACGTTTTTAAACAGGGGGCAATGCATGTGTTTTTTAAAGAACATATTCAATAATTATCAAACTCTAATGTTATTCGTTGAGTCGGGGTCCGTTTATTTTGATTGTGGTTGAGGATCTGTCCAAAGCAAAATAGATGTGAAATACTGCATTTATACATCCTGCCAAAGTTCATAGAATTGATGTCAACTCCAGCTTTCTGTTCTGCAGAACTGAAATATCACTGTTTCAAGGGATAAGATGTACTTAAGGCTGCGTTGTCATCTATACACTGCATCGTAGACTCAGACGGCTGTACTGTACTGCTGTTGTCCTAAAGTAATCAGGTGAGTGTTGTAGCCCTTAGGTTGCAACTTGAGGATTGACTCTGCGGCCCATATGTAAAACATCGAGTCACAAATATCAATGAGTTTACAATGGAAGCCAAAACAAATTCATCTGTGTACACCAGAGGCGGCGTGCCTATTCACATTGCCCCTTCAACTGTTTGAGACAATGGTTTAAAATCAAATCCGTAGTACTATGTATACAGGCTAAAGCGGCAAATAGTAAATGATGCCCCCTAAAAAAAATTTGGTGCATGAAGCTTCTGGTATATACACACTTTTGCTGAAATATTTATGTTAATCTGTTGGTCATCTACATTGGAAACATTTATGTTGAACAGAAGTACAGAAAAGCGTAAACAACAGAAACTAGTATTTAATGATAGCTTTTGTGAGCATATTGTTCATTGTTGGAATAAAAATAAAAAAACTTTCATCAGCAGTTCAGTATACAACACTGCAAAGAGTCATATTTTTGCAATGTCCTTTAACCGAAAAAAAATATGGTATAATACTCTGCTGTACTATATGAACTATATGAATAAATCTTTTTTTTTTTATCATCTCTCTATCTCAAAGAAAATTCCTATCTATTTGGTTGCCATCTCCACATCCATCTTAAATGGAGAAGATGGAGTAAAGCACTCTTGATTGGTTGCAAGAGTGGTGATGCAGCTATTGAAAAGCTCATGGTCAAGCCAGGCTAGCACTACCTTTGTCCTACCCAGCCACAGTAAGACCCTGAGTTTGAGAAAGGAAAGGAATAGTGGATTTGTCTGCTGGGTGAATAGAATGAGCACACAGGGACATGATGGGGTGGAAGTGTGATGTACAAACACAGCGTCAACTCGACAACAGGAACTAAATGTTTGAAACATTGCCCTAACTGTGGCTGAGAGCAATGAGTCAAAAGTAATGTGTGTATCTCTTTCACCGTTTGAAAGCACCCAAAAAGAAAACAGCTCTGAGTAACTGCTGTAGTGAGAAGAGCAAGGTTTACCAATCAAGATCAAGCAAAGCTCATCTTAATTGGAACATTTCACTCATCTTTATCTCCCGCTATTTAGACAGCCTCTGTGAAATAAGTTATTAAACTCAGTAGGTTGTTGAGAGAAAGCTGGAAACTGAGCAGCTGTGGAGTCTGTCAAAGAGGCGCTAATCTAAGGAAACGTGTGACGTTGAGAACTGGCTAAAGGACAGATGAGAGGGATTGTGATGCTGATGGTGAGTAATACCCAGGATGATGGCTCTTTTTTATCCTTTTGTATTCATGACTGACAATCAATGGCTGTCTCGAAGAGAGTGTTGTGAGGAGGTGAGGGGACGGGGAGGGGATGGGGAGGGGGGTGCGGTGGGTTGGGGTGGGGTGGGGGGTGCGTGAGTGGATAAAGGAAGGTGGGAGATGGGGGGGTGGGCTGTGTCTGTGCTTTTTTTTTATCCTTCTAAAAAGTGTGTCTAAAGTGTATTTCTGCTAATGATGGGTGAATCATCGCAGCCCAGTCCTGCCTGCCCTTCTCCGCCACCGGCGACCACGGTATGAGCTGCATTAATGAGCTGCCTATCAGAATCAACTTACACCCTGTTCAGATACACCAGCATTTACTCTCCTAACCTGTCCGGCATGCAATCGTGTCTGGGAGATCCTGCAGAGCTATTGCTCTGTTGCATGGGTGTTGCATGAGGAAAGAGATATGGGGGAGGATTCATTGGGGCCCTTGCTGTTTTTGCGACTTTACAATCAGTGTATGGCCTACATAGACAAAGGACTGTTGGAGTAGTACGTATGTAGATGTAGGTGATAAGGTATTACACATGTACAGTTTGGGATGACGCTCCCCCTCTGGATCCTCATCTAGAGGTGCAAACACAACTTCCCCACCAAGAGGGGGAACTAAAAGGTTTTTCTTTGGGATCCTGGGAACAAAATGTCACATCGTAGTTCGACACCATTTTCCCTTTCACAATACAAGAGCTCACGTAGGGAACATCCACCGTGTCAAACTAGGCCACTAACTATTTTTTCTGTCTGCACAGAAAGGAGAAAGTAACAGCCACTGTGCGAGCCTTGAGGAGAATGAAATGATGGTGGAGAGAGAGAGGCAGACGCACAGCCATAGCTTAGACCGGTTTATGTTGTGGATGTGAAACGATCCTCCTCCGGAGGAGGAGGAGGCAGGGGGAGGGAGGTAGGAATGGAGGGGTGGAGAGAGGCACAGGCACATTGAAGCAGATGCAGAGAAATGTGAGAGGGTGTCAGTGAGACTGGTGATGACGTGCCTCTGGCTGCGGAGAGCTGGCGAGGCCACGGCCCTGCCTCTGACTCACCTCCTCCCCACGGGGCCTCCTGGCTGACGTCACGCCGCGCGCACTCTGGCATTTCTCCGCTCCGACTTCGCTCGGCGGTGAGCAGCAAGCTGCACTCCAGCCCTGCTCGTCTCTGAGAGATTCATGGCAGTGCGTGTGCGTGTGCGTGTGTGTGTATCTCCCGCAGTATTAGCCAGTCTCTTACTTTCTCTTCAGTATCCCCTCAATGTTTATTTCATCAACACTCTTATAAACACAGCAACATATATGTACAATCACATTCACTCAGGCTCTATGTGTGCCAGTAATGAATCCCACTGAAGCCAGAAACAAAACCTTGGCCGTAATGCGCTCGAAACAGCTCGCATTGGAGATCACTCCATCACCATAACGATTCACAGACAAGGTAGGTTGGGTTTTAAAAAAGGAATAATAACATATCGGAAGCACAATTCAAGTTCAAACAGAGCGATGTTATTTAATATGGCGTAATAAACGCGTCTTTAGAAGCCTCCGTGCTTGAAGAGTTTAGCAAAACTATCACATTAGTAATTAATGCAACGCAGGGAACAGAGATGTCAGGTTCTGTTCACGTCAAAGATTTCTGAGGAAGGCATTCTGGGTGGACCCCCCAAAAAGATAGTGGTAACTGGGCTGGTGGTTCCAGATGCCACAGCAGCAGCAGGTAAAGTTGCTATGCCACAGCCTGTAGACGTAGTGGCTGCTGGCATTTTGGCCAGCTTAGTGAGTAGGCAAAAGGGGCCAGCAGATTGTGTGTTGTTGTTGATAAAATAAACCTTTCCATATATAATGCTTACATATTACCTTATATAAAACTTACAAAGACGTACACACACGTACAAACCAGTATACAGTACATTATGACATAGACAAAAATCCCTGTTGGTTAGAACGTTATTAATTAAAAACCATGAAAACACTGCATGTTAACAAAGTGTGGAGACGCATCTTATAATTAAATAATAAGTGGACCCTTTACAGGAAAATTCATGTAATTATCTCACCTAGCAAATAATGCATCACTGGTAATTGCAATGTTACTCACACATTTGTAATCAACAATAATCATAACATTTTCTCGTTAGACACCAGTGCAGAAAAGTGATATTCCACTCTCTTTCTTTTTCTCTTTTTCCTTCTCTCCCACAGATTGCTCTTGTAAAATGTCAAGTATGATGTAAAATATCCAACTGCCTGATTCAAAGGTAATTGTATCTGTTAATAATTGAAAAGGCTAGTCTTAGTCACGCTCCCTGGCTGCAGGGGTGAATGCATCGATGGGGAATACTGCATTGCAAACAATTATGTTAGATAGGAGGCAGAATGCAGGTGTTTGGGTGTGTGCTTTGCTGATTAACTGTACGATTATTAGACATTATTGTGTGTAAAATATTGTTATTATTATTACACTTATTCAAAAATATGCTTGCTAACTTATCACGCACTTTAATCCCTTTTTTTTATTCAATATTACAGTCAAGAATGTTTGTACCGTGAACACATGCGTAAAAAAATATGTGTTCACGGTTACCGGGTGCCAGCACTGGGTATGATCTCCAACCAATCAGAGCAGTACATCTCAGTGTCAGTTAACAGGCTGAGGGCTGTTTGAAGTCTCTGTGGAGGAAGCAGGCTTATTTCCTGTGGGGCAGCTGTTTGTTGTGTGCTGTGACTCAGGACTGTCATGGCCAAGCAACAGATGACCATCTGTCCATTAGGGGCCCTCTTGGACATATTTATTTGTCCTCCGTATTCTGACCCAGAGCAAAAAGGAGGTCTTTGTCCGATGCAAAATGTGTTGCCGGACTAAAGGGCACGTACCGTCACACTGTTCAACTCTAATTTCTTAGCTCTAGGCTTAAATCCTTAATTCTATAGTCTGTCGTACTCGGTTGAAGCGGGCCCTACTTCAGGGCCAACCTTTAGATGTCAAAAATCCCTTTGCCCTGGACTAAGTCCAGTTATGTGTGGGACTGACGAAAGCAAACATCTAAGATCAATTTATAAAGACACAGAAAACACTTTCCGACAACACAGAGGTGCACATAAAATAATAAATAGATAAGCTTTGTGTACAATGCAGGCTTTAGTCATTTTCGTGAAGACGTTTTCACATCTATAATTTTGGCTATAGAATGGGTTGTATGCAAATAATGATTTACTAGTATCCATAGCCACAATCCTATCCTGTCTTGTTCAAACAAAAGGGGGAGTAGAGGAGACTGCCCAGAAATGATATTGGAGTGATTTGACTAAGTGGGAGCTGAGGCATCTGAGGAGTAGCATCAGTCAGAGCCAACCGCCTAATTGAATTCTCCGTCACAGCCCACCAATCCAACTGCCGGGATCATTAACAGTCATTTTGGCCCTCGTTCAAGAGAGAATCCCACACCCCTGCTAACAGCATTACAGCTCACTAACCATGAGAGACAGATGCGGTGACCATTACCGACAGACCCCGTGACTCGTGTGTGTTTACAACGCCCCACCCAGCAATCTGACAAGCCAACAGTGCAGACAGCCTGCAACTCAAGCCAGGGCTGAGAATGTCTTTATTTAAGAGGGCTGGACTGGCGCGGTTGTGCTAGGGCAACGGAGTAATTTGCACCTGCACCAACCCTATCATTACTACCCGAGGGTGGCCGTGTTGTTGTGCAACCTCGGCCGTGCTGTCCCCGTCTGCAGAGCGCTGGCGTTGGAAGAGCCAGAGGACTGCTGCAGGGAATATTAGAGGGCTTCCGCACAGCCACGGCATTTTCCCTCCAGCGGGGTAATGTCAGTAAAGTGGAGGGGCTGTTGGATTGAGTCATGGACCCCCGCTGTGAGGGAGATGATTTTATTCTGCCGCTGCCGTCCAATATATCGCCTCATTGGTGTTGATTACAGATAGCTGGATGGGTTTCTGGGCTTTGTCCTCTCACCCCCTACGAGGGCAGAGATAGCTACTTCCTTTGCCTCAATGCAATTTCCCATCCAGCACTCAGATATGTTGTTATTTTACCAGACACAGCTAAAAGATGGATAATTTGACCAATTCTACCGGGTGAATGGCCTCTCTTAGTTTGGTATCAGACACCTTGGACTTCACGCACAATGTGTATGCTTACATTTCAGTATCTGCTGCTGTAAATCCCCTGCACAATCCAAAAGGCCAATCACACGTTTATTCACCTTAGAAAATACACTTCAGATATCAAATGGATGGATTCACGGAAGACGACGTTTGCACCCATCTCAGCCTGCAGCGGAAGCTTCAAATGCATTGAAAACCCGATCAGACCTTGCTGGCGGTGTTCTGTCTGGGTCCTGTGTGCGGGACGTGTCTGCAACAGAAGACGCTGTAAGTTGTGAACAGAACTGGGGATCTAGTCGACTGCAGCCCTGGGACTCCCCTGGGCTCTGCAGCCTGTCCAGAACAGGGCTTCACAACGTGGCCATTTGACGCGGGGAGAAGGAGCGCCGCGCAGGAAGGTGTATTATTGTGACCCATTGCTACAGTCCACTAGGGAGTCAATGAGACGTCTCCTGGGGCTTCAGTCCCTGGAGGGTAGGGTAGAGTGCTGGGCAACTCTTCACACGGGCTAACACCGAGCACAGGCCATAGACGTACTCAATGACACATAACACAAAACGTCTGGGAGCAGCCAACGGCGGCTTTTAGGCAGGTCCAGACTGTTTCTCTGCATTCCCAAGAGAGAGAACTCGAAAATTAATAAAATTCTCAATATAATATTGAATTCACTTGTCTACGTGTTCAGTGGATAGTCAGCGAAAGGCATGCGAAGCCCCCTGGCAGTGCACCCGAGCTGCACTCCAACAAGACTCTTCCTTTCCCCGTTTTGATCCGCCTCCCTTGAGACCTCCAGGGCCTGCGTCATTCACAAAAATCATTCAAATAGCTTTGACCTAAAAGTCTTTTACATTGAGAATTCTTTTTATAGCGGGAGGAGCAGCAGAGACAGGCGGGTAGTGAGAACAGGAGGTAGGGGCTAAGGCGGGCGGGCGGGCGGGCTGGGAGGGAGGGAGGGAGGGCAGGAGGGAGGGGCAATTTGAGGATGTGCTGTCCCTACCTGACTAGCAGTGTCTGTCTGTTCTCTAACATAGCTGTTAAAGCCACAGCTGTTACTGCTGAATCCCTCCATCTCTCCGAGGGGGAGCCATTGGCCGACACATGCGTCCGTCTCCTCTGGCTTGGAGAGCTAATGGGCAGGATGCACGTCTCTCTCCGCCTGGGGTAGTGAAAAACATTACACAGAGCATCTGTCTCAAAGCAGTAAACACTTATTGGGTGGTTGAAACGAACGCTTGGAAAACATTTTCTGGATAATGTTTTGGCCTGGTATCACAGTGCAGAAGTTAACAGTTAATATATTACGTAAAATATCATCTCATAATTGTGTTCATCGGTAGAAAACACTTAGCAGTCCGGACACTGGTGGTTTGTACATACAAAGTGTACTTTAAATGTGACGATATAAGCATAATGTGTCTATCCTCCCGTAACTAAGTCTGCACACAATAGACAGGCAGACAACTTCCATGTCCCCTTTCTGACACCCCTAAATCTTCTGAACTTTATCCTAGCATAATAATACCACTGTAGTAGTCTTGAAGAAAGCTCTCACCCAGGCAGTAAAAAAATATATAATAATTCTACTTGTCCACCTTCCCAATTCCCATAATATGGATGGATTCATGGAAAATGCATCATGCAAAATGGCTGTCCCTATAAACCTTTCAGCAGCAAATTGTGGTTGTCTGTATGAATATACAGAAGGATTTGAATTTTTACTTAAATAATAGTATTTTCTGGTTTGTGAAGTACATATGTAAATAGAGGTTTTATTCAAGCACATTCAGAAGCTTGTATCATCAACGCAATGCATACAATAAAAAACAGTGCCAATGTTTTCTTACTGTGCTTTTTATCAATGTATTGGACTAGGTGTTCCAGGGTTCGCTTTTCTTAACGGTCTAAAAAGGAATATCCTGTTCCAAGGTGACTGGGCAGCAGGGTTCCACATTAGTGCCCCACCGCCACAAAACGCTGACCCCCTATTTGCCCACTATCTCTCCTCAGCACACAAGCAGCACACGTCATGTATAGATATCTAATTACAGCTCATTAGAAGGAATGCAAGCGTGCATCTCATCACCTGCCCTAATATTCTGTTGACTCATTGATCCATTTGTAATTGGGATGGTAAAGGAAACAGTGCGCAAAGGCAGGGTGGAATAAGGTGCGAGCAGGCCTGAAATGAAGGAACATAGACCAAAACAGTAGGGATTTAGGTGGATGTAGTTAGGAGAAGCAGGTTTCCCTCAATTGAGTTCAAGGATAATTCCTATTTTCCTCCGAGGTCTTTATCCTCCAAAAGGTGTAGTGGCTCATTAGGCTACTTAACTACCTTTTTTTGTAAGCTGGAAAAAAGAGAATCTCTTTGCTTTTGATAAAAGCGTAGGAATTATGGAAAAATTGGCACTAAAAACAACGGTGATTTTTTAAAATTAGTTTTCAGACCTATAATTCATGTTAGAAAACGCTTAAGTCTAGTCACTCCGCTGGCGCCATCTCTGGCACCATCTCTAAGAAAACTGAGGTTTTGTAAGTTTGTTCCTATGGCAACTTAATCTGCAAAATACTGATGAATGTTTTGTTAGTGGAGAAGACTATGTGCTACTCATCTTGTCTGCTCAGGCTCACCGTCAACACACCTCAGGGTTTCTGTGAAATGTTCATCAACTTCCCAGTAGCCATTACATATCACTTAGGAGTCATTCGATTCGTGGACTGATGGATGCCTGTAATAACCGGGACTTGCCAGAATGCCTATTTTATTTAATGTCCATGGTAATTGATAACATGCAATCTCAGGTCAGCATAATTAACATGCATTGACTCCTGTTTACAAACTAGCTTCTTCACAAAGACTGCAACCGCTTTCCATCTGCTAGAGAGAAGAAAGGTTTGACAAAAAGTCATGCAATGTCAATAAAAGCCCAAATCACCTTGTAATGGTGAAGTGTATATAAAATAATGGATGAAAATTAATGCTTCTCGTTAGTAAGTAACGGACTATGCACTTATTGAATTAATTGGTAATACAAATCTATGGAAAATGAAATTACATTTGAGTGAAAAGTCTCCCAGTTTGGTTCTGTGGTACTTTATTGTTCTATAGATGAATACGTGCAGAAAGGAGAGAAGGATACTATCCATATCTATGGTTCTAGGGAACGCTATAGGACGCATGGTCAGTTGACGAGCTGATGTGACGATATTTATTCGATTGCAATAAGAAGGACAATTCTATGACGAGGAATGACCTCTACGGGATAGAAATTCTAACTCCAAATATGGCATGGCACTCTAGATTAAAACAGCAAGCATTTAAACACAGTTAAATGTTACTAGTGCCGTTTAGTTTCCTAGGTAACAGGGAGGGTATATTTAGAGGAACAGAACGAGGCACAGGGAGAGAGAGAAAAAAAAGTGTTGATTGTCTTGATGGAGCTATTACAAATAGATAAAGTCAAACAGCAAGGATCATCAAACCTCTATCTGCTAAGAAGTGGGGGGGCCTTAAACAATAACAACCAACAACTACCAAGACTAAGGCGTGAGTCACTCGGTATTTAGAGACACCGCTGATTTATCCAGCACAGTCCAGTAGAAGTTGGACTGAAGCCTCTCACCAAAGGAGCTGTTGGGAAATTACACACGTCAGTCGGAGAAGAAACGTCCCACATCCTCTGATGGTCTACTCAGCACTTACAACCGCCTTGGAGTAAGCGCCACTCTGATTAATTCATTAGGTGAAAGAGCAGGAATGTGATGGGTTCATCCAGTAAGTCAGGGAGCACAGGAAACACTTGGCATAAAAGGCCACTGGCATGGCTGGGAATATCGGAAAACATACTGGCTGGGGGCTCTTAGGAGACTAATTTCCTCGCACGGTGCCACTCCTGTCCTTAAACTTGAAGACATGGCAAGGCTGGGACTTGGTCACACAGTACTTTCCGTAACTAAATAGAATACATGATTGCAAAATTTACCAAGTATTTATTGAAAAATATACATACAAAGAACACCTTGTAGAACCGATGAACTCCAGAGAACTGAACAGACCACAAGAAATACAACCTCAAGGATATTTTCAAGTTCACCAAGTCCTTGAGACAGATTGTTCTGTGTAAGTTACAGTCACGAGTGCTGAAACAAAGCGTTGGGTTTACTAGGTGCACCATTGCCCTCGTGTTCATTAGCTGATGGAGGAGAGGGAGGGTAATCCCAGGGTTATTGTCTGAGTGCTGCCCTGAGTTTGGCCGAGCGTCCTCGCGGGTTCTCTGCCACATCCTGCCCCTGTGGGGTTACAACCCCTCTTTGCAATGGAACCCAGTGAGCGTTGACCTTCCCTCCTGTCTTCCCCTCCTCATCCCCATCGCCCTCCTCCCTGTCCCCTAGTCCTCGCCGTACTTTCTGGTGGAGGCTGCGCCGGGGAGGGCTGTCCAGGTCCAGGCCGTGGAGGAAGCGTTTGACCAGCCGGTCCTCCAGCGAGTGGAAGGTGAGGACACACAGACGGCCCCCGGGCTTCAGGCAGGCCTGGGCGGCCCGCAGGCCAGCCAGCAGCTCGTTCAGCTCGTTGTTGACAAACATGCGGATAGCCTGGAACGTCTTGGTGGCCACATGGGACGGCCGCTGGAGGCGGTCTAGGCGAGCGTGAAGGGCAGATGCTGGGAACGCACCTAGAGAAAAAGAGGCACTTGAAGAGAGGAAAGCTCTGCTCTTTTATGTAATTAGATTAGGTTATATAATGATTTCAGCCCGTTTACCGCTTGTAATAACAGGAGTCAGTGTCTCTTTTCACACATATTAACGGTTACTTCAGTTACCTTTCATATATATGGGTGTGTGTGTGTGTATATATATATATATATATATATATATATATATATATATATATAATCAAACCAATTCTGCATATCACATGTTTGGCTAAGCAGTTGTAAGCGCAGGAACAGAGCAATCTGTCTGAAATGTAGAAACGAAATATGTGTGGAGGCTTTGAATGTAATTAAAAAAGAAAATGTTTTGTTGAATGCTGAATAAATTATTGTCATATTGCCAAATATCTAGCTGAGCTGGACGTAAAATAGACTGCTGCTTCCTTTGACCGGCTCGTTCTCACCTCTTAAGCTTTGACCTGCTCGTTCTCACCTCTTAACCTTTGACCAGCTCGTTCTCACCTCTTAACATTTTACCTGCTCGTTCCCACCTCTTTTTTGGGAGAAAATTGAGTTTCCCGAATCAGAGTTCCTTTCTAGAGTTCCCTGTCATAATGTTGAACGTAAGGGTAGAGAGTGTGTTTAGACACTATATAGGGTGACCACAATAGATCTGACTGCTCACTTGTTTAGCAGAATCCTAGGATGAGCCTACCGGTCAGGCAGCAACACCACCATAAAAGGGCCGAGCCAACGTGCGTATGAGAGGGAAGCTAAAGTAGGGAGAGATGACGGAGAGCCAGACGAAAGGAGGCATCGATGGAGCGATGACAGAAGATTAAAAGAATATAGAGGGAAGGATAAATAGATGAATAGAGAAAAGGATAGAGGGAAAAGAGACAGGGGGAGGAGGGGAGAGGAGGAACAGAGATGGAAGAGAGAGAAGGGGAGAGGAGGAATAGAGAGGGAAGGAGAAGAAGAGGGAGTGGTGTGGCATTTCTCTCCTCCTGCGCTCAACAGCACCGAGTGTGACTCACCTGGCAATCAATAGAAAGGCTGCACAGCACCATCCGGCCATGGCCTGGCCTCAACAAGTTGTGCACTCTCTCTCTCTCTAATTCATCTTTAAAAGGTCCCACAGACAGAACTGATGAGATGAGGAGAGAGAGGGGGGAGAAAGACGGCGAGGTACACAGAGGAGGGCGAGGAGGAGGGAAGGAGAAAGGAAAAACATCATGGAGGTCTGCTACCACTATATCCTCGATTTCAATTCACTTAGGTCTCCCTGTGGATTGACTGACACACTAAGCAGCCAAGCCTTTTGAAAGAGGGGGCTTAATGTCATCAGGCTACTTGACGGCTTTCCAGACTGACGGCTAATACTTGTCCCTGGTATTTATCTTAATTCTATTGGAACATTCTAATTTCATCAAGATAGGTGGTTTGGAATGGCTATAAACTACTAGAGTATTCACGAGGAGAGAACTGTTAAGTTTGAGAAGGTTAAGCCTTGTTGTCTTTGACTTCTAATCTACACGAAGGCGAATCTACACACATTTTCTTAAAATAAAATCTCTTAAGTTTGTAGTTTCTAGCCTAAGTAGTTAATCAAGGATTTAAACCATGTTGCTAGCCCTCGTGTTGTATCAGAACAGTTAGGACCTCAGCAAACTGTAGTCATGACAATGAACAAACCAATATAATGATATAACAAATATTCCCCTTTATGTCGCATGATGAAGCACAAGATTAATTTTCCCTTTTGATTGCGTGGGTCAACATGATCTATTTGCTTAACAATAACATCCTGGCATTTGTTCCACCATAAACAGCTGTCGCAGCGGAAAAACAAACCAAGGATAAGATAAAATGTGCTCTGTTTGACGGGATAACGTAATTGACTTCTCAAGTCCTGAAAGGACAATTTGGTTGGTGGTATGGTTACGCACATCAGGGCTTAAGACTCCTGCATGATTATTAGTTCATAAATCAGAGGTAATAAAAGCTGTGCGGCATGTGTATTACATCATGAATATTGTCAGAGCAAGGGGCACGTGTCTGGAACGAGCGCTGGAGGAGCCTCTGTGATCCTGGGCCATGTGCTAGGCTGGTTATTAGATAGGAAACAGCAGCCATCTTTGCCACTGTCTGGGAGCCTTGTCAACATAGGACTAGCAAGACAATGGCCCTAAAATCAAAGAACGTTCTATAGGCATCCATAGGGTAACCTATCTTAACCTATCTCCCCTAAAATAGAAATAAATAAAAAGAGAGACTCCCGATATATAACTAATAACTCCAGGGAGTCCAGGCCAATGAAGTTGCTAATTTACAAATGAAAAGTGGGGTGCCCCTCATCTAGCGGTGCGCTGCCATACCGTAACATTCCTAATGACAAAGTATCTAGCATCAATCACAGGAGTCAAATAGCCATGACTAACTACATCCATCACATTGCTAACTCTATGTGCGTGTGTGTATGTGCGTGTATGTGTGTGTGTGTAAGGTTGGACACACTCTTGCGCCAATCAATCATGTTATCCTCACTAGCTGCGTCCATCAAGCCATCAAGCACACGTGGGTTCCCCCAGTGTGGTAATGGCCAGGCTGACTTCATTGGAGAGCCAATACACAGGGGGACCCTCTCCCATTGTTTGGTGGTTAACACATGCATGAGGCCAACCCCATGCTGCACCCACTCTCTGTCACACGACTGAAAAATACATGCAGGGCAGGCTAAGGTTAACTTAAAAGCCTGGTATCCATCTATGTCATCAAAAAGAGGACTATGTAAGTGAATAATAACAACGCTAGTGTCCCTCCCGTCTCCTGAAAAGGAGAGGACTCAATGATGGGGGATCAGTTGGATCTGTGTAAGCTAACACAACAGAGGAGGGAGAGGAGGGAAGGGGGAGGGGGGAGGGGGGGGGGGGGAGACAAAGAGAGAGAATCACTAGACACCTGTTCTTATGGTGCTGCAACACCTCTGGCCACCCCTCCACCAATAGTTCATTTGGGGCAGGAGCCACAGTGAGTGACACAAAGGCAGAGGGGGCAGGGGACAGTCATATTAGGGTGGATTGTTGATTATTGAAAGGAAGGCTGAGGATGGGGACGGGGGGATGAACTGCCACAGGACAGCCACTACAGACCTTAACTACAACAAACAGGAAAACACACAATGCACAGCCACTACAGACCTTAACTACAACAAACAGGGAAACACACAATGCACAGCCACTACAGACCTTAACTACAACAAACAGGGAAACACACAATGCACAGCCACTACAGACCTTAACTACAACAAACAGGGAAACACACAATGCACAGCCACTACAGACCTTAACTACAACAAACAGGGAAACACACAATGCACAGCCACTACAGACCTTAACTACAACAAACAGGGAAACACACAATGCACAGCCACTACAGACCTTAACTACAACAAACAGGCAAACACACAATGCATGGCTTTCATCGGTTCACTAACAACTTAAATAGCCAACTTTATATAGTAACTGCAGCTTAATTATTCATATGTATTTATATATATATTTATAGTTACTGTACCTTCATTAGCCCTATGTATTTATATATATTTCTAATTACTGTGCCTTCATTATCCATATGTGTTTATTTATATTTAGAGAGTTACTGCAGCTTCATAACCCATATGTGTTTATATATATTTATAGAGTTACTGCAGCTTCATAACCCATATGTATTTATATATAATTATAAAGTTACTGGAGCTTCATTAGCCATATGTATTTATTTGATCATCTAGAGGTCAGTCAGCTCAATTACTTGTTAGACTGTTTTTAAACAACCCTCTTTAAGTAAACCATGGTCCATGTGTGGTCAAAATGAAATGAAATGAAAATCTGAATAGCTGGGAAAATTTGAGATGAATGAGTCATTTTAGGACCAGGCTCTTGAGAGGCTCTCGCTGGTAAACAATAGCCCTGCCAAGCGTCTGTCTGCCTAAAACCAAAGCCCTGCAACATAACACGGTCAAAGTCTGGAGCACTGGGCCATAACAGGGCTGTGGAGATCGGCACCCCGCACCATGCTCCTCTGCAGCTCCTCTGCCCAGGGACGGACGATCATAGCAGAGCGGTTCACACTGCCTGCAATGTAAGAAGAACATTTTCTGACAGTGCCCCCCAAACTAACCCCACTTTTCACCAGTCTCTATAATCTCACACACACACACACACCCACACACACACACACACACACACACACACCTGGGCCTATGGTATTCTTATCCGGGCGTTAACGTTGTGTTGCCGGTAGACTAGCGCAGACCCCACTGGTTCTAACAAGTCAGAGTCAGAACCTCTTGGATTGATTGGAATAAACATTGGTTGTGACACGCTCTGCTCTTCAAAAGAAATCAAACAACTGCCCTCGTTCACACCTGTTCTCCCTGTGTGACGCACAGAAAGCTGAGTGCAAGAACCATTCAAAGGTGCGCTCTCTCGCCAGCTCTCACGTTTGAAGAAGAAAAAAAAGGAAAAAAAGGAAAAAAGAGCAACGCATAGGACGAAATGTTATTGTGTTTAAGTGCATGCACGTTTATTTCTATGCATGGAGCCGAGTGCTTGTATTGAGGCGTACTAGTGATTGAGTGTTAAACAGGATCGTGGTGCAGGGGGTATTAAAGAACCTACGGAAACAAAAAGAGCAAGGTGGAGCAAAGGCACTTATGTTAGAGGTATAGCCAGTTTTCAAAGACAGGAAGAGTGAGCTACAGTGCTCTCTCTCTCTCTCTCTCTCTCTCTCTCTCTCTCTCTCTCTCTCTCTCTCTCTCTCTCTCTCTCTCTCTCTCTCTCTCTCTCTCTCTCTCTCTCTCTCTCTCTCTCTCTCTCTCTCTCTCTCTCTCTCTCTCTCTCTCTCTCTCTCTCTCTCTCTCTCTCTCTCTCTCTCTCTCTCTCTCTCTCTCTCTCTCTCTCTCTCTCTCTCTCTCTCTCTCTCTCTCTCTCAATGGTAATTGCATCGGGATTGGGGGAAGGAGATAGAAAAAGAGCGGGCCAAACCACCGATTGGAGAGAGGATGATGCTTCAGAACACTGCCCACCGTCGTTTTCCCGGCCAAATAAGTCCCAAAGGGAGACGAAGGCTTAATACCTCCCCTGCCTATTGTTTCCCCCCTTCTCTCCTCAAGCCTCCAGCATGCTGTAGGGAATGAATGCGTAGTAGTGGTGACAGGCTAGCTACCTGCCACTATGCTGGCCAGCTGCTGCGTGCGGGTGATAGGGTAGATGCTGCGTGCCTCCACTATGGCCGAGGCTATTTTCCTGGCGTGTCGCTCCTCGCCGTACGCCGTGAGGACGGACGCAAGAGCCTGTTGATCTAAGGCATTCACCACGTCAGCGGCGCAGGGCATGTCGGGGTACCTACGCACAAAGAGGAGCCCAATTAAACGGCTTGACGTCACGTCCTTGCTGACAACTCTCAGGCACAGCTTAAAACCTCCATGGTTCTGGGTGTAAAGAGGAAAGGGAGGATGACCTAGGAAAAGTTACATTAAGAACGCAAGAGCCATCGCGGGTATTACCATTTTCATTTTTCTCCATTTAGTTGTGTACAGTGGTGCAGAAATATGCAAGTGGCATTCGATAAAATGACCCCAATGCCTACTTAAAATCAATCAAGATTTTTAACACAATCATTGCTTCAGTATAGAACTAAGCATGTGCGTAAGCAGCAAGGCACTTGATGTAGTGTTAAATTAGTAAGTGCTGAAAGACAAGTGCATAATAAGAAATAAGCCAATAAGAAAATACGTTTGACCTCTACCCCGACAGAACATGCCATGGTCCACTAACATAGTGTCACGGCAATGTCTCTGTCTCTGTATATATAAATAGGTATTACGAATACATATTGGATATATATGTGTGCGTTTGTGTGTATATATATATATTAGGGCTGTCGAATTATAATAAAATGTAATTGCAATTAATCATGAGTGTCAATAGTTAATCGCATTGGACCTTCATTGGATCTTCATGTCTACTGTCAGCGGAGGTTTTGGAGGCATTTTCCTCTTTGAGTAAATACTAATTGAGAGGCTGATAAATACCCCTGATCTGAAATGAAGCGTAGGTTTAAATGAACTAATCGGGCTATATTTTATATTCCAACATGTTCCATCAAGTGGGCGGCAAGAGCTTTTCAATACCTGTGTATTTAGCTGTGGCAAAATTTGGCAGAAAGTAAGTATTCTTTCTCATTTTAAAACAATGGCAATTTCCTTGCAGAGCTAGGGGTATATAATCCCTGTTTATTTGAAAAGCTAGTCAAATAACTGTCTAGGTCCTCCATTGCAAAAAGACTGATGAGCAGTGAATTATGGGGCGTTGTGAGTGCTGGCTGTGCATAAATAAAGAAATGCATTTCCCAGTCAGTTGACAGTGCCTTCACTCAGGTGACAAAAGCAAGGAAATAAAATTACCCCTGCAGAATTGCATTTTCCCCCAGAATTCTGATGTAAAGTTTGATTAGGAAAAAGAGGGAAGAAATGTGAAAACATATTCAAAAGGTCTTCAGAAACATATTGCTTAGGCCTTTTTTCAGAGTTGCAATGGGTTGCCAGCCCCATAAAAGCAAGCAATCGTGGTGAGTGGACTGCGCATTGCACAGTAATAAGACACAGCATATTATACTGTAAGAACATCTTCTAATACGTTTGTGAATCTGCTATGTAAAGTGACAAGCATTAAGGCTGCATTGTACTAGAGTGGTAATATGGCACTTTTTTGGCAGTATTAGGAACTGCATCATCATGAACTCTTTTTTGTAGCACATTGCAAACACTGGGGTGATGCAGTGAGTATGGGCTGGCTTGAGGAAGGGGCATCTAGCAAGCTGTGCTCGGGCAGACACACTGAGAAAATCTCGAGTGACTGGAGGGATTTTCTGAAAATGTAATAGGCTTGTTGCTGTTACTGGTGATAAGAACAAAGCAGACAGTTGCCATCCTCATTGATTTAAGATTCAGAAGATATCTAGAAAACATTTGCGCATGTCCCCAAATGGAAACAATGTAAATTAAAAAGTATAATGAAGAAAATAAGAAAATTAAGAAATATAATGAAAAGTCTGGCATATTACCAAGTCAGGTTTTTCAAAATACACAGGATACAGTGTTATAATATCCATTATGCCTTAAATCCATGTTGAGCACTCTAAAAATCAATATTTAGAAAGGATTTGGGTTGAGAACAGATATGTCATTGGGGTTTTCAAGCGGACACCTTCCATCTAGGATGTTTCGTAAAATTTAGCCCACGACACCTCCAGAAGGCTTAACTGAGCAATGACGTCTCAGAGCCACCCATTTCTATATTGACTCAGCATGGCCAGATAATCACTATAATAATACAATAATAATATGTGTTGTATAGTGAAGTAATAGGCTTGCAAAAAGGTTTTGCATGTGTGTGCGCGTGAATTGTTTTAATGCAATATGCATTCTGTCCAATATACTGAACCGTGAAATGTAATTTAAGCTGTAATATTTTATATGATAAGGACCCCATTCAAAACAATTTTACCTTAATATACAGCATAATCCATCTTAATTGAACTAGTAGAGTTTGTTAAAAATAAGTTACATTGCTACTTCAATGTCATAACAAGTAAGACCTTGTAATTAATGGAGAATGGAGAAACAATTAACTAAACGCAGAAGATATTACAAAAATATTTAATTCACATATTCATAATTTTGTCGAGAACCGCCTGGCCTGGCTCCTGGGCTGGGCTAGCCTTCAATGCTTTTGCAGTTTATAACTGTTTAACCTGGTGTTCTGAAGACTACTTTTGGAAACACAAATGCAAAGCCATCAGAAGAACAGATGGTTCTGTATTTTCTGGCCCTGACAGTAACAACATTGATTTTGTTTTAGGCCACAACCGATGAAAGCATAAAGTGACTTTACATTAGAGGCATGGCATATTGGTAAAGGTCCTACCTGTCTGCATCCATCCTCATGTCCAGGGGTCCATCCTTGCTGAGTAAGAAGCCTCTCTCAGGCCGGTCCATCTGCATGGAAGAACAGCCTGCGTCCAGTAGGACAGCATCCACACTGCCAGGCCTAATCTGCAGCTCAGAAAGTAGGGTTTCCAGCTCACTAAAACGGCCCAGCAATGGCTGCACTCTGTCACTGATGAAGGGTTGGATAGTAGAAAAGAAGGAGAGAGAAAGAGGGAGCAAAGCAGGTGTGAACATGGAAGGTAAACAAGATGAAAAAGGTATACAGTCCAAGATACTGGGCTGGGTTTCCCATATAAATGTAAGTATTAATAGACTATAAAAAAAGAAATATTCACGGACTATACACTCTGAAAAACGAAATTCATAAGCTTAAACACTTTCTAGTTAAGCGAGAGAACTAAACTCAGATGGGTAAAAAGAGCAAAAATCTATTTCAGCAAAACGTTTCCACGCAAGTGCCTCGAGAAGACAAGTCAAAATGCTGTTTATAAATGCTGTTTTTGTTGATCTGAACTGGTAAGACATTTGTATGCTGGCTAGTGATGATTCTGAACTCGGTGTCAGGGTCATGGAAACGCTTTCAGCCTCAGATGCATTTGAAAATGCAAACCACGCCTGCAGGCGTTGTTGAACCTTCACCAGTTGGCAAGCTCTCTGCTGCAAGGGGAAGTGTAACGTTGTTGTTAGAATAGACTCTGTGTTAATGTTCAAAAGATACTTCCTGATCTTATCTCTATTTTGCTTGACTGGTGTAGACCGTGAGACAAAGTAGAAATGCATGTAAAAGCTAAGAAATTGCGTCTTTCATTTGGATTATTAATCGTAACCATTGAACCATTTTTCTCAACAGCATCCTTCTTCTTCTTCATGTTCAACAGCAAGAAACCACGCTGTCCTTGTAAACTCCCTCCCCCCTCCCCATGCAGACCACTCCCTCCCCGGTCGCCACCAGCCCCCGTACAAGAAACAGCTACTTCTTCACGCACAGGTGGTGGCATCCTACAGGCACTGACATGCATTTTTCATGTGACCTTTTCAGACAGTGTGCACACAGATAATGGCAGCAGTAAGAAGTGAGGGTGAGCCCCGATACATCAGCCAGAGAGGCCCGTGGGTTTACTGAGGCAGGGTCTCTGGTGCAGAGTGTAAGGGTGAGCCTCAATACATCAGCCATAGTGGCCAGTGGGTTTACTGAGGCAGGGTCTCTGGTACAGAGTGTAAGGGTGAGCCTCAATACATCAGCCATAGTGGCCAGTGGGTTTACTGAGGCAGGGTCTCTGGTACAGAGTGTAAGAGTGAGCCTCGATACATCAGCCAGAGAGGCCAGTGGGTTTACTGAGGCAGGGTCTCTGGTACAGAGTGTAAGGGTGAGCCTCAATACATCAGCTAAAGTGGCCAGTGGGTTTACTGAGGCAGGGTCTCTGGTACAGAGTGTAAGGGTGAGCCTCAATACATCAGTCAGAGAGGCCAGTGGGTTTACTGAGGCAGGGTCTCTGGTACAGAGTGTAAGGGTGAGCCTCAATACATCAGTCAGAGAGGCCAGTGGGTTTACTGAGGCAGGGTCTCTGGTGCAGAGTGTAAGGGCGAGCCTCAATACATCAGTCAGAGAGGCCAGTGGGTTTACTGAGGCAGGGTCTCTGCTGGAGAGTGGGATGGCTCAGACTCTGGCACGACTAGGAGCCACGCAGTAAATCATCTGCATCTAAGAAAGCCCTCCCCCAGCTTCTCTCGCCACACAAACTAGTTTGAACACAATGAAACGATATACAGTGCCCCCTTAGTGTACTTGGCTAAAGGTCTATCCACTAAAATGCTTACCGGGGACGTTTACCGTTTAAACGCCTACTGATGCTTTAAAGACCAAAGGGCCAGTAAACTTCTTGCTCATGCCGGAAGGCTTTCCCTTAACCCTGCTCCTCAGGTCACTTGTTCTCCGCTACAGTCGTTGATTTAGTAAAAACAAAAACCTATAGGGAGGCATGCCATTTTTTCTCCACACCCACCATCTACCGAATCCCTTTCCCTACCCCCTATCTGTCAACCCCATCTCTGCAAAGTGCTACATCCAGTTTTTACCCTGTTGAATATTAAAACGGTACAAAAACCAAGCGCTTAGTGCCAATATGGGAATTTCTAGCCTTAGATACTCAATCAAGATGATTCTGTACATTCCAATCCCCTCCAGAGGCTGTGGACTGACAACAATATGTTTAGGTACATAATAAGTGAGACAAAGAAGTTAATCTCAACAGTAACTTTGTTTTAGGTGCTTGACAAGAAGCAAAACAAATCTATGATTCAAGTTTGGGAATAGCTTTTTTAAATAGGCAATGCGCATTGGTGCATTTTTACAGGTCACTTTCCTCAATGAATCATGCAATGCACTTCCTTCAACAAAAAGGTACAAGTAGCAAGAATAGGTGGATTGACAATATATTATGCAGTCAGACACTGATAAAGGTTTCTGAAAGTGGAATTTGAACAGGAAAAAAACTATTTGTTTTGACAAACTAATTAGGCAATAATTGGCAACATTGTACACTGACTTCCTATGTCCTACTAATATGGGCCTCTGCAGCCTCTAAAAAAGTAACAGCACATGTCTCAAAGTGTACATGTATGATACATTATCAAAGATTGTCAGCAACCATGATTTAGTGTCAGGTTTTCAAAAATGTTACAATTTAGATTTTTGCAAAATGTACTACTATAGGGCTGGTTTCCGAGACATAGATTAAGCCAGGTCTAGACTCAAAAAACATTTTCAATTAAGAAACTGGCTCTTAAAGTTAACGTAATCTCATTGCAACAGCTCAATAATAATAAAAAAAATACGCAGGATACGGTGTTATAATACCCATTATGCCTTAATTAGGTTGAGCACTCTTCTTATATTTTGAAAGTATTTGATTTGAGAGCAGATGTCATTGAGGTTTTTAAATGGGCACTTTCATCCTGGATGTTTTGTTAATTTGAGCCCACATCACCTCCAGAAGGCTTAGAGGTGAGCAATGATGTCTCAGAGCCACCCCCCACTATATCTGCTCTCACGTCCAGATAATTAAAATAAAAAAAGATGCTGTCTATCCCTATCCCTGCCAGCGTTCAAACCCGCTCAGCAGGGATACTTACTGTCACCTGAAAAGAAAAGCTCTTTCTCTTTGCTATTCCTGGTTTGGTAAAAGTATGCTCACCAGGAATAATAATAATTATAATCAATAATGCAATAGATCAACATTATCTTAGGTTCTTTTGATGTAGGGTTTTAAAATGTATGTTTTTTCAATCTAAGATATATATTTTTTTAAATCAACCCTGGCAGTAGTTAAACTCTAATAGCAGAGTATAAACTTTATGTTGTTGGGGAAGGCCATTGAGCAATTGATCCACAGATGTCAGTCAGCTTTCTGACCGTAGCGCCATGTTCCACTATGTTTATAGTCCGCAAGACAGCTTGAGTTAGTCACTACATCTATTAAATATATGGAACACCATTGTGTTATTCCTTCAACAGGAGCTACAATAAGCTATTCTAATTCTGCCATTGTGTTTTTTCTTGTGTTTCCAGTCATAACTGTTTCCAACACACAATAACCGGTCCTGTTTTAAGAGAAAGTCTTGCTCAATTACGATTTGTCAGTGAAACATTTTTACTTTTTTAATTATTCCATGGTGCCACCATCATTTTTCATTGCTTTATTTTGTTCATTATGTGCCCTTGTTCACCCTTTAAATAATTTTATTTGATATTGATTGATAATCTGTTTTGAGCAATTCTCTTCACTTTATTAAACTGTACCCATTTGGTTTGATTAGTATTTTAAGCCAACATTAAATGTAGTGCCCCAATATTATTACTTGAACATTTCAGTATTGTAAGTGATATAGTTAAGGAAACATTGTATTGTTAAAATGTGCGAAAATACCACTTCAATTATAAATATATGCACTTCCAAAATGTTTTTTTTTATCAAGTAATGTGTACCAATTTGGGGGCACTAAAGACCCATATTTACTCTTGCTACTACCAACCTCATGTGCTTGTAGTCCCATACTACAGGTGCAAAGCATCGTGTATAGTAAATTGGACAATTAATTATATCCCATAGACTATACTTTGTACCTATGTTGATGTTTCTTTTAAAATACACCTTAATACCCTTAATCAGCGGGTTTGTCCATCCAAGCTAAATAATGTTTTGTCCAAGATTTTGAACCCTTCATCTTTTGTACAACTGTAGGATTTAATAATGTGCAAAACATTTATATAACTTTTCAATTATTAACTTCTTGGTCTTGCTTAGACACAGGGCAGGAAATATAAATGCCTTATATAAGGTCTTATTTTATTGAAGAGGACAAGTTTCAGTGGTGTGTGTTGTGAGTTCCAAGTGTGGGCCCATAATTGCTTAAGGGATCTGATCTGTTTATAGTTGTGGCAACACACAACATTGACATCAGTGTAAACACAAAACCGGATAAAGGAATATTTCTTTCCCAGGCACTTCTCTGAGCCAACGTACAAAATTGTAAATTATGAAAGCTTTGGTTGCATTGATGTAGGTTCTGGAGTATATTAGACCATGCCTGTAACAATATGTACGTCCTGAGATAATAGCAAACAAGGACATTGTACAATTTTCTGTAAAAAACGATGCAGGACTTTTAAATCCAGGGAGCAGAATTGATCGCATGCAGTTGAAAATCACATTCAGCAGTTTTGTAGCCTTTGTTTAACATTAACTCACTATGGCAGAAATTGCATCTCTCCATATTTTGGTGTTTGCCTGAAACAGCAAATGGAAAATGTCTGTCTTGAATGGCTGAAGGCTTTCAATTTTGAGAAAACATTGTTTTTTAGGGCGGTTCAATGTTGTTACACAACATAACCCTTTGAAATGGTTTGAACTGCTGTTTGCTACAGTGATTCAGTTTATTTAAAATGTACTTTAAATTCCTTGCAGTCATTTTAGTTTGTCATTTTTACACAAGAGATTTGTATATCAAGTGTTTGCCTAATCCTTGACCGTTTGACCGTAGCCAGTACTGAACAGAATGCTGGAGGTGCAATGCAGGTCTCAAAGATTTCTAGGCATTTTGGATTTGAAGCATTGTTACTTTTCTGTTGTTTATCATGATGATTACATTTGAAATGGAGTTAACCTCATTGCTTAAGCTATAGTCCCACACACTGTAAAGAGGTTGAGAGGAGAGGGGCCATTTGCCAATAGAGTTTACGGTTTACCTTTGCCTTCCTGTTTAACATTTTTGATAATGTCCACACACCTACATCGCAGCTAGGCATTGAAAATGCATAATGGGGTAAAATAAATAAAACTGGAATTCGATAAGGCTTGTTACAGCCAATCCTGATCTGCAAAGATATGTATTTGATTATATAATGACATCCCTAGAGAAATACTACATTTCTTATTGGCTGGGACTCATGCATTATTACCATATAATAAGAAATAATCCAGCTTGATCACCTTGCCTTCCCCTATTGCATGTTATGGCTCTATATGAAAAAGGCCTTTTACCTGCTGACAGGGATACGTTTCTACTGAAGATTCATATTCCTTTAAGGGTTTGTTGTTGAAAACATAACGGCACTATTTTAGGCTGCACTTGAAGACACAAATATCTCTTTGGACCCTATTCCCCTCCCTATCAGCAGACCCAACCACAGTGTGTACGTGTAACTTTGTCTACATATGCGAGTGTGTGTGTGTGTGTGTGTGTGTGTGTAGAACGTGAACCTCTGTATGAGTGTGTTTGTCAAACTTGACGTGTTGCCTCTTCACAAATCAGGCCTGAAATATTCCCCAGTGCTGACCTGCTCAGTTCCTCTACCTGCGTCACTGAGGCCTAAGACAAGATGCTGATTGATTGCTTTCAGCAGGGGACCAGTGATGAAAATATCTACAGGACGTGTGCAGTGAGGAAAAAAGAAAAAACATACACATAAAGTACCAAAGGCCAAAGCCTTTGAAGAATTTGTTCCCTTTGCAATGTGAACTTGTTCAACCTTAATTCACCTTCAGAAGTTCGAAACAGACTCCAAAGTCAATACAAGTCTATGCATACGAAATGTCTCACCTGCAAAGAATCAGAGCTATAGTGATTCCCAGTGAACTAGTGGCACACTCTCTTTATGAGTCAGCGCTCAAGTACTTCTATAGGTTGAAACGTTTGTATTTGTTCTTTACAAAATAAGTTCACATAGAGGCTTTGAGCATTAGTGTTTTATGCATCACAAATATGTTTCTACTCAGCTTAAGGAAGTTGAATTTGAATGAATTTCCAATTTGTACAAATGTGCGACCCTTGCAATTTGTTTTTAGCAAAGACAGTATTGCAGCCAATGCATGGACAAATGGATGCAATAAGTTAGCTAGCTCAGATATGAAAGGTCCTTAGACAACAAAAAATAACTAAGGATAAATAAACAAAAATTCTGATCTTTATTTATTTAATTAGGGCAAAGAATAGTCTAAATTGGCCATTTCTCAACTCCGTAGAAATCAATAAATAAAATGACAAAAGTACGCTTACCTTACTCTGTGAAAATTCAGATACATTCATAAACAACTTATCAAGCCCCCTCTCATCCCCCCTCTCATCTTCTACCGCTTATCCTGTTTTACAGGGTCGCGGGGGGGCTGGAGCCTATCCCAGCCAACACAGGGCGTAAGGCAGGGTACACCCTGGACAGGACGCCAGTCTATCACAGGGCCAACACATATAGGGACAGACAACCACTCACACTCACATTCACACCCTATGGGCAATTTAGAGTCACCAATTAACTTGCATGGTTTTTGGACTGTGGGAGGAAACCGGAGTACCCGGAGGAAACCCACGCCGGCACAGGGAGAACATGCAAACTCCACACAGAAAGGCCCTTAGGTCAGGTGGGGTTGGAACCCAGAACCTTCTTGCTGTGAGGCAACAGTGCTAACCACTGAGCCACCGCGCCGCCACTTATCAAGCCAAGAACTTTTAATAAGCAGTGAACTTCTCTCCGATGTTATGGTTTTAACAACTTCAACAAGCAGAGGTGCTTCTTTGTATTCTCCATATCTGAATGATAACCTACAAACTCACCTTTCATTTTGAAAAACAAAATGATGGAACTTTCTACTTATTATTACTATTTATTAGTACCATTACTATTATTAGTACTGGGCATTATTGGATACTCACTTTGATTACAACATGATATGATTCATAAGGAATAGGGATCATTACAAAACGAATATTGCTTTTTGAGAAAGAACAATTATTATTCCTACAAATAAAATGAATGGTAAACATTCACAACTGGGCCGGTGATAATAGTTTGGACTTTCTCTCAAAACTCGTACTCATTGACATGCCACCAACAAAGAAGCTATTCTACTTGGTCTTTGCTGGTATACAAACCTGGTCTGTTAAACAAGTGGCAAAGAAAACGGGACATCGGTCACGTATAGTGACAAGCAGTATATGTAGCAAGGTTATATGTAGACACATGGATGCGATTTCATCAGTCGTGAAGATATGGCTTAACAAATAATTGACAAATGAATTCATAAATAATGGGGACGTCGACTGAATCGGCCAGACAGGAAGTAAAGCCTGCTATCTAGGTTTGGGGCTGAGGTTTACAGCGTCTAAGTGATGAGTCTCACTATATGTCTTTAAAAGTCCAGCTATAACAAGCAAGGACCACTCTAGGTCTTGAGTGAAATTACAACACTTAAAGGGATAGTTCACTACTTTGGATGTTTTACCTTATTTCCATCTCTCCTGGAGTTGTCCTGACTTGTCCAGATAGTTTTTAAGAGATTTTTGAGTTGAACGTCATTCATGCTCAGCTATCCCTCATAGGATGCCAGTCAGTGGTTAGAATATGAGACAAACAGGAAAATGTAAGTACTCAACAACAGCCCATTGGGTGTAAACCCCCCCTGGATGAGTCGGAAAAGTCTGGGAGACATGGAAATAAGGTAATACATAAACAAAATGTGAACTATTCCTTTAACATTTGCCTATAACCAAGCCTAAGGACTATCACTTAACTTGTATGTTTTTGTATTGGTACTATCTTGATTTGTATCATGTTATTAGGTAGCTGGTATTTCATGATAACTATTGTATCTTCCTTATGACTTTAAGACCATTGGGCCTCATTCAACCCACCGTTCTTACGAAGAATTATCTTCTTAAAACCTACTTACGCTATTTACACAAAGATACTGAAATTCTGAAATGTTTTCTAATTTGGGATTTGTTCTTACATAAGAACAAGATCTACAAACACTCATTTGAGAACTGAAACGTTTTTGCTAAATAATTGGTTACTGCGCTTACTTAAATTCTACAGTTCTATAATATTATTGGATTTAAATTTAAATTACATTTTTTAAATGTATGATATCTTTTTTATAATTTTTTGCATTATTTTACAAAAATGTATGCAATGCGCTGGTCCAGCTCAGATAACTCTGGGCAAGCCATTCCTCCTCCAGTGGTCAGCATCTCTCTGTGTTTGGCAATATTTTGTTTTGGCCTAAGATTTAACATCAGACCTTTTTTCAGTTCATCAGTTTGGCGCCCTTCTCCAGAAACAGCACTCACCAAACGAGTAATAGCATCCCGTGCATCTTTTTTGTTTTGTTATTTTATATCCACTACTGAGACGACTAAATACTAAAGAGAGCTTGTTTGCTGTTCACTCCCTGCACTAGTACCTCCACTTCAGAAGCACTGCAGTTCTCACAACTTTTGTTTTCTTTTTCTCCTCTTTCAATTTCTCTGTGCACACGACTCTGCAGTCTCATGCCCTTTCATGGGGATTGGCAGGGCGTTTATCTATGTTGATTAAAAACAACTGGCACGCGCTTCCTATTTATGAAGAGAATGGGATTCATCAATATAAGGGCACGGGTGCGAACAATTCTACGGTTTAAGAACACGTCATATATCCAATGTGGACTTTGAGATATTGGTGAATGAGGCTGTGTTTTCAAATTACACCAAACTGGCTTAAATCTCTGCAGATTCAAAATGTGATAAAAACATAAAAGAAAGATGTAAAATGTTGTTGTAGATGCACTCTTCAGCCTACACTGCATTGAATCTACCAGCCAGTTCAGACAGAGACTGCAATGCATCTGTGCAATGTTCCGTGTGAAAAATTCCCCCACCATCGTTTTGAAAATACACATTTTGGGTCAGCAGAGTTTTACACGGCAATCTACAAGCAACCCTTATTTATTTATTTTCTACAGAAGTTCTTAGATTGATCTTAGAATTTTATGAATTGATCCAGGATAGTCCAAATAAAAATGCTAATTCATCTGAAAATCTATATTTCGACACAGCCCTACTTTTCCCATCGTGTGTTGTTTGTTGAATGGCAAAATAGCTAGTTGAGCACATAAAGTAACAGCCACTTAATTATGTTAGCAATTGGTGAAGACTATACGGATATCATCCCTTCATGATGCTATCCTGTAAGTGATGGAAAAATTGAGAACAAATGTTGAGGAGTATCCTAGAACTCCAACATAGAGAATGGTTCATGGGTTATCTGAATCCACCATGGATGTGGATGTAATCTATGACAACTAATAAATTAACTGTGTTTGAGAGTGATGAGCAGATGGCCTTTGCAAAGCCAGGTCAAGACTTAGCTGTAACGAGCGAGGTCAGGCATTTGAAAAGAACATTGAGTGCCTTTCATTTAGGCTTCCAATAATATTGTCTAATTGCTAGATTCCTCTAGCTTTCCTGAACTCCCACCATGAGTGGGCGTGGGCGGGGGGGGGTTATATGAGGGGTACGTTGCTGCCGACAATGCCAATCTCTTATTTTCTCTCTTCTTTCTCAACCCCCTCCATTGAGCGTTGCAGTAGGCAGATCCTCCCCAGAGAGAGGTTTCCCCAGTATCTACGTAAAAGGATTCCTACCCACGCCATAGTCTTAGGAACATCTCATTTTCATCCTCCCTTGCTGGCTCGCACACACACACACACACACACACACACACACACACACACACACACACACACACACACCCCCCCCTCCCTCCCTCCCTCCCTCCCTCCCTCCCTCCCTCCCTCCCTCTATCCCTTATTAAACATTGTGTTTCCCTGCTCTCTCTGCCGCTCACTCCCTCGCTTTTTAACTTTGCTGGGCTTCTCCTCTCTGCTTCCCACCCCCTCATTTCTGACGGATACTCCGTGGGAGGCAGCATCTCCCTCGCACTGCAACCGTGGGCCCTTCCTCTGACAAATGACGCGGGCCCACCAGCACTGCGTGGGGGGACTAGCATTAAGTCTCTGTGACAAAGGCAATGTGGACGGATGGTAAAACTAAAGGGCTTGAATCGTATGGCAGTGATGAGGGGAGGAGGAGAGGAGAACTGGGGGTGTAGGGTGATCTGCACTGACTATGGTGCATCACGACCTCATCTTCACAGTCTAAACAATAACCAGTAACACAGTTGGGAGCCCAACTGTTATGGCAAAACAAGACACACAGCAAAACACCATGATAGCACTGCGTCTAAGTCACATTCAGCAGTAGAGGATTTGCTTCTAACTTTGGTATTTGAAAGCCCGTAGGTTACAGGCTGTAATAAGTCACTCACATGTGCTGCTTGGCTAGCTGCTGGGCTAAAGAGAATGCTATAGGGTCCCGGTCAAGGGCCAGAACTGTGACATCAGAACAGTCTTCTAGTATGGCTTTAGTGTGCCCTCCACCTCCGAAGGTCATGTCCAGGAAAACCTGTGGAATAAATTATGGCATATGCTTAGAAATGCAAATGCTACGATATAAGTCTTGAAAATCATCAATGCACCATCCCATTTGTCAATATATGCACTACACTGCCAGCAGCCAACTTCAAAAGAATCAGAGCACATAAATGGCAAGTTATTAGCTCACTTGATTCAAAACAAAGTATAGGTGACAGGCTTTAGTATAAATGCATTTGATTCTTTTAAATGTTTAATTACACATTTATAGTTAAGCTTCAAACCTTAAAGAGACATTTTTTTTGCAGGTCTGCTGGTTTTTAGGGACACTGTGACATCTTTGTTTAGCGCACACAGGCACAGAACATGGAGGCATGGCACTGTTTCATGAAATCATATTTAAATATATGCGAAATAGCCATCTATTACTGTTTAAGGACTTCTAACTTCCTATAAGTGCAGCGCTCCCTATAAGTGCTGCTGAAAGTGACGACTCCCCATGGTGGTCTCTACAATCATTTGTAGAAAAGCATTTGGCCAATAATCCTATAAAGGTTTGATATTATAAAGTATCAAAAAAAGTCGTGAAGGTATCAAATTAAAGTTAGCGATTTTGGTATTGGTATTGAAAATGTAATGATACCCAACCCTAGTTAGTAAGTACACTTGTTAAAAAGAAAATGCACGTATTTTTTGCCATATAGGAATACAGGTAGGGACATATGATCTTCACTTTGCTGACCACATTGAAGAAAACGCAGTATGCCGGCTTAAAAAGTTCACAGAATATAGTCATTTTGACTGGAAAAAAATGAAAAGTTATCGAAAGTATCAGCCATGTATTGTTCTTTTCCAATCATCAATAAATATGCATAGAATGGTATTCCCTAAAAGTCTTGATAATTTCATTTTTTTCCAGTGCACAATGATTGTTTCTCACTGCCTGATCTGAGACATGAACACACAGCAATGATGAAGGGTGGGTCAGCGTTCACAAAAAGTAAACCCAACCCAATTTCAGCTTTCAGTGGCAAGCTGTTGTATTTAGTGCATGGAAATACATATGCATTTTATTTATCCAATTCAACATTATGGATTAGAACAGTAGCTTAACTATGGTAAAACAAAATAATCATGAGTTAAAATAACATGTAATTGATTCAATATTTTTTTAACATAGTGGAAACTATTTCTCTGAAAAAAAAATATTAATTTCAATAAAAAAGGTCTTGAGCGAAGCCTTTTTTTCTTGAGCCAAATTTCTAGACAATATCTTTTTATCATTAATTAAATGCATTATATCGTATCAATTGAAAACATCTGTTGGTTTACTTTATTGTGATTTTGTGTGGGTTAGATTTGGGGACAACGTTCAAGTAAGACAACCTGCTGCCGTGGCAACTAACTTTGCTGAACAATGCAACAAGGCCAGCAGAACCGAATGTGCGTTAAAAATAAATAGGCTATTTTAAGACTCAATCCTTGTTATTTCTATGCATATCTAGATGATATTTAATATACGTCTATAACATGATAAATAAAAAGTTCTCTTACTTTGATAGGTGTTTCTCAAAATCTCTATAACTTTGTGGTTTCATGTTTAAATTCCATTTATTTTAAAGCCTGTACTCTGGGATTCCGCCATAGGACCCTAGTTAAATGCCAGACAATACTTCAATATATAAACCTTTTCTGAATAGAAGGCTATATTGTTGACTGCCCCCCCCCCTGCACACACACACACAAGCCGATAAGTTCCACATACACACTAAAAGTCAATGAGTGAGTCATCCTCCTTGCCCCTCCTAAAAGATATTTCTTAGCCCAGACTGCATTTCAAGCTATAGCCCACAACCCATCCGCAATTCCCCCGATACTCTTCACCCACACCTCACACCAAATGCGTACTGACAAATCAAATGCCAGTGAACAAAAAGACCTATCCCCAAAAGCACATGGTGTGTAAACATTTACTAAGTTATAATGCCATCCAACTAAGACATTGGCATTTAGTCTAACAAATTCAGTGCAGCAGAGGCAAAAATATGGAATGATCAAAATGTGTCTGCCAAAGGCTTTGTGCTGGTAGAAAATACCCATTGATTATTTTTGGAGAAACTCACATGAACACCTCTGAGATCTCAGCGGCCCTGCGATGTCTTGAGTCATTCAGATGTCTGTTTTTGAATCATACACAGCAGTTTTTCTCTGCCTGTTTTTGTCACAATTGTACACATAGATCATAGATGTTGATATGAGAAACGGAGCACTTTTTGGATGTGCTTTAAAGAAAGCATTCAATGGACTTCGGCCATATGACAGGTTTTGGACATCCCAATGCAAAACCTTTTCCAAATTGAAAATAATAGAACCATGCTTGATCAATATGTGTAAACTTCCAGATCTTTCAATTTAAGAGCAGCCTAGCCCCATGGTTAAGGTCAACTTATACGTATGTTTGAAGCAAAAAACGACACTGCAGACAAGAGGGACTGAAGGCATTTAATGGACAAGGGTTTAAGCGTCACATTGTGGCTTTTTCTATTTGATTCTTCCTTATATCAAATAGTTGTCATTTCTGTACGCTTTCAGACAGTCTATGCATGCATCAATTGCCTTAAGAGTAATATAAGTTTTCAGACCAACTTCTGACCAAATTATTCAACCGAATTAAAACAGGTCACAGGTAATCTATTACAAAGACCCCCCCCCCCCCCCCCCTCACCCTACACACACACACACACACACACACACACACACACACCTCCCTCTCTCTCTTCAGCACTCTATTTCATGTGCTTCTTTCAGTATGAAACCAAGTATTTATCTGGGCTTGTAGCAAGGAATTTAAAAGATAAATCCAAAGACTAATCAACTGAATAGTCATGTTTCATTTTTGTAAAATGTTCCACGTGTTAACCTTTATATTTAGTGTTGTATTAACAACTTGTGCTTTCCGTTGATAAACAGATGAAAAAAACAACAGGAAATGCCTGCCGTTCCCAGCACAAAACCGTTAAAACATGCCTATCGATTGTGACGTTGGAGGTGGGGTGTGTGCGTGCATGTGTGAGAGAAGTGGTGATCAATGGCGTTTCCCTCTCCCTTCTAGTGCACAGCAGCAGATGGGGAGGGGGTGTGGGCTAGTGGGATGAGTCACGCGCATAATGAACTCGCCTGTTGTGCCATTCAATACAAAACAGGGAAGAAAAACACAACAGAAATATAAACTGCAAAGTGTACTGTCTTCTACTGAAAGGGTAAACACAAGCTAGGCGGCAAACAACGTTGCGATTGAGGTGTGTGATAACTTAAGCAACACAACCTTTCAATGGCATGAGCATAAGCTACAGTAGCATAAAAGCTACCCATGCTCAGGGAATATAGGAAAGAATTATCTTGTGACGTGGCATGACGTCCTTCATGTTCCTTCTTTCTTCATGTAAAATGTAAAACATTTGGCATTTGATCAAGGTCCAAGGCTTATCTAATATCAGAGACAGTACTACACAACAAAAGCAACCCCCCCCCCCCCCCCCCCCCATTCCCACACACACCTGTTATTTGCGGTTGTAGTTTCAAAGAGAGCTCAACGGAACAATGGCCAAAGTAAACAAAACACATTCAGCTTCAGGCACAGCTATATTTCTCAATTGATATCAGTTATAATGTTTTTTTAATACAATTTCTTCCAATGAGATTGAGAAAATTGTAATGTGCGACCTCAACGGAAAAGCCCAGCGTCATCCTTTTACGTGATTCTTCCCCTTTAAGCAACCTGCCATCTCCACAACCAGATGGACGAAACAAGTCCCTGAAGGATTTGGATATAATGGGCTTGGCATTTGGAATGATGATTGACACTGAAGTTCGGAGTGAGTCATTCACATTGATATTTCATACAGAGGGGTGTCTACGTTGTTCCCGCCAGGTTAAACCATCCCAGCCGAACGGAGGAGAGGAAGCAGAATAAAACATCATGTGCCCCATCTCTCTCTCTCTCTCTCTCTCTCTCTCTCTCTCTCTCTCTCTCTCTCTCTCTCTCTCTCTCTCTCTCTCTCTCTCTCTCTCTCTCTCTCTCTCTCTCTCTCTCTCTCTCTCTCTCTCTCTCTCTCTCTCTCTCTCTCTCTCTCTCTCTCTCTCTCTCTCTCTCTCTCTCTCTCTCTCTCTCTCTCTCTCTCTCTCTCTCTCTCTCTCTCTCTCTCTCTCTCTCTCTCTCTCTCTCTCTCTACAGAGGTTGCTTCCCTGATGGTTCCAGTTGTAACACTGCGTGTGAAAGGATAATTCCAGACAAGATGACAGAACAAGGTCTCAAACCAGAGGCTTGTAAAAGGGAATGAGTGAGTTCCTTTCCTGTTCTATGGAGTATGTTCCCTAATTAGAGTGTGCAATATCTGCCTTTGCCAGCAGAGGGAACAGGAGAGTTGGGAGTGTTCCCAGTGGTGCAGTCCCACAACGAAGCTGCAAGGCCAGGCAGTGGTATGCAGGGTGCTTGAGCCCTATCCTCCAACATGGCATCCCTACAAAGAGCTCCTGTGTCTTAACAATGACATAGGGGAAAGTATCAAACATAGACTCTCACCAGATAGACAGTGACATGCATCGAGTACACAACGCACGCATTTCTCTCAGCATGACCAAGACCTTTGCAATAATCCGTTTTTGACCAAACAAGGGTTTTGGACTGCGCAAAGACAAACCACTAGGCATGTGTGAAAAGGAAGGCAATAATAATCTACTTCTTCTTCCTGAGGTAGCATTCATTAGGGAAAGGGGCCAGGAACCTGAGAGAAGCCAGTGGACTCACGTAAATCCTACTCTGTGACTCCCCAGCCCAGGTCGGTTACAGTGGGCCATCTAAAATGTCACTGAGGGGAGTTTTGACAGATCCTGTTGCACTAACAGACAGACCATTACGGAGACAGATCCACAGGCACAGGATCGCTTTCCTCTGTCGCGTCCGTTGCCATGGCAGGGGGTGTGGGTTTGCATTTCTCCACGTCTCTCCTAAAGTTCACGGTGGTATGACGGTAGATATACTTGCCAAATATACTGCACAAACCTCTGATATGTATTATTTAAGCACATTGGTGTCCTAAATAAGCTGGCTGGTGATAGAGCCGTTTATGTGGATGGACATCACCACCAACAACAGAGCTTTACGGTTGAGTGGCTGCAGTGTCTCCTTCACAGTACATAGCAGTCACCCATGGATTGAATCAATTGCATCGAAGTCAGACAGCAAACTGGTATTACTAAGTACCATTAGAAAGCAGTTCACCATGGTCATAGTATTTAAATTGTAATGGTCAAATATGCTTTCAGAAATCAAATGAGCCTTAAGTCTGTACTGCAGGTACACTGAACCCACTGGATGCCAACTGAAAGGTTGATATCTCATTTAAGGACAGGAGGGAGGGAAAAAAAAAAAGCTTCTAGCAATTAAACTGTCAGACACGTATTATGTAGATTGGGATCAAAGATGTTGCTGTCCATGACACGCATGTGTACTCTTGTCTTCCTTGCATTTGCAAGCTTTGAGTGGACCTGGACCTACCTGAAAACTTAGCTTGACTTGACTTTTATAGCGTTTCTGTGTGTGTACGTGTCATAAAAACTTCCCAGAACCCTTACCAGAGGGCTGTTTTCACCTGCCTTGCAGTGTGTAAACTAATCTCCCTTTTGTCCATGGAATGCTGCAGAACTAACAGACGTATATTCTTCACCTATTCACCGCCATCTGAGAATCTTTGCAGAGTTGAAATTAAGATTGTCCTCCCGTGGGAGCCTTTAAGCTAGTGAAGACATGACAAACATGCATGAGTGCGAACATTCCTGCTCATTTGCCTCAGAACACCACCCTAACCCTAATCACCACGCTCACACTAACCCAAAACACCACTCTAACCCTAACCCAGAACACCACCCTAACCCTAATCACCACCCTAGCCCAAAACACCACCCTAACCCTGATCACCACCCTAGCCCAAAACACCACCCTAACCCTGATCACCACCCTAGCCCAAAACACCACCCTAACCCTAACCCAAAACACCATCCCTGTGAAGAGGATTAGCGAACAATTTCTAAAGACTACTCAAGCAACTGGAACCCACCAGGAATGCATTGTCTAGCACACAACCTAAACACCAACCCTAACTACAAACAACCGCAACCTCTTCAGTAAGTATTGCAGAGATCAGGACATTTCTGCTGTAGCACCTGACCAAGCCATTTCAACAATTTCCCTTTATCTTTGAAGAACGCGAATGTTCACTACAAGCACCTCTGATCACAAAAAAATATAGGTAATTAGACCACAGTCAAAGTCCATCTTATTCCGGACTAGAACCCTACAGATACTGGATTTTTGGGGCCGACACCAATATTAGGGAGTAAACTATTTTCAGTATTGATATATCGGCCATATATGTGTATTAGGGATGTGCAGAGAGCCCATTATTTGTATTTGTAATTGTTGAGGCAACAACATCTTTTGTATTTGTAGTTGAATTAAAGTGGAAATAGGCGTAACATTCCTGTTTTAGATTTGATTACACTTCTAACATTAGGATATGAAAGTATTAATATAAGGGTTCACTATCACTATTATGATATTTATGAACACACAAAAGTAATATTGGTTCATGGTTTATCTGAATATATTTGAGGGAGATCATAAATGTATATATTGAATAAAATTGGTCCTAAAATAGACCCTTGAGGAATCTTACATTCAGAGACCACCTTTTCTGACCTCCCGTCAACAATAACGACTCCGCCGTAGTAGTGCAATGTGACGGTAGATCCACACACGAATGTGATGCGATTTACAAATGTCAGGCACTTCACAAATGCAGATTCAACAATTTGAAAATACACATTGCCATAACACATGTAACAGATTTTTGTTGATAAATTGTACATTTATTTAGACCTAAACATACTTGTGTGAACAGCATCATCTATATATAAATCAAAAAAAGAGTGGTTGAATTGGAATATCGGGAAATTCAGATTTTTTTTTTTGTTGACATCATAACTTTATTAGGCTGTGACAATCATTTTTTTAATTCTAACATCAGGATGCTATTGCAACATCATTACGATGTCATTACCATTCTACTATGTAAATTGCCGAAGTGTCTCTTAAGCAACCTAGTAAGTACTGGGACGTGACCTTAATGTTGAAGAGTTCAAAATGATGGCAAACAAAGAATCTGGGGATACAGAGAGAGAGTTGGGGGTTAAGAAGGAGAATAAGGAGACCAAGATGAATGTGGGGGAACTGATGGAGATAAAGGAGGGGGTGGACCTGGTGGAAGTTTCTGCACGGTCTAAGACCCATGTGCCAACTCCCAGGCTCATCTTCTGCCAACCCAGACTGGAACCTGACACTACCCTGGACTCCTGCCTGGATGTTCCATGTTTGATAGTATCTGGCCTGGTCCTGGAGCAGGAACTGGAACCAGAGGGTGTAACGGAAGAAATCCAGAACATGAGGGTAAAGGTGAGGGAACTTTTGGAGCATGGGGTGCCCCTCTGCAGCAGAATCATCCCTGTGGCCTGGGAGCTCCAGGAGGTTAAACTAAACAGGAGGCTGAGGACGAGGCCCTGAAGATTCTGGAGTTGTTCCCTCTTAAAAAGGAAACAGGGGAAGGAACTGATGAATTTATGCAGTCAGAAGTTGCTGTTCACAGAGAGGAGATACGTGAATCCAAATCCACTACAGTGGAGCCTCGGTTCCTTTTTAAAGAGGCAATGGAAACTTAGAGAGAAGTGCAACCAGAAGTTCTGAATGGACTATCTGAGGATTCCACTAGAGTGGATGACACTATCGATGAAAGCAGCCTACGGGTAAGACTGCAAAGATGGGTAAGCCAAACGTTGGAATTTAGGTAACAGGAAGCTCCAGGGGAGCTATGTGGATGAAAAGATGAAAGGTTGCAGCATGGTTTGCATTGCGGGATCATTCATGAGCAGAGCCCAGGCAGAGAGGGTGAACAGGGAGACGCTGAATTGGATGGAGGGCCTGGGAGCCAGGACAGAGGAGTGCTGGTTAACCTGGAAGAGGAAAATAAACCAGAACAAAGCTGACAAGAAGCTCCAACAGACTTAAGACAAGTCCACCCGGTGGACGTAAAACCACGAAACAGCTTCTGCGGGTTGGTCAGACGGAGGGACCTCTACCCAGAATACACATAGACTGACCGCGGCTAAATTGAAACATGTTGAATTGTGTACCAAACATAAAGGCATGTGTTATTGCAGTGCACTATCCATTGAAGTGATAGTTCAACAGTTTGGAAAATAAGATATGCCCCAACTTACCCCTAGTCAGACGAGATGATTGATATTAATTTTATGTACGTACTCATCCAGTATTGAGTTAGTTACGTGGTCATCGTAAAAGTAACCTAGCGAAGGACTAAACTCGAGGTAACCGTTAGCATCGCTCCCAAAAGGGATTAAATACCTCTTAAAAAAAGAAATCAAAGCTGTGTTATTCACGTTAGGCTATCTCTTCTGTATTACGCATGTGTCGAAATAAAAATGTAAAAGCAAGACATTGTTGTTATTACATATATTGTGTATATATACACAGTACTGTGCAAAAGTTTTAGGCAGATGTGGAAAAAATGCTTGCAAAAATTGGAAAGCAAAGAGTGATCACAGCAGATATTGTTTGATTTACAATTGATTTGTTCATTCACTTTGCATTTAGTTAATTGATAACAACAAACTATTAACACTTTGATTTTTGAAAGCATTCTTACTTTACACACCTGCCTAAAACTTTTGCACAGTACTGTATATATGTCTATGGTCACCACTCTACTTCAGATGTTAGGTCCCTCAACCTACCAGATACAAGGTTCCGCATTGCAATAGCCCCAATAGTCTATCTGTTTCAATAACAACAATGTCTTACTTTTACATTTGAAAAATATATAAAATAAAATAAAATAAAAATCGGTCATTGTATTCGCTGATACCGATATATCTGTGATAGGCCGATATCGGCTGATAAAATCGGTCTCTACCCCTGGCTGCCAACATCTGCCAAACAAGCTATTCAGGTCATGCAACCGATGTGCCTGACTGTTAACACCAACTACTAATAGACTAGTAACAAGAAATTGGCAAATATCCTCACCTTTATCAAAACCTCTTTCAGTTCCCTATCAAATCACATTATACTACTCAAAGGGGAAAACAGGGGCTGAAGAGATATGTCTGGCCAAAACACTTGCGACATAATTTCATGCTTTGTTAATTGTCTCATTGTGGTGCTGATGCCTTTAATGTGCTGCTCAGACATCAGCTTGCCTCACAGATCATAGCTTAAGCCAATGCAGAGTTCCAACAGTGGTGTGGAGGAGGACAGGGGAAGTCGGGGAAGGGAAGATTTATCTCTCCATCAACGCCCCCGGAGATGGTGCTAGATGTTAGCAGCGCCATCGACAACTCTAGTCCCAGCCCTCCTCTTCATAAAGGAGCCTGTCAGGATTCCCACCCACGGCAGGGTATCCTCAGACCAGCTCTTAAGACATGGTGACTTGGAGGGAAAACCCAGTGGGCGCCACTATTGGAGGCACTCAAACATGCAGTGAGGTAGGTATGCCTTAAATCAACTAAACCTATAAGCTACTGAACAATCCCCCTTGTATCCCCTAGTCTAATAAACTGTGTTAGGTATAACAAATCTGGGGAGATTGAAAATTGTATTTTCTTTCAATGTCTGTAATGAGCGTATTATAATGTCTCCAGTCAGGAAAACATGATGTCAGTTAGCAATCTTAATAGCTGCATGGAAGTTTGGCCTTCACAATAGTAAATGTCTGATTACACTTTACAGATCAAGCCCAAAAAATGTATTCTATTTATTGAATTTACCTTTATTTTACCAGATTAGTCTCATTGCTAATCGTAATCTCTTTTGCAAGAGAGACCTGGCCAAAGCAGCACATAAAATGTTACATACAAATGTACATAAAACGAGAGATTCTGCAAAAGGTTTGAGCATATACAATTCAATCAAATCCATAAAACAATTCCTGAACATCTAAAGGTGAAAAACAATAACAAACCCATATTGTGTCACGTTCTAATTGTTTTATCCTGGCTCGAAAAACATTTATGAGACAATTTCCTTAAGCTTTATACATTTTTTGAAATGTAAATGGAGCAGAGAACTTAAATGCCTTTTTTCCAAACTCAGTACGTGCCCTAGGTCCCTTCGAGAGGATTGATTGCATTTGATCGCAAACAATCACAAACATTACTTTGTAGGCTAATGTAGGAGCTCATGTGGGATGGGAACTGATTAAGCAATGATTTGTAAATGAACAAGTACCAGTGAGACAATCTATTTACTGTTAAAGAAGCCCAACCCACTCTCATATAGAGCGTACAATGATAAAATGATTAGGGCCTATGTAACTATAAAGTAAAGTATGGTAGGTATCTAGTATGGACACACTGAGTGACAGCTGAAAAGAAAGAGCTGGCTGGATATTGCAGGTGATGAAGAAGGAGGATCCTGCGAGTGTGTGCATGAGTCATCTGCCCCTCCCATATACTGAATGTTTTGCTTTGCAGGTTGGAGATGTTTTGAGCCTCTCTATTTCAGCTGAAAATATTCTGCCTTAGCTTAACTGCATGTAAGTTGCAGTTTTTTAATTACCATTTCATCATCATTTGGATGAATCTTAAAATGTAATATTTCCTCCAAATCCAGCACAATAATGTTTTTTAGGAAATGCATTGATACACTTACAGAGAAACTGGGCATACAACCATGAAAAGAAAAAAAACTTAGTGGGGCTTAAATCTAATGAACAGGCGGGGGGAGGCACAGAGAGATTATTGTTGTCAACCTGGTTTGAGCTTTTGTTTTCGTTGAGTGAAACAAAATAATCTTTCAGCTTAATTTGGAAATAATAATTGTAATCCTTTAGGGATATGGTTGGTAAAAAAGAAATGACTTTGCCAAACCAGATATTCTTAAAACAAGCACAAATGAAAAACAGGGTCAAACATGACACAGCGGATCTATTCAAGATGGCTTTGCGGTTGGGTTGATGTCTGTGTTGTAAGACTTCACTTAGTCAAATGGGGAATGGGAGTAACACTGTATTGTAAACACAGCATGCATAGAAAACAATGCTAACTATATATAGCTCAAATAAAACCCAATTGAAAGCAGAGGGTTCAAGGGTTCGGAAGCATCTAACTATATTCACAAAATGTAAAGAAGTAGTAGGGGGAAATGGTTCTCCTCCTGAAGGTGAATTTCATGCTACTAAAGGAAGACAAAAGAAAAACAGGGCCAAGTCCATTAGGATGTGTAAAGAGAGTCACGTTAAAGGAAGATGTCGCTGCGAGAGACATGGTCATAGAAGAAAAAGAGAGACACAGGGAGATGCTCCCGGTATTTTAAAGGCCGGTTTGACAATAACGAAGAAAAGAAAATAGGCAGCAGTAGGGAGGGTTGGGTGGTAGAATGTGCGAGCTCATGTACGACAAACGGTGCAAAGATTTGTCTGATAAAGTGGCTGCCCCAGGCTTTTCTAAGACGGGAATTATCACCAGTCCATCACTGTCTTGTGAACATTCAGCTGTTAATAGAGGTGGGGGTGTACTAAGTGCATGGCCTGTCAATGTAGACAGACCTTTACAGACAAGACACAGACATGCCATCACAGCAGAAGCTGTTCTTTCAAACACTGAAATAGATCATCTAGGCCTTGGCAGTGATGGTTTAACACTTAAAGAGGCAACTGAAGGAAACAATGGTTTATTTCAACCATCTTGACAGTAAAGTAAAAGTGTTAAACTTCTGGAGGTATTAGTGGGATTATGGTCGGATAAGCAACAACCAAAAGAAGGGATAAAAGAGCTGGCGCACCAGTTTGTGGGTCTGGTTGAATACAGTCACAAAGTAAGCATTGATCCGCAATAAACAGCCCTTATTCCAGCAGGGCCTTGGACAATCCTGAGATGGATTTTTGAGCTAACCCATTTTCACAGGCGGGTTTTGCTTCAGGAATAAGCACAATCCTCAAAATCAACTTAAACAACATAGTATCAAACACTTGCAATTCTATTGTAAGTTGGGTTAGGGTCATTCAGAATTCAGAATTCAATAAACATTCCATCAAACCAGCTTTTAATGCATTGCGTCTATGAGTTGGACTACTACCATGTACTTTACAAAAGAAATATGCATACATATTACAAATGCATGTCAGTAGCAAAAAAAATGTGGCGTCAAGATACATGAAACATACTCAAGAAGGCATGTTGACTAAATGCGTTGAAAGCTATACACGCATCTGCCTCTCACTTCATCTATTCACCCGGCAACAATAAGGGCATCAACCTGAGGGATGACAGAATCAACGTAGCCCCACCTACAAGCCAAATATATTTCAGGAGCCCAGTGTTTATCATGTAACTGCTTGAATTGCACACAGCATCTGCTATGACACAGATACAATGCAAACAGATGACCTACCACCAACTAACAATAAGGCAACCATCAGCAATGCACACATGAAGAGCCCTGTGGGCCTGTTGTACATGGGAGGGGAAGAGTGCAGTAGGATGTTAAAATCTGTTGAGTCTATGGGGGGGGGGGAGAGACCTCATGGTGATGACATCTCACAAAAAGCAAGACTGGCGGTTCCAAGGGATGGCAAGGGGTGGCAAGAAAAGGGCATTGCTACCCCAGTTACCACCCTATATTTTAGGCAATTCATGTTTAAAAAACATGTGGTGTTAAAATGTCATATTTCTCAGTAGTGGGCGCGACCCAAGAAAATCTGTTTGAAATATCTGTGATAGCGTTCGATTGCATATGTGTCTCACGCTCGATGCGTAAGAGCTTGCAACTCTGGGTGTTAAATAGAAATCACGAGATCTGCAACAACAATGGTAGATGGCTTATATTATAACATGGACCAGTTAACTGCAGAGCTTTCCATACACGCCGGCTGCCGAACAATTATCCTACTACTCATTTAAGTACAGCCGGCTGCTTTATGGAAGATGAAGTTTTGATTAACAATTTGCGATTCGCTATGGGTGTACATTTACGACCACTGCCTCAAAACAAGGTGCATGATAATAGACAAAGGTGTCTATTGGCAAACTTTAGCTGTCATAAGCGTGACTGGGTCAAACTTAGGGGAGCTTGCTTAACTGTTTGCCCGTTTCCTTGACGAGAGCCAAGCTTCTGTCACTGCAAGGTAACAAGCAAACCCTGGTATGGATTTTCAGAGGTGTCTATTCTCACGCAAGGAAAGCGGAATGGATTCATTTGGAGATGTGACTCTTCTCTGTCCTGAGGTGATTGCTCCATCTAGGGCGGTTATTGACAGACATCTCATAACCTAGATTGTTTTACAACTTTTTCATGAGGTAGGATATATAACTAATTCAGCTGGATTTTACGTAGTCTCATTATTATGTCTCTGATATTCAAATTTGTCTACTGATAACCTATGCCCTCATCATGCCACCCTTTTGCCATACCCAGGTAACATTTTCTAAATCTGCCACTCGTTACATCCCCTCTAATTTGTTTAGGAAAACAAAGCCCAAAGAGACCCATTTCACTCGCCATTAAAACATATTACATATACAGGTCTATATATATATATATATATATATATATATATATAACAAATAAATATATGTATCTCTGACTTATGTCTGACAGTCATTACAAGCACTTAATGTAACTTTATCAGTTGTTGCAATGTCTTCATTTGTACTGACCACTATGGTAATATGATTAAATAGTTGGTTCTTTATTTTAATGTCTTGCCCAATCTCCTCTTATATTGCTAATGTCGACATGGTGCCCCTATTTATGTGTATGGACCTGCTAGCTTATCTTGATGGAGACTGCTGTGTTGGAGACATTATCCCAAAATTATGCATTTCAGTATTTCTTTTTTTTTTTTTTTTTGAATGGCTGACTAGTTTCAGGTGTAATTTAGCACCACAAGGAGTAATGCATCCTCCTACCCCTCCTGAACCCTTGGCCGCTGAGCAGCCGGTCAGATGGAAGCAGGGACCAGCCAAACAACCCTTTGTTTGCAGCGTCTCTCAAGAATACATTTTAGACGATGAAGATCCTTTCTAAAATGTTCACCTTAAACAAAACAAAAAAAAAGACTTTAACTGATTACATTCATCTGCGAATTCAATTTAACTGGATTTTCACAGAGGGTGTCTTTTTTTAATACACCCCCCCCCCCCCCTTCTTTCCACCTGTATTTTGAAGGTGTGTTTTAAATGAATTAATAAATTAGTAATGTATTTAATTAATCAATTTGCTCATTCCCATGAGAGAGTGAGCCATGTGGGTGCTGATTACTGCTGCTGAGAGGACTAACAAGGAATAAGTACAGGGACATTCTGATAGGAATAGGCAAAAAAAACGAACTAACGCATTTTACAAGCACTCAACCACACCTTCCAATAGTGTAATCCTGATTTTTGATCATGGGCGCATCTTTTTGAACCTTTCCGTCCAGGTCGACTATCCAGTTAGATTCAAACATTTTACTACTAAGACAAAAATCATACTTTTACCCAAACAGTTGACCCCCCATATGAATGTGTTTATGGGCTAAATGCAGTGGTTATGCCCCCCAATGACTATGGAAAACTAAAACAATATGAACGCATCTACAAGTGCCCATGCTACGCAAACACATGTATGAAATAAATAAATCTGGGTGCATACTTTGGGGACTTGTCATTAAGGTGTGAGGGGCTAACGACTGCACTTTAATTAAATCGGAGGCTGTTTCCAATTAGTTAGTCAAGGGCACGGCTGGCCAGGAAAGCTCTGAGTCAGTGTGGCTGACTCATCCACCCCAAAACTTTTTTTATTTTCCTCACTCTTGTCACTCCCACTTAAAAAAAATATGTAGATATCAACAAGCCACACAAATCTACAATCAGTAGACTATACGCCAATAATTGAATACTTAAGTCTAACCCTTGTCCTTTCTGCTTGTTAAAGTGGGCATTGTGGGAGGTGGCAGCTTAGAGGCCAGTTTAAGCTAAATGTATACCATGTAGTCTACCAGGGCGGAAGATACTGCGGGGAAGCACATTCAAGACGTGAAATATGCCCTGTGGCTCCCCGTGTTGCGGGCTGTATCGCCTGCACTAAGACATGTGATAAAGACATTTGCAATTACCACAATGTTACAATGCCATGCCATCAAGAACACATGGAAGGCTGTGCCCTTAAACTCAGTGTCCCCCGTACTAGTAAGACAGTACTTATAATCTTATCAGCAATAATCTTAACCAAAATACAGATCAGTAGGCCTAATAACTGTATCTTTTTTTTGCATATCTTACTCAATCCGAAAAGCTTAATTATGTAAATCTACAGCAATGAAAAGAAAGCTCATTGAGATAATGCAGTTTTGGAGCCTTCATACAAACCCCCATCAAGGACATGTTGCAGGGATGAGTCACCATCTCAATCCAGCTGTCCACGGGGCATACATCTGATTAGCACACCCACGCTCACACACCAGGCGCAAATGTAAATATTGTAATAAAACCCTTCGTAATAACATCGCTCCTGTGTCTTGGAAGGGCTTCACTTTGTTTCTTTTTCCTACTTTCAGCAATATTGTATGACTGTGAGCAAGTGCTCAAATAAGAGTTAATAAAGACTGGAATTCAGGTGATGCTTTCGGTGATTCATCTAGTAGTAACTACACAGGCTCTCTCCTGACTTGAACATCACCTCGCCTCTTATCTCTTTGTTGTCATATTCAACAGTAGTACTGTTACACACAAGCACATAGTGCATTTGAGGCTTTGGCCATTTAAAAATATGTCCGAAGAGGCAGAGCAGGTCTTAGACATTCTTTAAAGTCCTTTCTAATATGTCCAGATATGCATACCATTTGTCTATTTCATTTGTTTATAGTTATCCAGTTGAAACCAGAGCTGCAGATTGTGAAAGATGTTGGGGGTGCGTAACAGGACAGTGGCGTGAAGCACCCATAAAGGGGGTTGACTGCTCAGCAAGGCTAAACCACCTGGTACGCTGTAGATCGAGGCACCCCATTTGGCTAATGAAGTCCCAGACTCTCTTTCACACCACGCCTCCACCACACCACTATGAAATGGGCTACTCATGAAAGTAATGAGCCAGGGAGGGAGAAAGACTCTACAGGCCACTGATAACCTCAGACTAAACTTCCAACCTTACGAGACAAGGGCTTAATATCTGGCCGTCAATCAGCCCCGGCGGTCCCTAGCGGTAGTGTTTAATTACAAAGATCAATTATTCACCAGCCTCCTCTTTCACTACTCTGTGCTCCAAAAAAACAAAAGAGGAGCAAAAAAGGCCACAAGGCAGGTCCCGTAAGGGGGCCCCCAAGTTTACAATTGAGGGGACAGAACTGTTCCAGAAACACATGTATTCGTCTTAAATGCTGCATTGTGCATCTATATATGTTTTCTCAGAGCCATTGAGCCGAATAAAGAAAAACTTGAATGGTAAGTAAAGACGTTGTTGTGCTACTAATAGCCTATTTCATTCAAAACAAAAACGTATACCTGCATTAGATTGTCAACAGTTAATACCAAAGGATTGTAAATTCTTTGGAAAATAAATTAAATATAAATATAAATAAATGGAAAATTCAAACGTATATTTCCATCAGTCACAGACCAAAAGTATATTACAGTTGTTAAATTTGAATAAAGTGTGCTCCACAGAACGGGTAGGTAAACAATAGGAAAAGTTTACAGCTTTCACAACTCTCAGACTAATACGAAACACAAATTCTATTCAACAATAAATTACCATTTAAGATATACCAAATTATTTAATTTAGCCATTTTGGTCTCAACATGACCAATGCTGAGCTGTAGTGCAATCACTATATAACTTTGTAGGAAATTACTTTGGCGGATGGCTTTTATCCAAACAATATGGTGTACTGCTAACGGTAACAATCCCAATCACATAAACTGTCTTAGCAGATCATTTCATTTTAGAGCATGTGTAACACAGGAGGCCATGTTAATTCCACAAGGGGGAGTGTGGTATGGCTGCAGTCTGTGTGTACAGCCACCTCTTCTCCATTTCTACAGCAGCAACTTTTCCCCTGGACACCCAGCTGACGGCTCATTAATCTGCCTTGGTGGAGGTCCCCGACACAGGCAGCCTGCGCCAGAGAAGAGGATTCCCCCATGCCTCGCCTTCCTCCACGGAACTCCTCCACCTGCCTGGGCCCTTACTGCTGAGGTGAAGAGGAGTAGGTGGAAGAAGAGGAGGAGGAAAAACGGGGTGGTGCAGCAAAAATGAGCCAGCGGGGGTTTCCAGGCTGCATTAAACAAACAAATCACTTCCTACGTATGTGGAGCCACTGGGATTTCCTCTATGAGTGGGCGTGTGAATGGGGGGGTTGGTGGGGGGTGGCATGCAGCAGGGGCATTTCGCTTAGTTGAAAAAGAAGAGAAAAAGCAGTCACCCACTCTATCATCTGTGGGCCGGTAATGAGGGATGCTGGAGGAGAAAATCTATCGCAGCAGTCGTGGGTGGACCTGAGACAGATACAAAATACTACTCAGTAATTCCCGGTTTAGGGCGATACGACTTGTAACTGTTATGTGTCTTTTCCTCAACACAATTGTTGAATGGCTAGAGAAAAGTGACAATGGACTGGTTGAAATAGCAGACCCATTTTCAAGAGAGTTAATTCAATCTTTCCCAAACGAGAAAAAAACTCCTTTGTTCTGTCTGTGTGCGTAAATTTGGTGTGGGGGTCACAAGCAGGGTGCAGTGCTTCTCATACACATGAAAAGGTCTTCACCTTTCAATTAAATTACCCAAGATAAGCTAAGCTTAGCTAAGCTAAGTCGGAGTTGAGAGTGAAGATGCAGTGGGGTGAGAGAAAGGCTGTCTGTGTGCAATGGTTGAGTAATACGTAGACCTCTTCAACTCCTGGGCCAAGACGCACAACAGTGATTCATCATAGATCTGGGTGGCAGGACATCCCTGACGTTGTGCAATGAACCCCCTCCCCAGGGTGTTGTGTTGACTTGCCAGCAGTCGTAGCAACAGGAGCTTGGGGCATCAACAACGAGATAATGGATCTTACCACATTCTCAGATAGTAAACAAAAAAAATGTGCACGCCACCTATCACGGTTCAAAGAAGATTTGTGCTATTGCCTTCCAAGTCTCTTACTAGTGAGGTATCCTGAATATCATGGTTAGGTTGAGATGTGCATCAAAATGTCCTTCTTTCCTCATCCTGCTGGCAAACTTAAGGAAATGTGTTATCTGGTTGACAACCGCATTTACATTCAAGAAGGAAATTGAAAATTAACACTGCAACATTTGAGAGGAATTGGGAAGTTAATTAGATTGGGTCAATTTGTGCTTGATATGAAGATGAGACAGACCTCCGACAGAGTCAACCCTACCACAGCGACTTGATTGTGATAAATTAACTGGCAACAGCTACAACAGATGCAAGTGTAACAAAGTTACAGTTAGACGTAGTATACGGTATCGAATATAAAAAAAAGTGATTGGACAGGAGGGGGAAGAAAATAGGCAATGATGTGTGTCATCTTCGGAAGATGAGGCTATGGACATAATTTTGTTCAAACATAGCAAATACATTTCCAAACATTTTGTTATTTAATCACATGAGACTACCTATATTCTCTTCTGTTCTTAGCTAAGTAGTTCCTACATTAGACTTAGACGTGAAGATTCTATTGGTTGGTTAATCAACAAGAAGCTGTTTGTTGCTATGCTACAGTTTTTGAAAGGGATGCCACACATAAACTGTTACTATGCATCAGACAATAGCAGAAATAAAATTGACCTTAAAAACTGTATCACAGCTGACTACGTAGTGCATGATATTGATGTTACTCTATTCCCCGAAGCTGAAAAAAACTGGCTCCTACTGAGATGTTTTTAGGGAAGATGTTTTGGCCTTGTGGACCACTGGTCTAGTGATGGCGGATCAGGCAGTACACATTCTTAAAAAAATAGGTACAAGAAAGAAACATTCTTGTTTCTAAACATACAAATATCAAGTGATTTCCCTTTATAGTCTATTCGAAACTACTAAGGACATTTTTGAGAGAAGAAATTCTAAGTGTTTGGATGTCTAGTCAATATCCTTACTAACCCTAACCCAAATTGATCCAAATTTCTGTGCTTGAGTCAGTATTATTATTGAATTCTGCAAGATGTTTTAACATTAACATTTCACCAAACAAGAGTTATATTTCAAATAAATATAGGCCTATTTTATCACTGATAACAAGGAAAACGTTCTGGAACACTCCAGTATTAATTGTCAAACAGCCCCCCTTTTACAGGATGTGACTAAAGGTCATTTGAATCCTAGAAAGCAAATTCCTTATTGGTGCCCAAGACATACAATAGCAAATACAAACTATTTTGATTATGCCTTTCAATTATTATAGTATTTAGTTGATGTGGTGCAAGGCTCCGCTATAATCGAGACCATGGTGTCAATGGGATCTCCCTGTATAAATGTAGGCAAATTAAATAACTAATAAAAATGTAATCTTTCATTCAGTGGAATGGGTCGATATTTCCTTATTGTCAGTTGTACTGATTGGTAGTATGTAAGGAAGCACCTACAAGAGTAAGAATTAGGGAATGAATGATGAAGGATTATGAATTATTAGGCATGCAGTGAGGCATAATAATTGCTAATAGGACTTTACAAAGTATATTTCACAGTACAGTTTGAAACACTGCCTACTGGTACTGTTTGCAGTGCCTAGTAGAGCTACAGCACACATTAACAGACAAATATCAAAGCTGAGTAGTCCTAAAACATTTTGACAGCTGAAATATGATCAAGTAAGGCTGAATTTAATTGCCTGGTGACCTTAAATGAACTTCTAACTAAAAATCATATTTTTGGTTAGTAATGTATTACTGTTTAGCATCTTCACTCAAGGTTGTAGTTTTGCTTTCTTATGGTGGAGCCGGTCACTATGTTGGACTGAATTTGCTTCTAATACCAAAGCAATTGTTGCCCATCAGGCACAACAAAATGCCCATTATCTAAGACATTATGACAATATACAATTGAGCCAACAATAAAATCTTTGTACGTCTGTACAATTTATCCACACTTACTGCAGCTATTCTAAATAATTCTACATATTCTTTCTTTCCATACCTGGACATGAGCTGTGGTAGATGGGTGAAGGCGGAGTTATTGTGTGGGAGGCAGCATGGTGCTGAAAGGCTGCATTTACCCACTTAGGTGTAATTGCAGCGTTTGCTCTCAGATACCCACCCTCTTCCTAAGTGCTTTATTCGTACATGCTTTGCCTCAGCTGATAATGCAACTACGCAGGGCTGATTGCTTTACAATAGTAGATCCAAATAGGTATTAATCAGCTTCCACCCTGTGATTGCAGTAGAGTATTTTGGTTGACACTGTAGGGCGAGTTTTCCTCTTCTACTCAATTGACTTTTCAGTGACACCCTCACTTAACCACTCAGGGTCTATGATTGGCAGGCTGAAAGCCGCTCTATAGACGGGCTTACAGGGAAATACAGCACATACGGCTCGAACGTTCTGGGGAACAGGGAGAGAAATGTTACGCTATTTTAATTCCATTAGGAGTAGCCTTTAATTGTTAACATGTGTGGCAACATACAATTCCAAAAGCACATATTGCTCATTGTCTATTTAATGTCATCTCTATGTAATGTGTGCTGACAAACGGGCTTATATACAAAAAAAAACAATTTACATGTTCAATTAAACTGCACCCAGGCGGTGTACGGTAGGTGAATAGGGAGTGACAAATATTATATCAAAAATTCTATCAAATGCCATTTTTAATGGCAACTGTTTGGCAAGCGTGCTTGGGACAGTTGGCAAATGGGCGGGCAGTGGAGGAGTTAAGAGGCGCTAAACTTCAAGCAGGAGCGTCGCAGCACCCTGTGTCCTGCCAACTGCCTTGCAGTGGCACAATGCCTGACTAAGTTGTTGACCCATGGCCCCCGCCTGCCCCGTCCGTGGATCGTGTCTCGGCCACACGGGGGGGCCTATGATGTCCCCTCCCGAACTGCCCACCACGCCAGAAGGCTATTGACTCATGCCCATCTGTCGTACGTAATGTACGTGAAAGCCAAGGTACTGGCATCCTGGCCACTTCATATGTGTGCCCTTGAATGGATACATGAAGGAATAGCTATTTCATCAACTGATGAATATTGGACGTTTGGCAACAAACAACTTTTCTTAGAGGATAGTCATACATCGATGTCACTTCCTCCGTGTAGCCAAGCCTACCACATAACAGTGAGAGTAGTCATCTGTAGATTCAAGTTTGTACAGGCTAATTATATTATCCACATATTCAACATACTATTAGCTTATTTCCGAACAATGAGACAACAGCATAGCTAGATAACTGTTACTGAAATGTCATATGTATACAGTAACATAAATCCCCCTGCCCCAGACCCCCTCGGAAGGACTTTACCTGACCCGGTTGAATTGCTAAGAAGCGAAGCACCTCCTTAACCATAACAGGCGTGTGCAGACTTTCTTCGGCTGAGCTGATACAACTGCCGTTCGATCTGTCCTGGTGATTAGTATCAGAAGACACAGGGCCAGAGGAGGATGTTTGCAGATTTCTCCTCCAATGTTTTCTGATTGACAAATACCCCAGAGCTACTCTCTGCGACCTCAATATCAAGAGAGCTGATGCACAGTGAAATGTCATAGTCTGAGTCCAGTGGGGAAAATCTAGAGACAATCAAAAATGAAGTATAAGGTTAAGATGTAGGATGTAAAGAACAAACATAATGGACACTAAAGCTAACTACATGCATTAGCAGATTTGGCTTTGCAAAAAAGACAAAAAAGAACACCATTTGAAGAACATTTAAAAAAATCTAAGACTGCAGAAATTAATGACTTAGCATTTTCTAGACCCTATTTCGTTTATATATTTAGGGAAGATCATAATTCTACGGACGGATATAAGGTCAGCAGTGTTGGAAAAACTACTCTCACAATTCATTCCCTCGAAGCATTTAAAGCAAACCAAACTAAACTCAAGGGTATTGTCATTTTTCAAATTAAATGTACTACTTAGTAGATGTAGTTCACTACATCCAAAACTACTTGGTGCTGAAGTAAAACATATACTATGGCAGCACCAAATCCTGAATGTATATAATGTAATTAAAAGATAATGATGGTCCTGGTAATGTAGACCATTAGGGCCTGCCTTAACTCATAGGCGTTGCTAGGCGCCTTTTGCTGGGATGGATCTGCTGTGTCCAAGTAGTCTCACGTTCGAGTTATTACAAGCTGCTATATTTGGCTGTGGATTTATGTACCAATTGATGACAAGTGATTTATTTTTCTAACCCAAAATACAAGCTGAGGTAAGCCACTTGCGGTCCGGGTCCATACACACCGACGCACACAACCGTGCACGGCCAATGGGGGCCGTGTCCCAGTAGAGGTTTATGTCTCTAGCAACACTAAGGTCAAATGTATCTTTACATGTCTTGTGTAGTTACAAAAAAAAACTAGAATAAATCACAAAAAGGAAATGACTACTGCACACAAATTGCCTACAAGTGGTTGAACAAATGTAATCCAACATCAAGACATACATCCTGAGGCATGATTGTGACCTAGGCTTGAACAGTTGCACAGTAATTTTAGTTAATTACATTTAAGAAATCTTCGCATTTACATGGATTGTAAACCGTGGAGCAAAACAGAGCGTTCTGTATTTTACAGCATTTGTGTTTTAGTGTCTTCACACAAGGTCACAGTCAAATTCTGGCTAGCTGCGCATTGCTGTGTAGCTGGCAGGGCATGCATAGATAGCTTGTCAGCAACCAAACGCTATTTCAGTAGTAGTTTTCGTTACGCAATTTGTTATTGCTTGCCTACCTCCTCGGAAAACAGCAACTCGCACTAACGTTACAATAGCTAATGAAGGGGGTGCGTAGTTAGCCGTTTCAAGAGTGATCATCAAGGTGGACATCAAATGTCGTCCAACTACACGCATGTACACATCAACCAGAAAGAAAGCTGAGATAAAATTGGCTATTACGTTAACAAAATATGATCTGGAAGGCACAGTGGTATTTTAAATACCATGAGTACCAATGAATTATGTTGTTTGCTCACGTTGTTTCAGCACTAGTAGGCGATTTCCGCCATTCGTCATCGCGTCAGAGTCTAACGTAAGTTATGTTTGTCCAATGCGCGTCCTTTAATGAATTACTCGCATCCAATTGCCGTTGCGTAGGAAGAGGGGCTTGTTTTTGAAAATCTTGGCGCTGGATGTATCTAACCCGAGCTAGCGACACTGATCGGAAACAGATACATTTCTAGATACGTCGAATAAAAGAAAAGGTATGATCTATTCTGATTTGTATGAATGGTTTGTAAGGAAATAGGTCATTTTGATGAGTTTTTTTATAAAAATATGCCACGATTCAGTTAGTTTGCTAGTTAGCGTGCAACGCCCCATAGGCATCGCACTGGATATTGCTAACGTTAACTGAGCTAACGTCGGTAACTTACAGGTAACGTTAGCAAGCCTAGCCAGATCTTTCTCTGTTGTTAACACATTTTACTAGACTAAAATCAATTAAACTAGCCAGCTAACCATATGTAGAACATGTATGTATACATGACAATAATGACGCTGCTGTCACATAATTTATGATCAACGTTGATCATGTTCATTCTCCGACTAACCGGTGACGTCTGCCTTTGAGGATACAACCATGCTAGCCATTACTATCCGATCTAGTTGGTCACTACAAGTTAATGTTGGTCTAACCAAAACCCTTTATTTTATTTTAATTGCAGTCACTCAAAGTGGGACCATAATGGCTAATAACGTGTGCAGCCACGTCCGTGTGGTTGTTCGTGTGAGGCCAACAAACGACAATGAGAGATGTGAACACTTCCGAAATGTAGTCCAGGTCGTAGACAACCACATGCTGATATTTGATCCCAGAGAACAAGAAATTCAGTCATTTGGAGCACAACGTGTACGTCACAGAGATGTCAACAAGAGGTCCAACAAGGACTTAAAGTTTGTTTTCGACGGTGTCTTTGGAGAACACTCAACTCAAGTTGACATTTTCGAGAACACTACCAAACTGGTGCTGGATGGAGTATTAAATGGGTTTAATTGCACAGGTAAATTAAAACAACTAAATGGTTGGATTATAGTTGTTGAACAAGTTGAGGGCTTATCCCCCCTGAGGCATATACTTCTGGAATATAGACTCGTTTGCAATCGTCAGAGATTCATGGATGTTTTTAACTCAGGCTCCATCCCAGTTTCAGTGTAACCTCCCCACCTCTTTACCATTTCAATGTAGAAACAAGCCTGTGCCACAAGATCACAATTATTACGGAACAACAATATTTTCACAAAGCAAACCTGTGATATGTGTTACCTTATCAAGCTAAAATGATTTCAAACACATTTTGTATGACTCATTGCAGTGTTTGCCTATGGTGCCACTGGAGCAGGCAAGACACACACCATGTTAGGATCCCAAAATGATCCAGGTGTCATGTACCGCACCATGAAGGAGCTATTTGCCCGCATGGAGGAAGTTAAGGAGGACAAAGTCTTTGAGGTTGCTTTCTCTTATCTTGAGGTAACTTTATGGATATTCTATTCTGTTAAATTAAATCTAACTTATTTTTGGTGGGAACTTTTTTTGATTGTTGTAAAACTTGTATTTATAGGCCTCCAATTCACTTATCTGATTAGCAAAGTTATATTTATATTTGTAATGTGGGGCGCCCCACTGGCTCACCGGGCTAAGGCGCACAACAAAGGCTAGTCCTTAATGCAGTGGTCCGGTTTGATTCCAGCCCTTTGCCCATGCCTGCTGCATGTCATCACCTCTCTCTCCCAACTGTCATGTCTGCCTAGTGTCCTGTCCAATAAAGCGCAACTAATATAATATAATAAAGCATGTCTCCAAAAATATTTCTTTCTAAAAAAAAATAGGTATTTGTAATGTGGTAAATATATACTTATACATTTTGTACTATATACAATGAAGATGTTGGACATTTTGAATTTATCTGAGCATGATGTGCCCCATTACTCAAATTTAAGCAGTTCCGTTTTAAATGTCCTTCTATTTTCTCTTTTACATTTTTCAGGTATACAATGAGCAGATCCGGGACTTGTTGGCTAATGTCGGTCCTTTGGCAGTTAGGGAGGACAGTTCTAAAGGGGTCGTGGTCCAAGGCCTCACACTCCACCAGGTTTGTAATACACACATCAGTTTCTTTGGACCATGGTCTATGGTCAGCACCTCCGAGTCTGATGAAGCCCTCTGTTCTTTTCTGCTTTGGAACTTACATTTTTCCTAACCACGATTTTGTGTGATTTACAAAAACACTTTTGGCTCATTGGTGCTTTATGTTCATTTTTCCCATTCCTTTGCAGCCCAAGTCTGCTGATCACATCCTGGAGGCCTTGGATTATGGAAATAGGAACAGAACACAGCACCCGACTGATATGAATGCTACTTCGTCCCGTTCCCATGCTGTATTCCAGGTAAAGATTTGAACAATATTTCAGCCTTTCCAATTCAATTTCTGTGTACCATCCCTTTTGCCAATCAACCTAAATTTAAGCTCCACTACTAGATTCAAACAATCCTTTTGGACAGGTCTCAAAATTACATCCTGTGCCGAAAGTCATTTGACATCCGCATTATTGACAGGTGATTTGACTGTTTTATTTCATTTATTGTCTTCCCCAGATTTACCTGCGGCAGCAGGACAAGACTGCCAGCCTCAACCCCAATGTTTGTGTGGCCAAGTTGAGCCTGATTGACCTGGCGGGCTCAGAGAGAGCTAGCGCCACCAATACTAAGGGGGCACGTCTCCGAGAAGGGGCTAACATCAACCGCTCACTCCTAGCCCTGGGCAACGTCATCAATGCTCTGGCCAATCCTAGGGTGAGCAAAAATGACCACTGAAATCTACACATTCATCATACAAGCTTATTGTACTTTAAACTGAGCCTTATCGATTGAGTGCTTTACGAGACCATTCCTGCTGATACTGCAGGTTTTCCGTACAGTAGGTTGGGTTGTCTCGGTTTGGTATCGTAGTGTAGAAATACCAGATGCTTCTAAAACGTTGTAGAGTTGCATCTGAGACACTATAATCATTAGAAGCAGTGAAATGTCTCATTCACATGTTTGAGATAATGCCAGCTACAATTAATGGAAGAGGAAAGTCGGCATAAAGGATTCATTTGTCAAGGCTGCCGTGAGCGGTAATCTTTTAGACAATAACACCCACAGGCCAGAAGTACTCATGGTACTATAATAGCTGTCTTACTACTGAGGCTGCAAGGAATTGCGTTCTGAATTTCACATGCTGAACAGATTAGAGCTCATTGACAAGTCTATCCCATTAGTGTGTGTGTGTGTGTGTGTGTGTGTGTGTGTGTGTGTGTGTGTGTGTGTGTGTGTGTGTGTGTGTGTGTGTGTGTGTGTGTGTGTGTGTGTGTGTGTGTGTGTGTGTGTGTGTGTGTTGACGGTTGAGTGGCAGTTTGTTATTGTGGTGTACCTCTTATATCTGTCGGGTGTTGGTTTTCATGTCTACTCGTTGTAGATTTAAAACGGTTGACGAGGCTCTGGTCGTCAATGTATTCAACCGTTCTTCGGTCTGTAGTAGTTTGCTAGCTTGCACCCCTTTGTTTGAGGATTGATTGCGGTTTGACATCATGGGTTTGGCCATTGCCAGGAGTGTATACAGTGAGCAGGCGCTTGCCGTCTGACTCAAGGAGCCGTTGCCTCAAGTGCCGAGAGCCAGCCCAGCGTCTGGGTATTGTTTGATTCCAGTTGCATACATTAACCTGTCACAGAGTCATCTCGGTTTTCCCCCTACGTTCCCGGGGAGTCCCCAAGCAGGCCACTTGCATTTAGGAAAGGCTGCCCAACCGTGCTATCGCCGTAGGGCCCTCTGATCCGTGTCCCCGCTTCACTGCCTTTCTGAAGGGAGAACAGTACCTGGATGTCCTTGCCAGGAAAGAAGCCAGTTTGTCCCTCTCATTCTCAGTGTTTCTGGCTGGGGCTCTTTTCACCTCTGTGTTCTGCTGGGCCTGCGCTCAGACCTCTCCCCTGGCTGCCTGTCTTCAACTCCATGGTGATCCTCTCCATTCTCTGCCAATCCCGCTCTGACAAAACAGACCTAGTCAGAACCAATGGCCCTTAAACTCTTTGTGAGAGAATAAAAGGTCTGTGTTCACTTAGGGTTTAGGTGTGAGACAGGAGGCCTCTGCATCCAGATGTGGAAGATCTGTCCTGGGAGAACAGCTGGTTCACGTTCCCCCTTCCCAAACCCAAATAACGCCTTGTTCCCTGATTCTGACCTGGAATCACCGAGCCTGTATTACTCACCTGAGCAGCTGGGGTTTTTCCAGGATTTGTTTTGTACCATCAGTGTGAACTTGGTTATGCTGACTGATTAAAAAATATATTAGCAACTGTTTTCTTCTGGAAAAGTAGGTGTGGTTGTTTCATCCCATTAGTTTGTAATGGTGACACTGTCCTGGGCTTGATTTCAGAGCAAGAAAGCACATATACCGTACCGAGACAGCAAGCTCACACGCCTCCTCAAGGACTCCCTGGGAGGCAACTGTCGAACCGTCATGATCGCCAATGTCAGCCCTTCCTCCAAGTCGTACGACGACACCCACAATACTCTGAAGTACGCCAACAGGGCCAAGGAGATCAAGTCTTCGGTCAGTCGATTTATTTGTGTGTTTGTGTTAACCCCTAAACATGCATGTCTGTATTATGACACACCATTGCTTTTCTACCGATTATAACTTAACAATGTAAATGGTTCCTCTCTCTTTATTCCTCTGCGTGTATGCATATTCCTGGCTTTCAGCTGAAGAGCAATGTTGTCAGCTTGGACAGCCACATCGGCCAGTACGCGGTGATATGTGAGAAGCAGCGACAAGAGGTACAAGGCACCTACATTGTACTACTGCTCGGGCTCAAGCAGCTTTTGATATCAGGATATGTCTCTGCACACATGCATGAGCTCATCTTTGACTAGAACATTCCATGCCCTTTCATTTAGAATATTTCACTATTGTATTTGCCGCTCTAGATCCTTCAGTTGAAGAAGAAGCTGCATGAATATGAGGAAAGCAAGATGGAGATGCCCCAGGCTACCAATGTTAAATCCACTCAGAAGCAATTGGAGATTGAGAAGTAAGTCGATTTGTTTGCGTGAGGTAAAGGGAGGGATGAGACACAGATGCTCAGGACAAAACAAAGCAACGGAAGTGCCTCTGCCCTGTACATAATATGTAACCACACTAACATTGTCCCTTAAACTTTTACTTTTAATTGTAATTCATAATTTATGTCAGTGAGGAAGAAGCACCATGCCCACAGACCCCGTGGTTCAGTTTTCCCTGCATTTTTGATGGGGGCCAGCTGTAAGAGACCGGGTTTACTAAAATATATATATGTACACTCTTATATATTATATAAATCAGCTGTGAGAGACTAGGTTTACTATATATATATATATATATATATATATATATATATATATATATATATATATATATATATATATATATATATATATATATATATATATATATATATTGATACAATATTATATATATTATATTTATATTGATACAATATTATATATATTATATTTATATAATATAAGTGTGTGTGTGTGTGTGTGTGTGTGTGTGTGTGTGTGTGTGTGTGTAAACCTGGTCTCTTACAGTTGATAAATATAATGTGTGTGTGTGTGTGTGTGTGTGTATATATATACACACACATATTTATATTTTTGTAAACCTGGTCTCTTTCAGCTGTAAGAGACCAGGTTTACTAAGATATATATATATGTATATACACACTCTTTTATATATTATATAAATCAGATGGGGGCCATCTGTAAGAGACCAGGTTTACTTCAACATATATATATATATATATATATATATATATATATATATATATATATATATATATATATATAATATAAATCAGATGCCCCAGATAGCTAACATTCTCCACTGAGAACGGCGGTGGCATCTGTTTAAAAAAAAAAAGTGAAATCAACAAACCTGGAGGGAAAGAAGGGGGAGGGGTGAAAAAACCTGAATGAGCCTCACTCCCACACATTTCATTCACCAGCATCAGAATTCACAACTCGCACAATGAGAGCCACTGAAGGAAGTCCGTGCACGCTTCCCGCACTATTAAAAATGCAGCAGTCTGGCAAGGCCGAGGCAACGGCGACGTCGCCGGGGTTACATTGTGGAGAGTGCAGTCACATCTCCGCGACAGCTCCCCTCCGCCAGCTGCTTATTAATTAATTTATTTGACTGCATACCGTTCTCTCCTAGTAGTCATATGTTCTTTGCCACATTAAGACATTGTTTGGGGCCTCTAGAAGTCAAGCCGTCATAAAACCTGTGCGGAATAAGAATCCTAAAAGGCAAAAGACATACTCAGAGACCTATTCTACCTTTTGATGGGCATTTAGAAGATCATGAAACATTTGTCGTTTAAGATTCAGGAATCTTTAGAAGAAGCAACTTCATGTCGCCCATCAATGCTCCACTATAAAGTGTTGTAGCCAAAATAGGCTGTGGCTAAGTTCTTCATCAAAGCACCGAGATCGATTTCCTACATCGTCTTTGAATGAAGCTCAAGTTACCAACTCTTTTGTCTTGTTGAGGCTAGAAAAGGTGGAAACACATCAGGGACCTGCCAAACGAGACATGCCACTTAAAAGACAGACAGACAGATTTTACCACCATAATAGGAGTCCACCTTATAGAATATCCGTCAGCAGTAGTGGTATATATATATTATGTGATATCACTGTGAAGCAATACATCTGTATAAAGTTGAATTGGGGGAGTGGGAATTGTGCCTCTAGACCTGCCATGCCTTGCTTTACCAATTGTGCTGCACAATAGTTATTGTTAGAGCAGCAGCATCCTATAAGATTCATGTAGAATACCTTTTGCAAGTGTCTGATTTCCATGCTGATAAAAATATTATCTGGAAGCCATTCTAATCCCTTACTTCTGGACATTATGAAATCCCCCTCCATCCTGTGACGGTTGTTTCTTCCCTGTTTTGGTCCAGGGTGTCCGAGTCTCTGCAGAGCGTCTTCTCCAGCCGCTTGCAGATCCGACGGGAGCAGCTAGTGCTGGAGAGGCAGCTGAAGGAGAACGAGCTGCGCCAGCACCACAGCGAGGAGAGCAACCAGCAGGCCCAGCTGTTCTGTGCCAAGGACAAGACGGAGAAGGTAAAGCTCCGTCAAGAGCCACTGTGTACAGCTGCTTCTATCTCCAGCTCCAAGGCTTGGGACGGACGTCATCATTCTCCTAGTCGTCGCTGATGAGGAGCTTGCTTTTCATCGGGCAGGGTCCAACAGTCCTTTTGCTCTGCCCTGCAAATTGCCTTTTCTAGAGGGCCACCATCATATTGTGGATTATGCCGCATTATTGTGAAAAGGTCTGAGCAGCTCTTGGGTGTGTTTTGGTGTTTTCAGGCCACTTGCAAACACGAGCGCAAGCTTGCCTCACTGTTGGCACAGCAGCAGCATATCCGCCAGCGGCTGGAGGAAACTGGGCGACGCTTCCAGGAGAACGAAGGCTGGCTCCACCGGGTGGAGAATGAGATGAAAATGCAGGTCCAGGAGGCCCACCAAGGCCCCCAGGTGAGAACCTCCATATAACCTTTACTAAATTTGCAGTTGAAGGTCAAATATCCAAAACAGTGGCTTAACGCATCAGCTATTTAGATGACCCAATTACAAAAAACAAATACAAGAGTCCTTAAATACACAAGTCCACTTTTGTGTAGATACAGGGTTTCCCATAGGCCCGTTTTGAAGTCTGGCAAGTAAGTTGAGTGGCAGAGCACCTGCAATGAAAATCCCCCTAATTTTGTTCAAACCCGACATTAGTAATATCAAGACGTCAGATAAGAATTTTACTCTCAGCCCTGCTTTGGCCGCCATTCAAATACAAACTACCTTCTAAACGTAGATATTTCATAAATGGCACAATGTGTACTGTAAGAGCAACTTTATGCTTAGGGTAAATCCAGAGTCAAAACTTGTTAGTTCAGTATGAAATATTATCACAATGCATAACGTCATACAACTTTAAGTAAAAGTGCTTGTATGCCCTACCCCATCTATTTCCACAGATGAGAAAGGGTCCTTGTTTTGTAGGTTATTTTGAGAGACATCAGCAATATCATACTAGGTGACACAAATAATCATCTTTAGCTCTCAACCCATGACCTCCAACTGGCAGAAGTACCTTCCATTGTGTTGTTCTCCTTGGATTGCCTAGTACATATATTAACATCATATCCTGTGTATTTAGAAATGCTTTTTTGGCCAAACATTTATGGGTTTTGGATTGAGACCAGTTTGTCGTTTGTCTTTGTTTTGAACAGTAGGCCATGGGCCCGACTGGTGTCGTGACCAGTTTTGTTTTTTCCCCATTTGTTGTCACGGTAATTAGAGTCGTGCTCATTTTATTCTTTTCACTCACTCAGGAACCACCAATGAGTATAAATCAATGGCCTTTCCTCATGTTTGCACCAGAAACCAGGTTGAGGTTTTTTTCGCTCTCTTCTTCATCCCTCTTTTCCAAGAAATGGGCCGAAACATTGACGCACCCGCCTATCAAATGTTCTCTGTTTTCAGATAGCTGTTCTGTGCCAGACAAGAAAGGCAGCTGTTTTGTTTTTTCTTTCTCTTACTTGGAAAACCATTTCTAAGAGAGAAATGGAATACAAAAACTAAAAACGTTCTCCCTAATTGACTAACGTTCCAGAATATTTTTCGGTTTCCTCAGTAGCTTCAGCTCTTTCACCATTTCCCCGTCCTGGCTCTGCCCTCATGTCCCTGTAGGTTCTTCAGAAGGAGCTTCATTGCCACCGGTTGCAGCTCCAGGTCGAGGACCTCAAGCAGCACTTAGAGCAGATGACCTACCTGATCAACCTCCAGGATAACGAGCACCAACACACAAAGAAGTAAAATGTCCAAGTTTTATTCTATTTGCATTTTAGTGAGCAAAAAAGAATCCCTATTAGTCTAGAAAATGGCAATAAAATATGTTTTACAGCATCGCACTGCTCTCCCATCCAGCATGACATTTTATTTCGCCTCCCTTCATCTAGGTCAAGTACATTTTTCTGAGTGTTTTTCTCTAAGTCAGTAGCCTAGCATTCTCATTGTTCCCTGTTGCTTTTTAGGATGGTGAATATCCTACTGCCAATGTACAGCCGCCACTACTGCACCCTGAGGGGGGCCGGGCAGGTCACACCTGCAGACGAGGCCCAGAACCAGGAGCTGGAACACCTGGTGCTCAGAGAGAGGGCTGTGGTGTGGGCCGACCAGGGGCGGGCGGGGCAGCACCTGAGGCAGGAGGGGGAGGAGCCACCGCCGGCTACTCATGCTGCCGGGAGCTCTAGGGTCCGCCCCGAGTTGGCCCCCCTTCTATCCTTTTCCCACCTGCTCTACCACCAGAACAGCCCGTGCAGTAAGTCCACAGTCATTCAGACCTATAGGCTTCTTCACTCACTCCAAGCTCCAAGTGCCTTTTATAACCCGCTGCTTCTTTACACCTTTGGTCATCTCTGGTTTGATAGCTGGTAGCTTGTTCTAGGAATAGGCTTTCCTCATTGTAGTTGACTAGTTAGCGTAGCAGAAACCTGTGTCCAGTGCCAGGTCATTGTACTGGACTTGTATTTACTCTGGTGTATAGGGTGACTGGTCTTGCCAGTATCCTTCCCTGTAGAACCCTATACGTCTGTGTTGCGGAAGTCCTTTTTAGTTGTAATGACTATGATGCTGTCCATCTCTTGTGTTAGTTAGTGTACCCTGCACCTGTCCTGTCTGTGCCACCACTCGCTTGTCTGCATGTGTCTTTTACTTTGTTCCTGTTATTGGCCCCATCTCCCCTCACTTGTAGAGGAGTGATACCCTGTCATTTGAGCCCCTTTCTTCCCAACCCTACCAGCACCGCTGACACAATGGTGGCCGTTCTCAATAGGTTCTCCTGTCTGTTTGTACAATTCCCTCCTTTCTTTTTCTTTTTTCTTCACCTCGTCCCGGGAACAGCTGTCGTTGTTGATTTATTCATGGTGAATTATCAGTGTTTGCAGGAGGAGCTGGTCAAGCCAAATATTGTACAGTCAAGTTAAAGTGCCAAAGTCACCCTGTTGTAAACATGATTGGTTGTGGTTGGTCCAATCGTTCTTAAACCTCTTCATTATTTGATTTATTGAAATAACGGGTATAATTCATAACATCCAGAGGGATTTTTGTTGCTTGGCCGTTTGCATGGTGATTGTTTTCGGAGATTATTTTCTATTGGGAGACTACAGGTTTGGTTAAACCATAGGGCAGTGTATTTAAAATAAAATAAAAATCCCGTTTATGAGGCAATATTCAGTGATATTTATAAATCCAGATATTTTTTGGCAAAGACTGAATAAAATTCATAAATTGGTATAATATGCAGACAATCATAAGTCCTTACAGATTATGTTTAAGGCTCGAGGGGCATTAACTTGCATTTAGGAAAGCCATTTTTCACAGAAGGGTCTTCGTTTACATTTTTTACTGTTTATAAGTTTGTCATCATCAGCTAAACTCAACACCGCGACATGCTGATTGGTTCGTTTTTGGAGTGGATGCTCAAAACCCTCGTCAATTTGAATTTGACTAGCGGGATTTGTGTTGTTAAACAGAATGTGAACTAGCTAGGTCTATCTGGTTTAATGAGGCTACTTTAGCACAATTTATCATTAACCGTAATAATAAATTGGATTTTCTGCCTTGTTTTGTTGCTCAGGTGCCGAAAAACATAAAAGGAGAGTGTCTCTGCGCCTTCAAGCCACTCTATCATCTAAAGGTAAACTTGTCTCTTCTGGCCCCTTAGGTCTGATAACCTAATCATTTCTCTGAAATCCTCCACAGTCTCAAACGCAGATCCATAATAAATGTCGACCAAAACCACCAGTTTAAATCTCTGACTTAAACTAATTGGTTCGATGTTTGAGCATTTTCCGGCAAACATCCTGTTTTCGCTTGTAGAAGGATCTCTAATTTTAGTAATAATAGAAATGGTATTTTCTATTATCGACCAATTACATTTTTACAAGATATTTCTCTGATGTGATTGAAACTTCAGTAAGAAAAAAGGCCAGATAACATGAAGCGGCTACACCAGCCTTGAATGCCAAACACAAAACAAGAATATTCTGAAATGAAATTGGCTTTTGATTTACGGTTGTGCAACTTTGCAGACGTATGGTTCTAGCACCAAAGTTGAGTTAATGAAATGAAACGAAAAGGCAAGAGTCCGTCAGGAAAAAAAAAAAAAAAAAAGACGGCTCTTGGGAAGAACCTACTGGGAAATGGAACAAGGAAACGCATGAAATATGGCTGTCCAAATTGGCCATAATGATATTTTCTGCCGAACAGGTGGTCTACATTTAATTGAAACACATTGTGGGAAAACCATACATTTGAAAAGAAATGTGAACTACCCAAGGACTGCAGCTTGCAGAGAGGAAACAGCGTTAAGTAAAAGCGAGGAGGGGACTTTTGACTGCTGTTCCTTATAGTTTGGAAATGTTTGTCTGTAATAGTTTTTGCCCTGCGCGCAAGTCAATGCTTAAAATAAGTCGTGACGTCTCATCCCCGTCACGTTGCCACCTGCCTGGTCTCAGACTGACTTTGAAAGCAGTCGATCTCCTCACTCCTCAAAACGGCTTATTGTCACAGTCTCTATTGTCTGCCGGAGTGAAGGGAAGAGGAGGGGAGAAGGTAGGTTATCACGTGTGACCCTCTCCATAGGGCTCTTTACCCTGGCAGTGAGCCTTATTCCCAGCCCTTTATCACCTCCCAGCACAGCACGTCCCCCCCTCCTGTACGCTCAGCAAGCCGTTTCCTCCCAACCAACCCCCATCACTCCCTTCCCTGTGAGTTTGGGTTCTCCTCCTCGGCATCTCGCCCCTCGTCTTGCTTTTCTCCTTACCTTGCCTTTTTCATTTCCCCCCTCTTCTGAACTCCCTCCTTTGCTTCACACGTCTGTTATTGCTTTTAGTCTCAGCATGTTTCTCTTTTGCTCCCAGTATAAGTTCCTAACTCATTCTTGCCGCTGGTTTACCTTTTTCATGCATGCCCTCTTATTTTCGTCGATGGCTCACTTATTCTCCCCGATAATAATGCTCTCTTCTCTTTCTCAGCCGCTCCCTCTTTCTTTTATGCCCCAACATCCCCTCCAAATCTCGGCCTATACTACCCCCCTTTCTCCCTCTTGTCTAGCTATTCCCCTTTGCTCCAGCTCGCTTTTCCTTTGCGGTCCTTCCATTTTTCTCTAGATCGTGTTCTCAGTCAGCCTCGCATCCGACTCTCCCAGCCCCTCGTCAGCTTCATTCATGAAAATGCAAATCCACGGCGGGATAGAGAGGGGGGGTGGGGGGTGGAGAGAATCGGGGGGGGGGGGGGGGGTAGAGCGTCAGCAGGAGTAAACGCCCCTGTCTCGCCAGCCAGAACAGAAGCGCTATAAAAAAAAAAAAAAAAAATATCGGCGTCAGACAGACGACCCTAATTCAGTGCAACCTCCACCCAAAATAGCTTGTATTAATCCCCTGCAAGCCAAAAATATGTGACTGAAGGAACCCTGACGCAATTTACTGCTGAGGCCGGCTCCTCCATCAGACATCGTGGTCGTTTATCATTGTCGTGCTGCGCTGTCTTCAGCTCCCAGCTCAAATTTTCTAAATATTGCATTCAGCTATTCACATTAATGTATTGGTCCATTAATCATTGGCTCTGTGCATTTCCCTTCTCGCGCCCACCAATTTTTGTTAAGATGGATTTTTTTTTTCACTATTCTTTTCATTGTAGTGTTTACTTTTTTGTTTTTCAAGGATTGCTGGATAAGGGGTATAGGGGAAGCCTAGATGTGTGTGTGTGTGTGTGTGTGTGTGTGTGTGTGGGGGGGGGGGGGGTTGAGCGTGTACGTCATCAAAGGGGAGTCTTGCAACTGTGGCTCGTAAGCATTTGGTTACTGCCACCACAGTGGCTCTTATGGCAACATGTGAGTCTGCCTTGGGCCTCCCGCCTCGTGCCTTTTCAAACCCATTCAAGACGTAAACCTTTGGTAGCTGGCATGTTTTTTGTTCGTTTTTTCCTCAAATGTTTTTTGTGACTCACTTAGGGAAAAACATTGGGGATTATGATTGTTTGACAGTGCTCTTGAGTGCTTGCTCATAGTGGCCTAAATAATTCGTTTTTGGGATAGTGGCTAATGAAGTGTTTAGTAGAAAAACAATTCACTTTAAATCACAACAGTTTGTACACTACGAATCACAAGTGTGGCTGAGGGCACCGGTGGATAGTTGGATAATTGGAGTCAAAAACAACATGTTCAACTTTGGCCCGTTGTCTGACTTATGCATGAGCTGGATTTTCGCTCAACAAGTAATGGGAAACCTGTTTGTCACCTGTGGTACTGTAACAAGTGGGCTGTAGTCTAATTTGTGACTCACACCAAGCCATCACTGATGGGCTGATCCATTCCAGTGTAGCTGGAGCCTTTATCCAACTGATTGTTGTGTGTGACTCATCCCTCAGGGCTAGCGAATGTGAACATCTCTATGTTTATGTTTTCTCTTCATTTGTGTCCTTTTTGGTCATGGTCTCCTCCTATGAAGTATGTCTTTGTTTCCTCTGAACCATTTTCAGTGTGTTCTGTTCCCTACATCTCTGATTAAATCGTGGTGCATGGAAAGGGCACCAGGTTCACATTCCCCAGAAACCTTGGCTTTGATCGTGTTCCGACAGATAACTGTTTAGCCTATCACTGAAAATAAGTGATTGTTAACTCTGGATTTTTCTGCTCACTGTTTTTGTCAATAGAGCAATCCTTGACATCCAAAGCCATGTTCTTGTATAAATGATATTGGTCGAGACCTTCTCAGGCATGTTTTGTTATAGGACGAGAATATATATTTATGGCCTGATGTGACACACACGGTCAAGCAATAAAAGATATTGCTATGGCAACCTGCTGCCATTTTGTAAGTGAGCTCCCACATTATAGACACAGATTTAGACAGGATAACATTTGTTTTCTTTGTATGTTGCTCTATTTAAATGGAAGTTTGATTAATGCCTTAAATGTAATCTCCATCGGAAGCAAAAAATGTAACACGTTAAATTGTTGAAGGGTTACTACATCACTGCAACTTTAGTATGAAACATTTTGGGATAAGGTTTGTGCCATGTTCTGTGGTCAAACTTTGGCTGTTTACTTCACAATAACGTGGGTTACTAGCTCTCCAAGTTTAAAAGTGAAGTTTTACTCAATTTGTTTTGAACCAGTTGAACCTGGCATGGTAGTGCAGGAGCCCCCTGTCAAAAAGCCGACTAGGAGAAAGTTGGCAGTGTCTTCGTCACCACAATGTCAAGAAAGCAGCAGCTGTGCCCAGCCACAAGGCCATGTGGTCTTCCAGGAAGTGCTGCGAAAGGAAGGGATGTTCCCACTGCTGTACACACCTGAGCCCGTCCAGAGACCCAGGTCGGGGCTGCCGCAGCACGCCTCCGGCAGCGCCATGGATCCCAATATGACCTTTGAAATTCTTGATGGTGACGATGTAACGCAGACCAACTCTACAATCATCATCCACAACGGCAGCCCCAGTCAAACCGCGGGGTCATCTTCGTCTCCCCCATTTCAAAACCGTCTGCTCCAACCTCCCAGGGTCAATGATGGGAGCCAACCAGCCACCAAAAGGTTAGTATGCATGGGTGACTTTTATAAGATTATATGAACCCTAGTGGTTGTCACGGTATTTGAGGTCACGTTAATCGATTTGAGGAGGGGGTTTGGTCAAAGATCTGTCCAAAATCAAATTTTAAACGTTTGTTGTTGCTTGGGTTTTTTTCTTGTGGGGATTTCTTAAAAAATGTGTACACTGTCATGAGATCCGTGGCTGATAATGCATAGCCTATCTTATTTGTTCTAATATGCCCTGTGCCAAACTCCCCTCCAGACTGGAGATTCCGACCCTACTGGATGTCAGTCGTGTAAAGACGGCGGCCTACATGGCCATGACGTCGGCAGCCCAGGGAAAACGCAAGTTCAACTGGTAGGTCATAGCACCAAGAACGGTCCAAGTGTAGGAAATGTTTTTGAATGAGATGCTCCAAGAAAAAATGACCCTTGATTAGGACGTTCCAATATATTCCGGAATACGTTCATGTTTTCTTGATGCTCAGAACTTTTGTATATATTCTGTTTATTGTCTGATCTAAAACCTATTTAGTATTTCATTCTATTTTATTATTCCAACTTCCCTTCTAGCGGTAGCAGAGACAGCCACACTACAGGGTTTTCTGAAGCCAAACGCAAAAAGCCGGATCCATCCATGGTCAGCAAACCGCTGAGAGTACGTCGCCCTGCTGGTGAGGGGAGACAGTTAGGAGAGCTAAACCCATAGAGATAGAACACTAGAGGCTGTCTATGGCTAAACCTTTCTAGATCAATCAACTATAACACTTACCTTGTTGCCTCTGCCTCGTTAAATGTCATGTTGTCAGTCATCTGTACAATCAGGCCAGTGCAGAGGTCAAAGATTCCCTCTGTCACTACGGCTTGAACAACAGTACTATTAAGCCGGGCCTGCTAAATTAGCAAAAACTAGAATTTGGCCTATCTGCTGTAGATAAATTACAAATTTGTCTTCCCTTTTCTGGAATCTCAGTCTGGTCTTGTATTCTTAGAACTTGTTTCAGTTCCAAACCTTCTTTTGAAGTACCGCAAACCTTAACTGAGTTACAGTAATGCACCAAATGATTGAATCCCCTTTATCACGTTTTGTGATAAAAAGGACAGATTTGGGGGGGAATTGTTTTTCCTCTAACCTATGAGTTTAAGATATGAAATACATTTTGGGGAAAATGTACAAAACAAGAAAACGGAAAGGAGCATTAAATTGAATCTAAAACTGTAATGACCAGTATTTTACGTTCAAATCTGTCATTGTTTGAGTTATGGTTAAAAAAAATTATAATAATAATATGTGTGTATATGTAAGTGTGTGTATATATATATTTTTTTTATATTGTATTTCTAACACCAAGCAATGTTTGAGTGTTGTCAGTATTTGGCTTAGTAAATGATGATTTTTTATACCTAATTATTATTTATCTTTGTCCCTAGGCATGGGGGAGAATGAACCCAGGAGAGTCATGCGAAGTGTGTCTGAAGGGAATCTTAACCTGATCGAAGCTCAAAAGTCTAAGCCTAAATCCATTTTCTACAAAACCTCCCAACAAATCAAGCGGGTTGCCAAGAGGATGTGAGTCTTCTTATTGGCATTTTGTTCCTAAATGCGCTTTTGTGTACATGGTAGGAAGGGAAAAAAATTTAGTCCTATGGATTTTGTAAATAATTACTAGGCATTGTTTATTTTAATTCTGAATGTAGCTGAAATTTCTCAGTATTTTTTTAGCATTTGTTTTACTTTGATTGATCCTTGTGAATCTGCTGTATTTACGAATAAAAAGGAATCCGTTCCATTGTTTAGTGGATGTTTGTATCACACACTTGCAGCCTATAAATCTTCAGTGGGACAACAAATATTAACAGCTAACTTTTATTTGTTTAACATTTTCTGAGACCGTTGCAATACATTATAAGTCTGAAGACTTAATTTAATACATTTCGATAACGTACGCAATCAATAGTATAGCATCGGCAACTGTTGGCTTGCAAAAGCCCTCCAAGTAGTTTATAAGTCCAAACACCCACAGAGTAGTTTAAATTTGAGATATCTTATTAGACTAGTAGATCTGACTGGGTTTATGAAGATAAACAATCAAATCCTTCTTAATAGATCACAAAGCATTATAGGATCTCATAGGTCATGTTAAGGCTCATGATCAAAGAATATGACTGGAGAGACCCAGGGTTTTCTTTTTGAATTCTGTCTTTCAACTTCCTGTGGCACGGCACTCGGTGATCTTTATTTTTAGCCAGAAAGCTCAATGCATATATCAGCACTTTACTGCGCAAGCACTGACACCCTCTCTCACTCTCATTCACAAGAATCTTTTCATTGTGGGTTATTTTTTTGATTTTTTTCTTCTTCCTAAAGGAGGCAGGTCTTGACTAAAGTTCATTAACTTTCTGTTAGCCAATGAAGAGGCTGCTGCGTTTTTCCTGCTAACCAATGGGACAGATTCAGAGGTCGGAGGTAGATGTTGCTTAGCAACTGCAGGTAGAATCTCAGATCATGCCGAAGTCATTGTCTTATCTTACCTTCCTGAGAGTCATGTTATTTTTGTGATTTGTGAAAAGAATACCTTTATAAAATGTTTGTTTCATTGAATTCAGGTCTCTAATTTACTTTGTTGTTATTGTACCTTTAGTCAGTTGCTGTCTATAGGATTCTTAAATGATAATGCTCTTTCATGTCCAAAAACTATAAAATAAGTGGATTGTTTTTAGTGTTAAAAGGCTGGCTAGATGTCTTCTGGTAGTATTGGGTAGAAATTAAACTTAGTTCCTTAAAAATGTGTTTAAAGCTTAGACCCACATATATTATTACTTTATATAGACATACAACTTATAAATTATTTCATTTATATATTTTTTTTTCATTTGCTTTATGATAGCTTTTAGGGATAGAGAATGCTTCTTGTTTAGGGTAGACGTTGGAAACCGATTGCAGCTCGCTGTTTCCATGATAGGTAAGCAGGAAGACATGAACAGACTCCCACACACTGGCGTAAAGAAACATACGCACTCCCTCCTACAACGCTGTCTCCCACAAGGCAGTGCGTCACAGCTGTGATCCTTCTGTCCCCTAGCTAATTGGAGACACTGAAGTCTTGAAGACTTCTGCTTGAGTGGAGGCTCACCTTATGGTGTCATACTCATATTCTGATGATGTTTTCTATTCTTTTTTGGCACATGCTTAGTTCTCCTACATATTCCATTTTAGTTTAAACTGACCTATTACAGGGAAGCCCCAATCTGAAGCTTTAATGTTAGCTACTGCGTCTAGCCACGGTGTAGATTTGCCATCTAAGGTTGTCAACCACCTATTCAATTGTTATTTGAGTGTAAACGTATAGGTACATTCAGCTGATAACATGATGTTTGGAAGTGAAATCTCGATTTTTCTCCTGTTTTAACTCTTTAATTATGGTAATACTACATTTCAAAATGTATTATTAAATGAACTACGCCTTGAGCCACTCCGAGGATAGGTTTATATGGGCATAGAGTTTACAATTGAACTCTGCATGTGTCTGTAAGTTAAAGACATCCAACCTCTTTACTTGCCAGACACTATATCCCTGGGCTGAAGTTACCAATTGAGCATCTCTGATTACCATGACTTTTATTTTAGGCTTAGCTGAAACCTTGGTCTCTGTGTGTGTGTGTGTGTGTGTAAAGGTATTATTTAGAGTCCAAGAAACGCATATGTTTTTATATTAAAGAAGCAGAAAAGTGATATTTTTGATTATAAAGATCAAAACACCTGTTAACATGGAAGGGAAGAAAAGAGTAGCTTGCAGCACGATGTCCCGTGATGCTTAATGCAAATATTTAAATGGGGTTATGGAAATTCATAGGATGCTCCTGGATTTGAAATGTAAAGTAGGGCCGATGAAGATGGTTGTTCAGACAAACTCCCTACTCTCCCAACAAATTTCAACAGAGAAGGAACCACCGATAGATTTTCATTCTAATTTACAAAGTTAGTATAAGCCTTATAATTTTTTAATTTTTGTCAGAATCTTGGCCTGCTTTAGGAGATACTGTGGTGCTCCCATAATCCTTCCCGATAAGTTGTATCCACTACATTTACAAGAAAAAGGTAAGACTTTAATGCATGCAGTGAAGTCCAAGTATATTTATGTTGCTGTATTATGATTTGATTAGCTGGTTTCTAAAGGAAATCACTTTGTCTATCCAGACGTTTGGTTTGCTTTATCTGTTAAGTACGTTACTTTAAAGTATTTGTTTTTAGCTTTAAATTGTTAATATAATATAGTTTAGATGGATTTGAAATCTATTTTGTATTTTAAAACTTCATTATGTAACCAAGAAGTAAAAGGAATCTGTAGCCCAGTGAAAAGATTGGTATTGCTGCTTGACAGACACAAACAAATTAAAAGTGTTGTTTAGAGGCTAGCTTTGATGCCATTGCTTTATCATAGCAATGCAGAAAATACAGATATCACAGAATGCATTGTCATGGGTATGCTATAATGTAACTATGAGTTCACCTTTTTTTTGTAGAATTAACATTATGTGAAATGTGCAATGTACATTCGTTTCTATATGAACCTCCTCGATGAATTCCTTTATGCAGCTTGTTTGTGTGTAGTGGCTGGCTGTAGTGGGTGATGATGGAGATTTAGAAACGGTCCCCTTTACCGGATAGCATCTGTTGTTGTGAAATAATGTGACATCAAATCTGTGCAGCTGTGATGGCTCAGCAGTGTTTTAGGAACTGCTACGTCTCTTACCTCAGAACTAGTCCAAAGCCCTGCCCAAATATACACGGCCCAAAGATGACTCACCCTCTAGAGGATTGGCTGTAACTTGTCCAGGTAGCCTTGGAGAAAAATGCTTTAAGATCAGGTGAGGGCACTTGAGTTTGTGGTTACTTCTATTAGTTCTGTTAGATTTGACTAATTCAAATACATATTGTAGACTTTTAAAGTTGATGTTGGTTTATGCATTCATATGAACTGTCTTTGGTGCAATAGAGTAATATTGATGTTGCAGCCTATAGGGTTTGATATATTAAACATAAATGTTAAGCATGATCTGAAAGGTAACTTCTGCAACTCATTGGTTTCAAGAGCTTATGCCCAGGTGACATGGGTTGCCTATTGTGTTGCCATGGCTGCCAAACAATATCATGGCTATGAGTTTTCATTATTAGTACGGAAATGCCAGCGTGTTTTAATAGCAAAAGAAAGATTTTTTGTAAGTCACATGGTGTTACAGCAGTAGGCTTTACCATGCTCGCTTTGTTTATGGCAAATTAAACGACTTCAGTTATCAATTGGTGTTACTCTAATTGCATCAGTGCCTTTATCATGAGAAGGCGTCGTTTGTTATGGTTCACAGTTAGTCTGCATCTGCACAGCTCTTATCGAAAGGGAGGTAGCAATGCAGTTTTTTACACTTTATAGTTTTTCTCCTTGTTTGGAAAAATATAGCTGTCAAATAATAAAAAAAAAACTGATATGAATCTTATATGTGTAAGTTAGTTAAACACCCACATTCATTTGCAGGGAAAGGCAAATTACCCTAGTGATGACTCATTGCATGAGAGACTTTCTTTTTTAAAGGCACATTGAAGTCTGGTAAGAAATCTAAGCTCCAGCGAGAAAACGCTGGGAGAACTCCTGGTTGTGTACGGTGAAGTTTCAATTTGGAAAAGTGAGAATGATAACAATGATGACGATGAAACAATTTTGATAAAGCTGATAATCAGAATAATGTAAACCATGATATAAACGGGTGACAGATTTCTTTAAAAGCCAAAACAGTAAAAATGTGAAATCTGTGCTAAAGGCCTGCTCTTAAGCCTTACTCTCTACAAGAAAAGTAGACACATTTGAGCTTAGCGTTCCATTCATCCACTTATATGGATTTATTTTGCATTAGGTGAAGAGTTCTGAAACCTGTCCTTCACTTTATAAGTTGCTATAGGTATAACATACACCAACACTACAAGAGTTCCTCTCTCTAACTAGACCTCCAACAACAAGTACACATGACGTCTACATAAATCATGAGTCATATGAAAAACATGACATAACATTTTTGTAAATCATTTATATTTTCATGACATACTTCCAATTCATATTCAAATAAATATTGCTTTCAAAACAGGTCACAGACTGTCTTTTCTAATGGAAAATATAAAAAAATGGAAAATATAAAAAAATATATAAAGAAACAGGACAATATGGTTGAATCCGTAAAACAAGCAAAAGCAGTAAAAACATACACTATTGAAAAGTGATCCGTTTTCGATAAACACCAGTAAACATCCACCCTATTTCATCTTTTCTCCATTATCAAGTTCACCTGTGATGAATGCATAGCCCCTAGCCAAGTGGCGGCATCCGGGCCGTGTATTACATGTACAGCAGAGGTGAAGATGTTTACTTACACTGTTAAATGAGGTGCAAACTGCTGTTTTGCTCAGAGTCAAGTAGAGAATATAACATTTAATGGATTGCTTTGCACCCAATCGGTACCCAATAATAGATATCTGCATTGATTCTTCTAGATCTATTAATGCTTTATCACATTTCAACATTTAATTAAATCGTTTTTTCAGTGTCAGCAAGATAGTATCCTAAAAAAATATGAAAACCATTTAAATTGTTGGTTTATTAGTAATATTGGTAATTGACTGTGCTAATATGCATTATGAAAATCCATAAATCTGAGATTTGCATTGAACCATTGTTAAAAAGATTGATAAAACGGTGTTTTCATTTTGCTTTGGAGTCCCACTGGTTACTGTGGGGAGCGTTACATGACAACGTTTTTGATAAAGCTAAGTAATAAAAAGAGATATCCCTGAAGGAACAGTGAAACATGTCCAGTCTGTCGGTTCACGGTGTGTAAGTGAGTCTCCACTATGCTATGCAGGAAGAACCTGACACTCACTTTTGGGCATTAAGCCTGAGGGCTGTAAGTGTTAACAGTCACTGTCTTATCTGGCTGCATCAAGTTTACTTTGTTTGAGAAAAGAAAGAATAGCATGGGGGGGGGGGGGGGGGGGGGGGCTCTGTAATGGGAGTCTTTAACGGGGAGTAAAAGGGCCTTGAAAGGGTTTTGATGCAGTGATATTATATATCTGTGCTGGTCAGGACAGACAAAGGCACACAGCAAACCGCCAGAGCAAAGCATGTCATCTGAATAGTACGTCTTCTTTGCAGTGTATTACATCCAAAGGCTTTGTGCCCATGAATTTGGTTGGTTAGAATGCACAAAGGAGGCAGTTTGTTCGCCCCTGACAAGTGTGCTTTTATTTGCGGCGGCCCTTTGATGTATAAAGAAACTTTGGCTGGGATATCCCTCATGGACAAATGCATGCGAAATCCCACTCCTTCATATTATCCTTAACAATTCCCCCACCATTCATTGCAGAACCTTTATTCCCTTTAAAACCCTAGCTTTAAACCTTTGTGCCTACCGTCTGTCTCTCAAGTGTAATGAGGAGTCCTGTTTGTTATTATTGTAGCGGTGGACAGTTGGCTGGAGTGGCAAACGTGTCAAGAACTGTTGCAATGGCCCAGCCACGGAGAATCAACTGGAAACACTAAGAATCTATTGACGCATCATTACCCCTGTCACATTCACACATGCACCTGCTGGATTTATAAAGGGTTTCCAGTCATTAAAGATCATTTAATAGTCTACCTCAAAGACATACAACATCAATAGCAAATTGATCCCACTAGAATCAAAGGGACCACATGTTGAGTTGCTCAAAATGTTTCTTGTCTGTTTCATGATCTTAAACCACAGTTTTCTACCAGGCCTTTAGATGTGTCTGATTTAAGTTGGCATTGTACTAACTTGTTCATCATTGTTTCGTTGAACAGCTCCGTACTAGGAGAGCTGCAGCCATTACAATGACGTCAACATAAATGCTGATTTATAGCAAATAATACGATCCATAGCAATTCTTAGTTTGCAGACACCTAAAGGGTCCTGACCATACCACATTTGAGGTGCAAACGCCATACGTAGTCAATTCTCAACATCCTGGACCTTAAGCTGTGAAAGAACAATGAACTGTGAACAAGGGAAAGTTTGAAGGCTGAAACTTAAACGGTAGTATTTGTAAATGATGCTACTAAAAGCATCCCACCTAAGACTTGTTATTACAAGTTCTCACAATGAAACCTATCATTTTAAAAGCATCCACTCAATCTTCTACTGTTTAACTCATGTTGCTGAATATTTAATTTGACAATCTTTTGTTTTAAAAAACAGTGTGAAAGCTTTGGTTATGCTTGTGCCTGCATACTTCTAAATCTAAAATGCATCTAAAATATCTGTATAGGATTAGGGTTAGATTTAGAGGACCCGCTGAAAAAATATCTTTACATTTTGGGACTTTGAGGATTTAAAGTAAAGTGTTGCTTCATGCAAAAAAAAAAGTGTGTTATAAAAGAAAGCTAATCAAAAGCCTTTGAACAGTGGTCTGTGATTTTGATAAATAGTCAGACTTTTGTGCCAGAATGTGTTTTATAGCAAGTCAATGTTTCACATTTACCTTGTATAATATTTCTGTAATCACAAAAGCTTTGAGCATGGATTTAATACATGCAAAACTTCAGGTCACTGCTACTAGGGAGCAATAATGCTTTTGGTCAGACAATAACATGCAAATATAATTATTCAAATCTACAACTTTACACACAAACACAGTCCCTAGGCTAACATAAAAATACATTCATTAACATCTGAAGACATTTTCTAAGTGACTTCATTGAATCCATTTTTGTGTGTATTGATCAATATCTTTTGGAATATTAGTGATGCAGGGGCAGGACGTGATTGCACAGTTTTGGAGGTGATAACATTAAGCCAGGTCTCAGCTTTGTGGTAGGATTGCTGTACTTAAAAGCCTTTGGATTGGTGATTCATAATGTATCTTTATATCAAGCGAGGGTGATTTGGAAACAGATCCTTGCATTGCAACCTGGGCAGGGAGGTTTCAGGAACAACGAAGGGGCCTTTATATTGAGCAATATGAAAGTACTTTTACCAACCCGGTGACTAAGGTGAGTAGACCACACCACTAGACTAAGAAGGGGTCAAGGTGTAACATGTTAGGCCTCTATTCATTCTGGTGTTACAGAACTCTGTGAAGGAAATTGACCATCAGTTGCATTAGGCAATCCTGGAGAACCAGATAACTAACTTTTTGCAAGTGATGTGTTAAACACAGTGCTCTCTATTGTCAGGATGAAATAAGCTGTTCATGCTCGTGTATTCTCAAATCTTACTCAAAAATAAAGCTTGGCGTTGTCTACCTGCTCTTGTTTTTTTCTAGAACCCAGTTTCTCCCTGTTATATGCACATACGTACTAGGAGGTAGATGAGATAGACTGGGATCTGAGAGTAACAGATAAACTGCCATCAGCGGGTATGCTATTTATAACTGCAGGTACAAGGTAGTCATGACGTGGGGGCTGCTCATTATCAATATTTATAGAACAAAGATTGAGACAGCGTAATGATGGGCGGTCTCCTCTGGATCCATCCACCCTTAATAGTTACAGGTAGTTAAGGAAAATGCTGATGGACAAAAATGTTAGGCTGGCACTTTACATTTAGTAATGATTTCAGAGACCGGACAGGGCCCAAATGTAATTAGAAGATATAAACAGAGAGGCACAATGACCTCAAAGCGTACCCAACTACAGGTGCTATACAAACAAACGTAGAATCACTGTTATATGCCGCAATAAACCAGTTTGGGGTGACGTCAAAGCAAGTTTCATTAAATACAATTAGATAAGCTTGAGTTTAAAAGGACTACACTTTTTAGATTTCTAGATTTTATTTTCGAATATTCAAGTTCTCGATTTTTTTAATACTCTTTTTTTGTTTTGTTACTTTCTTGATTTTATTTGAACTTAGTTTAATATGTTCAAACTCTTTTGGTTTTGTTATCAGCACACTGTTTGTTCTCACAATGAGCAATCTATACTAAATGTACTGACAGTGAATTGCATTTGGAAAGAGTTACGACTGCTGTGAACTGACAATTACATTTTGTTGGTGAGACCAAACTAAATTACCACAGTATAGGCTAACGACCAGTCCTGATTATATTACATTGATACAAAGGCATCTAGGTTACATGTGTTTAGTGGTTTACACTTTAGATTGTGTGCAGTTTTTACGATTGGATTGGCTTTAGAGAAAGTTGGATAACCTGAATAATTTACTTACAAGTAACGTCACATCTATCGAAAGGGTTTGGATGTGAAAAATAATGTTTAGCTCAAATCTAATACGTGTTGGCAAATTACTTACAGGTCAGGATGCTGAGCTATAGTTTGATCACCTCCGGATGTCACAGAAAAAAAATTCAAGTAAGCAAAGTCATTTTTTATAAGACTAGACCAACAATGGATTGCAATTTTTGGAATAACATTTTTTCTGCTAGTACTAGACCATACTTTACTCTGTATTCTGTGTTCTCTTTACAATTTATGGATCAGAGTACTCTTAGTTCTCTTGTATGAAACAAACTCGCTCTATATGCTCAATTTCCCTGCTTTTTCTCCATGGTGTGGCTAGACTGTGTTCTGTGGATTCTCTTGCTTGTCTGTTGTTTTAAGTGTGGGTGACTCTCACTGTAGCCTGTCCCCACCAGGGATATATCCCACCTCACAGATTCAGTATTCCACCTACTATGTACTCTTTTCAAACACTTAAAAGTTCTAAAAGCAAGTTCACAAGGTGAAGTGTCTGGTGGAGCATGGAGGGGGAAATGCCATGCCAAGGCATTATATGCAGTCCAGGGGATGGACTGATCGATGGGTGACCTCGGCATGAGCCATAAGATATTGCGGTGGAGAGTGTGGGGGAGGGCTAGGCTAGTGAAAAGGGGGTGAGCATGAGTCAGTGGCAGAGTCTGTGAAAGCTGTGGGAGCAGAGGGAGCATTAACAACATAACAAGTAGAAGGCAAGTCAAGTCGCCATGTTCTGAGGCTAAAGACATCGAGTAGGCTGATGGTAGGAGACTGAGAGGTGATGAGAAAAGTACATTCCAATATAGCTCCCCAAGTGCAATGCAGTCATGTTACCTTGTAGGAGGAATACAGCTAATCAGGGATTAGCAAACGCTCTGATCTAAGAACATGCCTGTGTGACGTCACTGAAAATGATGCTGACGTGTGGGTCTGTTCCTCGCTTTGCATCACTAACCTTAACTGAGTCATCACAATGTTAAATGAGTACCAACATGGAAAATAAAATTAAAATTTAATGCTAAGATCAAATGCTAAAATGGAGGATACTGCCCTTTAAGCTATGAAGGACTGTTTGTTACCTTGCTTAAATTCCAAAATTATAATCTGGCAGTCCCCAAAAACACACACATGTATCCTGACACACACCTGTATGCTCCCACACACACACACACACACACATAGAGAGAAATACAACCACACACACAGAAACTATTTTGAGACAGACCTCATAAGTTTATGTTTCTAGGTAAACAACCTGACCCTTAACTGCTCATGAGCAATTAACCTTTTCCCACCCTAGGTTTTATGTGTCTTTGGACTAAGTAACCTATGTCAAAATGGTTCTAGAATTATGTTAGGGTGTTATACAAACAATAAAATATGTTTGTGTGAATTAGATATATAATGCGTGCATAGTAGCGTGTAAGCTTGTGTTAGAGATAGAGAGAAAGAAAGACAAGACAGAGAGAGAAAGAGGGGCGGGGCTGAGAAAACAAGCCAGATGAAAATGTATGTCTCTTTGCATGCGTGTGTTTTTGTATGCGCGCGTGCGTGCGTGGTCGTGGCTTGAGATCAACTGAGAGAGGTATAACTGACACGACTAATGCCATGTTTGATCATCCCTTCACACCAACAGTTTGACTTATTTGAGAACTACTTACAGAGTTAGTCTTGGCACAGAGACAGACTAATATCACTTATTACTCATGATACTTACCAGTACATTTGTAGCACACATGCAAGCATAGCGCTTCGTCACTGCATAACAATTAGATGGCTGAGTGTTTGCTGTGCAACTGATGGAATTTTCCTGAATACAGATTTTTCGTTTAGGAATATTCGTGACAGAAAATAACAGTTTTCCGACTTATAGCTTATACATAACTGTGTAAATTTAGGGAATAACCAACTAGGCGTCTTGAAGACTTGGATCCACTTTTGATTACTAAATAGCCTACATTTCACAACGAACCACATAACAGTATTAACAATGTAAGTATTGGACTGGCTCTGTTTCGCCCTCAAAGCCATTGAGCTTTCTCTTAAGCACAGCAACAAGTTTTCTAAGAACTTGTACCCACAGATAGCAGAGACGCAAACAGATAGCAATTATTGTTGTTGGATCTGAAACTACCCCAATCTGATTTGAAAAATCGTAAGGATAAGTTGTGCGTAATATACGCAATATGGCCTTTTGCCAAAATGCAATTTTAATCTTAAAACTTGATATAGCCAATGAAACTTATGCATGAATATGCCAAAACTTTTAGGAGGGTTGTCACTGTTCTAAAAACGGTTTATATAAACAGTCAGATTCGTCATTTAGTGAGTGGTCAACCTGATACCAAGGTCCCACATAACTTGTATTTCCTTCGCTTATTTCAATCACGTAAGACCCCTAACGGCGTTGTCCGGGCAAGGGTATTGCGTATATCTATATGGGCTTTACTGAAAAACGCATCTGGTTGTTGTTTGTACTCACTGTAGAACCACCAAGGTGTTACAGAGTTTAAGCACGCGGATATTGCAAAGGGTTATTAGATTCATAAGTCACCGAAGTGGTGGGCGATCTACTGAGCACAGCAGAAGTTCTCATATGATGACTTCAAACAAGACACATTACCTACCAGCATCTGTTGGAGTGAGTGGATATTAAGACACTTCTATCTCCAGGACAGCGTAGGGGAAAATGGTAAGTAGTATTGAAATACAAACGTATACAGAGATGATCAAGAAATAGCCGTGCTTGCGATTTAACCTGGGAATGCATATTGCTGGAAGGGCTGGACTCAGTGGCTACTTGAGAAAGTCTCAGTAGAGACTCATATGTCTGATAAGAAGGCTGCTGTTGGCAAAGCTTGAGTAAAAAGATTGTGTGACATTTCTCAACTCAGGATATGCAAGTACAGTGAGAGGTAAGCTATAGGGAAATCGCATTGTCTCTGTCCATAATATGTAGATGTGCTGCGTTGTCTTGGAGGGTTTTAAGGGTTGTGTCTTACCAATGAGGGCTTTATTGTATGTGTATTATTTTCAAGTGATGTGTTTATGGAGAGCAACATGTGCGGACCTGTCGTTCTGCGTTATACATGACAAGATCGTGGTTATAACGCCTCAGGTTCACTTTTGATAGGTGTAATTTGGACATGGCAGTGGAGCTTTTGTGGTGAGGGGGACAAGACCGGCTTTTGGTATAGGTGCTGCTTTTCTAGAGGAAAGGTCCGGCCAACATGTGATCAAATATTAACAGGACTGGCTAGGCAAGAAAAAAATTCACGTGACAAGGCGTGGGGAAGCAGTTGAGTAAAGCAGTATCAAGTAGCACTTAACAAAACTATAGATTTTTGCCCCTTTAGTTACCCTCGCTGTGTTATGCTTTCAGCACGTTGGACAGAGGCACTGGAGTCGTGCATGGACTAAAACACCGAGTGGACACCAACTCTCTCTTTTGCCGTCCCCTTGCCAAACCTGGGATTCTTTTTTCAACTTTTGGTAAGCGTATGCTGAGCGAGCACTGTTGTCTATATCGGGGGAAAAATGAGAAAAGTGCTTGCCAATAAAAGGGCTTGCGCTTTGAGATTTGTCGCGACACTTATAGAGCATGTGAAAGTTGAAATCTTAGAGCCGCTGTAGGGCGTGCGTTCTTTGGCAGCTGTTCTCTCGGTATACAGCTTTAACTTTGGGAGATGCAATTCTTGGTCTTGGAGATCTAACCACACATTGTGGTTGTCAGCCCTTACAAAGGTAAGAGTTACATCTATTGTCTTCATATGTCACCATTGTTAGTAAAACCTATACTATATATGCTTTCAAATTTTAGTCCAGATTAATGTAGGCTATTTTGTAGCTTATTCGCTGGCATGTATAACATTAAGTAATACCGCGGGCAGAAATACCTTAATTGAAATGCTAGGTTTATTATTGTCTTGAACATCATGGGTTAAAATAATTTCCCATTCAATTAAGTTTCGTTTAAAGATTTTATATGTTGCGTATTCTTGGAAGCTTATACCATGCACTTTTGGATGCAATGTATGCACAGTGTAATCTACAGTTGCATGTAGTCTGCTGTATGTTTATTAACATTCAGCTTCACAAAATCTTTTTTTTTTTAGAGTTTGAACACATTCACTGCAACAATCTGCGTAATGCGTCGCGTAATCAGGTTTCCGATTCCCATAGAACTTTGGAATGCGCAATACCGTGATCGTGCCATCCAGCACGAAAGTAGGATAATTATGGTGCATGTCCTGAATAAAATATGTCTCTTAGCACCCACATTTTAAGATGTCTATCTATCTATCTATCTATCTATCTATCTATCTATCTATCTATCTATCTATCTATCTATCTATCTATCTATCTATCTATCTATCTATCTATCTATCTATCTATCTATCTATCTATCTATCTATCTATCTATCTATCTATCTATCTATCTATCTATTTATCTGTATTTTGTAAGCCACCTCAATTGCTGTTGTCCGTCTTAATTCTATCCTTGTCCTTTTGCGACAAAAATAGCCTAGGCCTACTCTTATCCACCGTCATCGCGATCAAATCACTTGTGTTTTTACTACGACCGCTCCTCGGTTTCATTCATACTGCGCTTGCACTCCAGCTCTGGCATCACCTGCTACCCTTCTTTGTCTGCACGCAGGTCCGTGTAGCCCACATTCGACCTGTCGGAGACTTCTTCCAATGAATATCAAAACCATAAATAGAATGTTAATCGTTTTAACAAATATTATTTGCAGATACGCCCTGGGTGGGATTTGCATCCAAATTGATAAATTAAGAGATAGGAAAATTTCAATAAAAAAGGCGTGGTCAAATTGTTTATTGACAGATGTTATGGCTGTCTAAGATCGGAAGAGATAAGATGGCATGACATTCACTTGCTCAAAAGAAAATAATTTTTAAGAATGGGAAATTCAGAAATGAACGATTATGATTATCAGTAATACAATGTACCTAAAACTATGCTTTTTGCTGTCAAAACGGCCGACGGACTTGAGAAATTCCTCTCGCGACAGAGAAAAAACGTTGGATGTTGCCTGTTTTCATTCGGTTTCATAGCAGACTGCAGTTCCTCTTCAAATATTCAGATTTTTTTGGATGAAGCTATTGAATTACAAAAATTTGCAAACGCAATATATCAACATCCACCGGCACGCCATCCCCGTTTTAATCAAGATGCTTCCAGTGGGTTACAATTCAATGCATTATTGTGCCTATAAAACGCAGCTCTATATTTGAATTTTGACAGCTGAATGAAGGTAGATTTGATCCTTTTATGAAAATTTTTATAGACTAAAGCATTATTGTGTGAACAAAACCGGAGGCTAATGGCTTAACAGTGTATTAACAGTGTTAATAGTGTATATGTTTTTAACGAAAATACCTATATTCGGCTATACCGGTGAGTCCTTATTTGGTAACGATGATGCCGGGACTGAAGTATAGACCCTATGCATAACACCTGCAATATTAATGAAGTAAATAGTGTCTTAAAGAAATAGTTTGAATAATAAAGGTTTGACAGAAATTTGCCAAACGAAACGTTTGCATAACTTTAATTTGATCTTGTTTGGGGTTTATTCTGAAATATCATGCCATGCGTCAATGTGGTATGCTTTTCGGCTCAATCAAAATATTATACCAATCATAAATAGTTTTGTCGTTGTGTTTTTATTATCTGAGATTTTCTTTACACCCGTTTTACAAAATATAAATGAATACAATTTCTATAGGACAGTCTTAGCGAAACGTGTGGTTTAAGTGGGCGTGGGCGTATGGGGGAGGGTAAGAGTGGAGGCGGGTTAGGAGGGGTCTGTGGGGTGGCACGACACACTTTGTATGTATGAAGGTTTTTTATAGAACTTTCTGCAATGTACGTCATCGGATCGGTCCATAAATGGGGTTGTGTTATCTTACTGAGAATCTCCCTCTCCGGCCCCCCTCTCAGCACTCTTTTAGCGCTGCAGAGTTGGGGTGGGCGTCAAAAACAAATCTGAAGATGGTAGGTCTCCTTCCAAATAACATGAAATGCTATTGTGGCATCATATTTGACAGACTATCCGTGTTACCTTCTTCAAAGATGACTCATATGAGGGCGATGGTTTATATTTTTATTATGCTTTCATTAAAAGATGCTTCGTCTTCCGTTGCAACCTTTTATATACTTTCAACGATTATACTTGTATGAATAGTTCGAAATCTGTAGCTAAATATCTCGGAAGTAGTTACGTTTCAAATACAATTAAATATGTAGTCTAAAATAAAACTGTCATGTTCGAAATATTATACAGTGGGCTATTCTGTGCTGTGCATTCTTGTTGAATTGGATCGGAATACCATTTTGTTAAACGTATGAATGTTAAATGAAAAAAGAATTGGTAGCAATGATTAAAATTAAATATTATAATTTCTGCTTGATAGGCCCAATAATAATCAGCGTCATCGTCTTCATCACGAGCCTTCATCCAATCATCTTGTCCATATGTGTATGGCGCGAGATGAAAGCGTTCGAATACAAGTATTTATTAAGGCAAGTTATAGATTATACGATTTATGTGAGTTATATTATTCATAATTAGGTCACAATAATAATTGAATAGTTTACGTTTAGCCCCAATCGACTCTTCTCTGTGTTATTATACCTGTCCACGATTGCGCGCAGCAAAGCGCGTGTCAGACCCGCTGCTGGCACGACGCCACTGCGGAACAACGATTCTCTGAATGATAAGCTTCTGCTGAGTGTGGAGTGTCAGCTAAATAAATCCATGCGATTAGAAAGCTTTTTAAGATACTCTTATTGGCTACATTGTTTAATTGTTGTTGTTTTTTTTTCCAATTTAACCCAAGTGCAGTTTAATATTACATTGTATAGGTCGACGTATTTTAAAGAATGCTGATGGTTACAGATGGATAATTTTGAGTGTGCAAATGCTTTCCCCTAAGTTTACCATGCATTGTGTCTGGTCTGTGATCTAGAGTTGATTTGATTGATCAGTTAATTGGTTGGTTGGGCCATTCCCTACTGGAGTAATTTTAAAATACTTACAATTGAAACGTCTCTCTTTTAGGGGATTGTAGATTGTTAAAGATGGATTGTAAAGGGTTAAATTGCTGTAATTTAAGTTACCTCGTTCTCAGTTATGGCAGCAAAAGGAAGCGAGATGGAATCTCTCAAAAAGGTTATTTTTGTGTATATTCAAATATACAAAATATATTTGGTTGATTTACAGTCAGTCTTTGAAAGAAAATCATCAAATTGTGAGCCATTTTTCTTTCAACCAGCTGTGAGATCTGTAGAGGAGAGTTTTCTAGTTATTGTGACTGAGGATATTATAACTGGACATAAGTTGAGACAGAATAATGCTTAATTGACTTGATCTATTAGCAATACCTCCTTGAAATAGTATAATTTTGGACCATTTGGTTATCTGAACCTGCATTTGATCTTTAAAATAACTGACAAGCAAAACCCAGAATATCAAACTGTTATGTTCTTTCTGACAATTTTTTGGAAAAATGTTATGTCATTCTTAGATATAAAGAGGTCATTGTATAATGTGAAAACTACAAGTAATTGAAAAAAATCGTGATTGGGATTACGTTGAAGACTTGTCAGTACTGTGGTGCAGCTGACAAGGGGAGTAAAGCAAGGGAACTATCTAACGTGTCAGTTCTGTTGTCGGCTTTATTTACTACAACCTGTTCTCCAGCATGGAGATCCTTAGTAACTAGCAGGCAATGAGGGACTGATATGTACTGGCACAGGATGACAGTCCACAAGAATTTACCCCCCAAAAATGACGTCTATAGTCTGATTCCAACTCACATGATCCAAGACTTTGTATCGTCACATTTTCTGAAGACCTGTCTCTTAACAATGAGACAGCATACACTTATTCCAAAAGATATGTGCTTTATTTAGGCAACTCATAGTTTCAGCTATACGTTGGCAATCCTTTGGTTTGTGTCCATATGCCCAATTGGAAAACACGTGCATTATCCTTAGTGTCATGCATGTCTGGGCAGTGCAAGATCCTTCTTTCTAAACTGCAAAGGCATACTTCCACCAATCACATTCATGTGAACCAACTTCATCAGACAATCAAATAACCTAATGTTGTAAACACTAATAGCCTACATAGTTTTCAAGTAAACACGCTTCTTTATTTCTGGTAAAAAAAAAAGGAATTCCTAATCAAACCCTATCCTTAGGTCTCTCCTTTGTAAGCAGCTGAGAGCATGGTTCTTGAAATGCCACCTTGGATTGTGCTGTATAAGCAGAAATTTGTGAGACCATTTTGTTTAGTTTTTTTCTATTAATGAGATGCCAAGTGAGTTATTTATGAATTACTTGTTTGGAACAGCACCCATGCGCAGTAGGCAAGTGTTTTTTCCCTCCTCTCTTTCATTTTTGGAGTCATGTCGCTCAGTGATTGCTGATGCAACTCTTTGTCATCCAGAGTTTGCACTCACCTCCTGTGCGCCTTCGGGGAGGGCTATATTCATCTTGGCATGTCCCTGGGTGTGTTGGAGGTGGGAGTGAATCACGGAGCAGGTGTGAGCATCCACTTCATACTGCTACATGCCAAACGAGAGCCCTCCACCTCATTACCTCTCCCAGAAAAGACTCATGATAGCTGTACAGCAAACACATCACTATCAATCTTGCATTGGAGGAGGTCCAACGAACAAGGATAATGAGCTGCCTGTTTTGTTCATTTTTTAGGTGTTCAACTTGTGAGGTGGCTTTCATAACCTCATCATCACTTCTCTCTCTAAGCTTGCCTTAGAGGTACTACTTTCATTCAGTCAATACTCATTCCAAATGTCATCATTGGTAAAGGATATAACAGTGTAGAACAAATATGAGCATTTGAACCAAATCATAAAAATAATGTCAATCAAAAGTTATTACGTGGGTTACTTTTTTACGGGAGCTAAAGATACTCTTAGAATTGTGTATTTTGTTAAAAGCACCATGCTAGAATGTACATCAACAGAAAGCATACTAGATTTGAATATGCTCTAACATACATGATTCATCATTGGTAAATGCCACTATAGGTATATATAGATGATCTTATTTGCATAGTCAATAAAAGGTTTGTCTGGGCTATGAAATTAACTTAGAGGTAAACTACACAGTCCCAGGTTTAATCTCATAAACAGATGAATATTTGATTTGGATGGGGAACTTTCCATCACATGACCCTGCCATTTTAACCCATAAACCCATGTTCAACTAATCTAAATTGTCAAAACCTCAACGAAACCCCTAAGAAACCTTGAATGTCTGATCGTAGTCACTACTGAAATCATGGCTTTGACATGGGGCACTAATAAACGCTCTCAGTCAAATCCAGATGTCGGATTGCTATATTTGCATTGGGCTGAGGATTTAGTTGGCACTGAGGAATTTGCCAATAGCCTTCCTACATTGGGTGTATAGTCTCATCCTACTTCGATTAAAACTAAGTTGTTGGTGACTTAATGGCCTCTAATAATTCATGACTATTTTTCTGCTAGCCAACATGCATGGGGGAAATATTACAGCGGTGCTTTTCTTTGCTACACTCAAGTAGACTACAGCCTGCCAGCACATCAGCAAGCGCTCTTAAGTGCAAGAGCAACCATTAGACTAATTGTTCCCCTTCATAGCTCTTGTCGAGTTTGGTGGCAACCAGTCAGCCAGCGGCAAGTCACATGTTGCAACGTCATTGTGTAGTAACTTACTGTAGTTGCAAGCGATACAGTCGTCATTTCAAGCTCAAGAGGTCTCTCATCGTGTACTGCCGCACGGCGCAGCGTATAGCATGCACCCCCTTCTGTTTCAGGCGATCTCCAAAGGAGCCGCGCAGCCATGGGAGTCCATTACCTCAACCATGCAATTTCCACCATCAATAATTTAATCTATTTGCTCCAAAGCTGAAGAGATATCCTGAAGCTGTCGAAGAGTGCAGGGGAAAATATCGCTTAAGTAATTACACAGGGTCTTGTCCAAAACATCCCAGATGACATTATCCTGTTGAATGGTCTCCTTTACGACTGGGCAGTAAAAGGTATGTTTATGATTCGCTGGTCTTATAACTTTCGCGTTGCTTTTGCCGATGCGCGTTTGGAGTAGTAAAGTCTTCTAAAATTAGTATTTGCGTAAAACAAGTTGGGTATCCTGCATGGGCACCTCTGCGCCGCTGCTTGAGAAGAATTATGTGTAATTGTACCCTCTTGTCCATTAATAAATAATAGTGGTATTATGTTGATTGGATTTCTAATAAGGATCCAGGAAGAGCAGAGTATAGTTTTAATATAAAAGGTAAAAAGTTCTGTTAACGAAAGGTGGCCTAAATTGGGAATGTATTGGGCTAATATATATATATATATATATATATATATATATATATATATATATATATATATATATATATATATATATATATATATATATATATATATATACACGTATATATATATATATATATATATATATATATATATATATTTATAATGTCAACTCTTATATAAACAAATGTAGACTAGAAACTTTTGATGTAGGCTAAAAAACGCGTCGATGTGTTACAGTTACAGTCTATAGTTACAGAGGCGAGAAACTATTATAATTATGAAGATTTCATCCCTTAAAACTTTTGATAACCACGAACTATCATTTTTAGAGCAAGTTTGCGTGGACATAAAGCTTCTCGATTTCTTAAGACTAGATTGTATTATTTTATAGGATAAAACATTATTTTGATAAAGTTTATTTCCTACCTTATTGTAAAAAAATCAAGAAGGCTTTCAACAAGAAGGCCAAGTTGTTGAAAAAAAGTCCAATGTAGCCCATCTCATTAACACTTTATAGGAAACTTGAGACAGATACCCTACTGCGTCGTTTAGGCTCATGGTCTAGTTGCTGTATGAACCAGGTAACCTCACAAAACGAAAAATACTAAGGATTACAATTAATCCCAGGGTGTAGTTTTGGCGCAAATGTTGTGGAGCGCTAAAGTATTCTCCCTAAATAAAAAAAAAATCTAGCGCTTTTGCTCAAGACTAGCCCAACGGCGCCCTACACTAGCTGCGTTTAATCAATGTTGACGTAGTTAAGTTTTGATGTAGAACATGTCAAAGTTGACTTGTCTGTTGGTATAGGGTTGTTGTTAACAGCAATTACACGCAACTACACACCAGTTTGGGCAACCAATGCTAAAGCAAGTGTAAGGGCCAAAAAGCTATTCGCCTGTATCCGTCTGTATGTTTTAGTTTTTTGGTAAATAAAAAAATCCAAATAAAAAACAACGACATAGCCTTGAAAATATTTTTTGTCTAGATGAATAACTATCCCTCTACATGTTTTATAGAATATAGGCTATATTGGCTATTTGTGTGGTCACAGTAGTTTTGAGTCATTTGGAGCACGCGTCCGCGGGTCCCTGTCTGTTTGTAGCCATGCGTGCGTGCGTGTTTGCGTGCGCGTGCGCGTGTGTGTGTGTAGTGTTAAACTCTAGCGGTGGGTGTGTGCCTTGTGAGCATTTCATGGTCTCAAACGCCATCTAGCGCAAATACTAGCGGACTGCAATTATCTCTGAGAAATGCAAGGCTCTAGTTGTATCAAGAGACCTAAAACAATTATAATTGTAACAATTATATTTTCTTTGAAACTTATTTGTTACACTAATACTATGAAAAACTCTGCAGTGGAACTAATGATCTTCAATATTATTCCAGATCGACTGAATTACCTAATGCTTATATCAAAGGCAGACAGATAATGTCTTAAACCCAGAAAGAGAGAATAACTAACAGTGTGAGGTGTGGAGAGGTTTTGTTCCATGTGGTCATGGCACTTAACTTGTTATTTTGAAGTTTGCAGCTATTTCACGTGTGATACTTTCAAATATGTGGGTCTGAGAAAGTGTTGGGAGCAGATCTAACTACACACTTCTAGCTTCCACATGTGAACAATTACTGCTAGAAATCTTCACATTATACTTGGATATAATGGCCCATATGATTTATTAAGAACACTGTTTTACTTTACATGTGTGTTTAAAGAGCCTCAAAGATCCTATATAAAACGTTGGTATGCTCATTGCGTTAGGGTAGAACATGAAACAACATGTTTGTATTTCTTAAACAAAACTGGATGGCTTGTACTGAGGTCATTGAGGACCAAGATAAAATGCCTATTATCCCATAGTATTCTACTACTCTAACTCAGTTACAGTCTATAGTTACAGGATTTAAGGTAGTCAATCTACAAGTTAACATGCTGAGTTTATAAGTTGCAATGAATAAATAGATACTAGAAAAAATATGTGGGGTTTTGTACAGAGGTTCTAGGGTACTGTATTTTCCAAACCATACTAGTCCTTTCATGTTCTAAAGCTACTTTTCAGCATCTGTCAAAAGGGGGGATTGTCCCCCATAATCCTCACCTGGCAAGGAGAGAAAATACAAGAGCTGAGCTACTTAGCGATCTGCAAACCTAACTATTCAACCATTCAGGCCTTGCTCTCAAAACAGTCAAACAGGTGCTCATCTGAACGTGCCTTAGCCAATCCTTGCTTTAGATGGAGCGGAACTTGTTCACTTGGATACGTTTATCATAAATATTTAAATTGGCAGTTGTTTCAGTAATACAAATTATACATCTAGAAGGAAATATCTTGAATATTGTGTTGTATTGAAAATGTAAAACGGTCTATACCATGCTGGTCCTGTCTTGCCATAGATACATGTATATCAACAGTTCATTTTTGACGGAATGTGTATTTAAATTGAGAGCTTGAGGACATAGGCAATAAGAACAAAGCAGTCAGTCATTGGGTTTGGTTCCTATTAGATAGGGTCTCTGAGATTCCGATCTGGTCCCACAGCAATAAAGTGATTCATCGGCTAAATTGCGTTTTAACAGGATGTTGATTGAGAGCATAAGCCATATTGATTCTCCTGATGGAAACAGGAAATAGCCGGGTTAGAACAAAAAATCGTTTGTTGTTCCCGGTGTGAGGATACCCAAAGGACTGGCAAGCAATTGCACACTGATGAGTGGCAGTGCCCCCGACACCCCCCCGCCCCCACCCCCTCCCTTCCCTGTTCTTCTCCCCTATGGAGACCTGGGAGAGACGTCATCGCTGGTTGTTATGCTGCGAAATGACGCCTGCACTCTCTATTTCTCCACCCCCACTATTGCAATCTTACCCCTGTGGTCTGTGGGTGGAGGATACAGAGCTGCCTCTGCACAGCATCGGCCATGCCAAGCCCGTCCAACCCCCTGGATCTATCAGCCCCCCCCCCCCCCCTCATGCCATGTCGTGGAAATCAGGGAAGATTAAACATTAGTGTGTGGTATTTATTATTGATGGTAATAGCAGATTCAAAATGCCTTCACATATTTTGAGGGGGATAAACCTTTCCTGCTTTAGTTTGCCAGTTAACTATAAGGTGTGTAAATAAGAGCCCAAACTACAGTGTTTAAATGAATCAACTGTCTACATCCTAATCCCTAACTGGCACAGTCAGTTGGCTCTATTTCTCTGCAACATGTTCTGGCCTGGGTTTGATTCATAGGACATTAAGAAAATGTTGAGGATTATTTCATGATTAGCTCCGTATGCATCTTAACTGTACTCTGTTCTGTCTCCAAGGTTGTTTTGTTGATTAGAGGAAAAGAACCCTCATCCCTTGCGCGCAGACACACACAGACACACACACACACACACACACACACACACACACACACACACGTACACACACACGCCCACACACACACATAACCCAAGCCCCTCCCCTTCCCCTTAACACACTCTCTTGCACTCTGGAGAAGCGCGTCACGGAGCTTGGGGATTCAGCATCTCATTATGGAGAAGGATGTGATATTCTGAATCGAGACTGTGAGACTCCCAGCATGCCTATTTATAGATGAGGTAGCTCTATGGCAGTCATCGTGGCGTTGGTTAATCGCAGCCACGGCCCCAGACACCAATTAAGAATGAAACAAATGCTTTTCAGGTGGCGTTTGCCCCTCCCTCATTCTCAGGTCCCTCTGTCCGTATTGCCTGGTAAGGGAGAGGATATGCTGGCAGCGTATTCCTGCATCAGGTTGGGACACAAGAAGGACGCCATGCAGAGTGCAGCCAAAGCCTTCCCCAGGCTATTTTTAAATGCCCCACTCTGGAAGGCGAGATCTAGATTTTCTTTTGTATTGTGGTCGCTTTGATATGTATGGCCACGAATGTGTGGATTTGCTGTGACTCTAAGGCTCTTTAAAGGTAAGGGATGTTTGGGGCAGCTGGGGTTATATTACCGAATAAGGAAATGTGCATATTACGGCTGTTTGTCCCCTTATGACACCATTCCTGTTGTAACGCCTGTCTGTCGAATATAGAGCTCACATTCCGAGCCATAGTAAGCAAAGTATGCATCTGATTGTGTGGGTTCAGAGTGTGAAGGATGGTGGAAATTGTAAGCTCTTGACTTTTCTTCTTGGGTATCAGTCACATGCACCTGCTTTTACCTCTCCCGTGTCTGGTCTTTTTCATCATCTGTGTACCTAAACCTCATCTCAGCAACCCACCAGGCCTTGCTCCCATTGAAGCGCTATAGGCTTAGCATCATGCTTATGGCTTAGCTAGCATGCTATTTGGACTAGTATGTTAGTGTAGCAAAACAAAAA
>CM030173.1:22502020-22617020 GCA_017639675.1 Aplochiton taeniatus
TTGTTTTAAACAGTGACAGTACAGTAGTGGACATATACAACGTGGCGTCACGCATTGGTTTGTGGACTCCCGTTTTTAAGCCTCGAGTTTAGCATTTTGGCCATCGCCATCGTGGTCTTTTGAAACCAGAAGTGACGACAAGTTAACGTTAAGTAAAAAACATTCATTCTAAGGTTAGGTTAACGTTACCTTACTTGATGAGTGTTAAACAGTGACAGCGAAATGCAAAATGGGTTGTCAATCACAAGTTAAACACGCCCTAAAGCATCCCTTGCTTTAACGTCTAGTTTACTCTAAATGGGACCATAATTTACAAAATGAACATCATGCTGTTTTGAAAAAGACTTGAAACTAACGGTTGAGACCAGAGCTGTAGAACTCGAGTCCGGTCTTGGTCTCGAGACGACATTCAACGTTCTCGGTCTTGACTCGTACTCGGACCTATTTTGACACTAATTCGGTTTGGATACACCAACAACAAGGAATTTATTAGCAGTGCCTTAAGAAAAAGCATAAAGGCACTGGTCCATTTTGTTCAAAATGTATTACGGAGACTGCAGGGACTACCTCCAACTTCGTTAGACATACCCAGAGGCACTGCAAAGAGAGGTAGGCTAAGTAAAGCTAAATTGTTTATTGTGTGTGAGCCTGAGCTGTAGTGTAGTACTCGAGTCCGGTTTTGATCGCATTCAATGTTCTCGGTCTTGTCTCGTACTCTGACATATTTTCTCTCGGTCTCAACCCCCCTCCCCTCCCCCGGTCTTGTCTCAGTCTTGACTAAGGCTCGTTTCGACCTAAAGTACCCGGGACTTCAAGACTTTAAGGAACTACTTTCCAAGCAACTAAAAGGTTCCTTCAGCCCCTTGTTGTCTGCGTTTCCACCGCAGTATAAAGACCCGTGAGGATTATGCAAAGTAGGTTTGTTAAAATGGCGGGTCAAGATGATCCGAGTCCTCGACCAATCAGAGATATTCGGCATTGCAAGCCCTGCCCCCAAAGTTCATGTACTTTCAAAAAGTACTACCCCCCGAGCAGGGACTTTCTGGGGGTGAAATACGGTCCCCGGAACTAAATTTAGACCCTGGTCCCAGTGGTTGAAACGCACTGAGTTCCTCCAAAGGTTCCTAGTTCCTGGGGAAAGTTCCTGCGATCGAAACGTGGCTTGGTGGTCTTGACTACAGCTCTGATGGAAACTTATCATCTCGCAAGGAAAATGTTTAGTGGTGTAATAAAGTAGAAACCAGTGGAGTTGCCCCCTGCTGGCTATTAGAAAGAATGCAGGTTTGAGGTACTTCCGCATAAGCTTCACTTTTCAGAGCCGGAACTTCACCATTCGTTTTAAATCAATCCTTCCTAAAACGAATCTAAAAAAAAAAAAAGCCTTCAAACGTTAGCTTCCTTGTTTAAATATTATCCCATGAATGTATTTATATATGAGTCTACTTTTATACGTTTTTGTTTCATTTTATTTTTGATTGGTAAATCAATAGTTTTCCTGTATGACCTATCCGTTTTGATTATATTTTTGATTATACATATATATATTGCACATAAACAAATCAAAGCACTTTGGCACTTTTGTTTAAAAGGGTGCTATATAACAAAAATGTATTAAATATATTTTGTCATCCATCTTGAATCGGGGCTGTGATCTGCAAGCATGGGCCATTTGTTAGCCATTATTATCAAAGTTGTCTGCAGACAAATTCTTTAATACCGTAATTTCATGACGTAAATAATTTCCAATTAATGTTAGCTTGTTTGCTTCTTCTGTGGTTTGTTTATATAATTTGATATATATTAATTTATAATGTAAATTGAGCCACAGCACAATGACAGAGGCTGTGCTTGGAATCGCCTACTATAAGTCCTTAACATCCTAAATATGACCAAAAATGTGTATGTAGTATGCCAACGGTACATATAGTATGTGAAAAATGAGTATGGAAGTTCCCTGGTGACACACTATATTTCAGGGGATAACTCAATTGCTTTCAAATTTCTTTTAAAAAAAGACACTCAAAATATGATGGAATGTTAAACCTGAGCACAAATAAAATACATGGGCAGTATAACACCAGTTGTAATTATTTACAAGCTTTGTTTTAATGTTGTGACTGTCAATCAACAATGAGCTCCAAGCAATGATAGTGTAGAAAACAAGATGTGATATCATGAGGGTTATGCGGACATCCGTCCAGTAGAGAGCACTGAAGGGCCGTGGTAGTGAGGAAGCATTCCTCTGACAGGTCACTAGGTTGCAACAGGTGTGTTCAATCTGGTGATTAGTCAGTGGACTGCTATGTAAAGGTGTCTGTTTCGTTTCAGTAGGAGGATGACGGCGAGAGCTGTGGGAGCGAGAGACGGACACCGAAAATCAGAGCCACATAAGCCCATCCTCGGGAGACTTTCCTAATTAAGAGTGAAAAAAAAAGGGGTACTACTCCCGATTCCTTGGTTGGCTGTCTCCTCTGTGCCTAGAACTCTTACAGATATGGACTATTAGAACTTTCAAAACCTTACGTTTCCACAAGAGGAAACCATATCAGCTCAGCGCTAAGACAGCACATATTTCTAGTATGACTTATTGCCTTATTGTAAACTTACCTCCAATCGTTTGCATTCATAGAGGATTTAGATAAGTCTCCTTTTTAATCCACCCATGTAAAACCATACAGCATTTTTTTTTTTACTTGCACTCCCTCTAATATCCATCCGAAGTTATAATACACCAAATAAACCACTTTGTTTGCAACACGCACACGTTTCTAAACAATGTTAAAAACGCTTAAGAATTGTAAAACAATGCATTAAAATATGTTGAAAATATTGTATATCCAATACAATTTAGAAACGTGTGTAAAATATTTTACAATAAAAACAAAAGACAGTAAAACGACAGCATCAGACAACATTGTCCAATGCAAAACAACCAGGTCCATCAAGGTATGAATGGAGGACCACCAGATCAAGACCCTGTCATGGCCAGCGCAATCTCCAGACCTGAACCCCATTTAAAACCTCTGGAATGTGATCAAGAAGATGGATGGCCACAAGCTATCAAACAGAGCCGAGCTGCTTGAATTTTTGAGTGGTCTCTCAATTTTTTCTAGAGCTGTAAAGCTGTAGAGCTTTTCTAGACATGAAAAGCTAGTGCAAGATTACTTTATTTACTAGCCTTAACACTGTTGACCAATGTTATGCACAATCACAACTTCATTTTCAAGACCATTTGCATATATATAATGACAAAACATTTTCAGTCGAGCTCCATGAAATCATATCTTCAGTCATGACGAGACTTTGCATTAATGCAAACGTGTGGATCATCCACATTTCTCTGCTCTGACTTAGCTATCCATACTCATAAACTGATAGATACAAATGCATAGATACTAGGCAACTAAATTGCTGACTGGATGCAAACAGTTTAAAGGGTCAGATTACAATGAGTGGGTTTGGATATATGGTAATACAGTAATGGAAATTATTTAAAAGTTCATAAACATTTTGTGATTAGGTTAAGAAATGTTGTACCATTTCCAAGGGTGTAGTTCCGGCTCTGAAAAGTGAAGCCTATGCGGATGTGCCTTAAACCTGCGTTCTTTCTAATAGCCAGCAGGGGGCGACTCCGCTGGTTGCAATAAGTATTGCGATTGTATGGAAGTCTATGAGAAAATGACCCTACTTCTCACTTACTTTATTACACCAGTAAACATTTGAGTTTATGGTCTCAATCTCTAGTTTCAAGTCATTTTCAATACATCATAAAGTTCATTTTGTAAATGATGGTCCCACTTAGAGTAAACTAGACGATAAAGCAGGGTATGCTTTAGGGCGTGGATAACTTGTAATTGACACCCCATTTTGCTGTCACTGTTTAACACTCATTAATAAGTAAGGTGACGTTAACATCACCTTAGATTTACAAAACCAATTTTAAAAACACAATGTTAGAATTCATATTTTTTTTTTACCATAAGTGGTTAACTTAGGTTACATACAATGTAACGTTAACTTGTTGTCACTTCTGTTTTCAAAAGGCCAAAACGCTAAACTCGAGGTATCAAAACGGGAGTCCATAAACCAATGGGTGATGTCACGTTGTACATGTCAACTAATTCACTCTCAATGGTGACAAGGTATGAAATGATTTGAGTAGTCCATTAGTTTTACCATTTTGAAAACAGTAATAATATATTAATATTTGGTAATAATTAAAATATACATAAATATATGACATAATTCCAGCTATAATATTTACAGAATGTTCACAGTGGTTATTGACACTCAAACAGGCACACAGACAATATTCAATCTTGTCCCCCTACAGGGTTGGGAAAGTTACTTTCAAAATGTGTTGTTACAGATTACTGCTTACCTCCTTCAATTTGTTATATAATCCTGAGGATTACTTAATCTCAGTAACATAATAAAATACTTTTCATTACTTTTACTTTTAGGATGGTCTTCTCTCAGTGATGGGAGAGAAAAGCATTGTCTCTCTTTTGTTTACAAGGCATTGTTGGGCAAGTTGCCATTATACCTTTCATCCCTCTTAAAGCACACATCCAGTAATCATAGGACACATTCACAGGACTTTCTCACCCTTGAGAGCCCAAAAGAAAATGTGCTTTCAGTTGTTTTGCCTCAGATAAATGGAACAAGGAGCAGCAGTGTCCTCTAGGTCCACGTCCATGCCTTTGGAGAGCCCAAAGGAGGTAACTGGCTCAAAGACAGAAAGCTCAGCCTAGAAGAAACAGGGGACTTCAAGGTTCGAGAGAATGAAAACCAGGATGGAGGATGAGTATAAGAAGAAGATGGAGGAAGTTGAGCTCAGACTTAAGTTGGAGGGAGGTAAATCCGCTGAAAAGGACAGGCAAATTCAAGAACTTCATGAACTAAAGCTGCAAACCTGCGAAGCAAAGTGGAGAAAAGAACTAGAAATTGTCCAGAAACATCTGGATTATTCACAGAAGCAGGTGGCTTTTAAAGGCTGCAATCTGAAGCAGCTCCACCATGAACTCCAAACAGCAGAGAGCAGAGCTACTGAATTGAAAGGCCACAGAAATGAGATGGAGTTTAAATGTCTGGATTTACAAAGTCATCAAAGAGTTGTCAGCCTTAATGCTTGAGCTGGAGGCTGAACAGAGCAAGGCTGTTGTGACGGAGAGACAAGCCAGACAACTCCAGCTCCAGTTCTCGACCACAAACACCATTGAGGAGCTGCAACAGAACTTCAGCTCACCTCAACATCATAATATTCATTCTTAATTTAACCTCCTTCACTTTTAGATCAGAAAAAATACCAACTATCTCATGCAATCATTAGTGAAATGTTGGAGATTTTGTCAACAGTGGTTGAAGAGCCGATCCTCCGTTGCTATTGGGATGGAGGTGGATGAAAGTACAGTCGATTCTGTGAGGAAGCAGCTGGATCTGCACACACGGTATTATTCAATTGAGAGGACAAGGATTAATCACTGATTTAATTTTTGTAATACGTCTATGTTCAAGATGTCTTTTGTTTTTCAGGTATGTAGATAATGAAGGGCAGCTCTACAGCCAGTTCCTAGCCCTTGTGAATGTGAAAAACTATTCCTGCAGCAGCCTGAAAATCTTGTCCTGCAAGAATGGGCATCCTATTAGCCAGTGGTTCGCAAACTTTTTAGTAAAGCGACCCACTAACAGAAGTACACTTTAACATTTACAATAAATTTAGCATTTACCCTCATATTTAACATTTCTAATTAACATTTACATTTATCAGTTATAGATCTAGTGTTTCTGCAGAACATCACTCTTTGAAAAGTTACTGCTTGAATTTACATGAATCCCACCATGAATGTGTGAAAAGGGACAGTTGAAAATTGTTGTGCGATACGTTAGGCAATGCTAAATGTGCAAATATTGGGCAGGATTACAGAACGTGCAACCTTTTACAAACGGCACCCCATCAGTAGCAAGGTACATGTACTTCGTTACTGTCCACCACTGGAACTTTTTCATAAAAGATGTGCAGTCCAGATGTACTATTTGCATATGACAACTGTTGACAAATTTGACATGGCATTTGGGGTTGTCATAATATGTGTTTTAAATCCAGTGTCTGGGATATGGTTGTTTGACTACTGATTGGGGTTAATTTAGGTTTCATTTAGGAATTAAGACTTTTACCTGGAAAAACCAAATTAGGGAACTCATTGTCCCAGCTAGCTGGCATGCTAAGATCCGTTACTTTTAAATGACTGCACATTGCCACAGCCTCAACCTGTCATTTCTTTAAAGGGATACTTCCCCGATTTTAGAAGACAATATATGTGGCTGTTTATGCTAAATTAAGTAATTATATGGAACGAGATTGGGTAATAGCATCATCGTAAGTGAAAGAACAGTATTTGAACAGAACAGTATCTGACCGACGGTATTTAAATTGTGAATTCAATGTAAACCACAATGCCCATACCTCATTGCGCGAACCAAACACCTCCTTTACCCCACTAAAGCTATGAGCCTGGCTACGTGGGACATGAATTGCGTCGCAAAATACAACGCTGGTAATAGCAAACATTATATAAAAAAATGCGTTATTGCTTTAGAAGTGCAAGAACAACTTGGCTAGCTAACGTTATAGCCGATTTATACAAGGAAAATCATATTTCCTAACGTTAGCTTGCGGACTGAGTCAAATTTAGGAGGAGCCGCTAGCTAACGTTACAGCAACATCTACAGCCTCACACATCTAAATGTTGGTTATTCAAAACGACATATTATAATTAGTTACCTAAGTACTTAATCATCTGTATCTGCCTCCTTGGCCCAGCATGTCTCAGATCTCTCTTCAAGATCAACTTCGATATTCTAAAATAAGTCTACAGCCTTCCCCACTGTCATACGCACAGCAAAACCTTTCTGTTCATATTCTCGGCTGAAAGGTGTCATACTTGACTGCAGACACTGCGCCATCCCACTCGTTGCATTTCCGCATGTAACGTTTTTCTCCGTATAGCCAATCCACCTGCTACGCCTTTGCCTCCAGCCCTAGTGTAGCTAGTTGGCCCGCAGCCTGTCGCCTAACTGTTGCATTTCTTTCTCTCTTTATGGAAGTTCCTCCTCGCTAAATTCCGGTTCAAATAAATGCAGCTGTTAGTTTGGTTAGGTGTAAGCATGCATTCGAACTATTGTGCGAACCTAGGAAAGGCAAGACTCGGTCCGCTTCCAAATGAACCATGGTCTGATTCCTTCCTAGTGAGAAGGCAATCTGCACTAACGGCATAAACCAAACCTAAGCATCGTGCTTTGTGTGTTCGAAGTAGACATTCCGTGCGAAACGTATCGAGCTAGGGACAAGCCTGTCAAAACCTGGAGGACTGACCACATTTCACAATTACTTTCCGAAACGCACAAAAATAGAGATTTTTTAAAGTTTCTGTGAAAGGCTGAAAGAAAGTAAACGAATGTTGGGCGCACAGCGACCAGTGTTGGCTGAAGGGGAAATGTTTAGTTCAAATTGTATTGTTTACCCCGTAGTAGGTCTACATGATACATAAATAGGCCTAAACCAAAGCATACGTTATGCCAGGATCACATTACACGATTTTAGCCCCATTTTGCAAGTCGTAGGCTACGTTCTCAAACCAAGCTCCGACCCGATTTTTAGAATCGGACCGGATTTTGTAAAAATCCGGTCCCCGTTACCCGTGTAGTGCGGCTGCTTTTGCTACTTCCGATAATTATCTCCATGACGTTACGATATCATTGCGACGTCCCGAAAAGGATTCGAGCAGAAAGTTTTTCTCGCCGACATTACAAAATCGCAAATGTGCCACTGCGACCCGATGTTTAAGCCATAGCCAATGGAATTGCAGAAATTATTGATGTCCTTAACGCATGACATTTGCTAAACACTTGGACTGAAACGTCTTCAAAGCCGTTTAAATCCAGATTAAAAACGTATAGGCCTAGGACTATTAGTTATCGGTGGCGTATTAGCTAGGCTATTTCATTTCTCTTGTCTAAATTGCTTTTATTATAATTATTATATTTATGTCTGTTATTTTTCCATGTTATGCTTTTGCTTGCCTTGTGTAAAGCACGTTAAATTGCCTTTGTATATGAACTGTGCTATACAAATAAATTGGATTTGATTCGATTCGATTCGATTCAAAGGCACACAGTGGAAAGCCAATGTTCAGTTCACGATTCTGCTTCGCTCTGCGAAAAGACTGACGCAATAGTCATTTTATAAGCTATTTTTAAACTCTGGTGTTTGATTGCAAAACAATAAAAAACGATGCTATACGTTAGGTTCAGCACTGATATGTGATGGAAAGCATATCAAAAGATCGAAAATCGCTGGAGTATCCCTGTAACTCAGAACGGGTGCGTTGCCTGTTTGACACCCTCCAGCCGAAAATATGAACAGAAATGTTTTGCTGTGCATATGACAGTGGGGATGGCTGTAGACTTATTTTAGAATATCGAAGTTGATCTGGAAGAGACAACCGAGACAGCCTGGGCCAAGGAGGCAGATACAGCTGAGTAGGTAGCTAGCTAGCTAACATAATATGTCGTGTCATTTAGATGTGTGAGGCTGTAGATGTTGCTGTAACGTTAGCTAGCGGCTTCTCCTAAATTTGTCTGCAGTCGAGTCTTAGGAAATATTTTTTTGTACTTGTTTAAATCGGCTGAGTAACGTTAGCTAGTGGTTAGCCAAGTGGTTCTTGTGCCTATAGTTCTTGTGCCAATTTAAAAAAAAATATTTGCTAGCACCAGCAATGATGATGCAATTGCATAAACCACCTATATTGTCTTCTAATATCGGGGAAGTATCCCTAACATTTTACACTAACATTAACTAACTCACTAACATTTTACACGTAACCCAGATAACAAATATACGTCTGACCAACATCGGCCAATGCGTTGGCCATACATCGCATAGAGTCTCTCTCTCATCTTCTACCGCTTATCCTGTTTTTTAACAGGGTCGCGGGGGGGCTGGAGCCTATCCCCGGCGTAAGGCAGGGTACACCCTGGACAGGACGCCAGTCCATCACAGGGCCAACACATATAGGGACAGACAACCACTCACACTCACATTCACACCCTATGGGCCATTTAGAGTCACCAATTAACTTGCATGGTTTTTGGACTGTGGGAGGAAACCGGAGTACCCGGAGGAAACCCACGCCTGCACAGGGAGAACATGCAAACTCCACACAGAAAGGCCCTTAGGTCAGGTGGGGTTGGAACCCAGAACCTTCTTGCTGTGAGGCAACAGTGCTAACCACTGAGCCACCGCGCTGCCTCACATCGCATAGAGTCCGTTTCCTAATCTGCAAAATGTCGCGGAGAGACATCGGCCGGAGATACGGAATTATCTCTGGCCGACCTCCAACCTACGTTATCCAGACGCGATTCGATGGATGGCCGCACCACCTCTGGCCGATATATGGATGATGATTTCTTTCCTAACGTTCCAATGAGTTACCATGTCAACTATTTTCTGTACCCCTTTTCCCATATGTTTCCCACTATCAAATATGTTTGCTAGCAAAAAATGTACCCTACGTTATACGTCAGAAATGCAATAACAATACTCTCTTAAAAACAGAAACTTTATTTAAGATTTTAGCATATCAGAAAGATCAAAAAATCTAAGTAGCCAAGCAGAAGAACAAACGATAAGAACTTGAATAATTGATAACTTAATGTTTAGTTTACTACAATAATCAATAACAACACTCAAGAAAAAATGGAGTCTGCACACTAATTTTTTTGTCAAGGACTTGGCTTAGTTTATATCCAAAACCAGCCCCCAACTCTCCTTTATTTATTTATTTTATTTATCATTAAACAACTGATGGATATTCATTGTGCAAATACTGTGGTGCATCTGGTAGATGATGGTGGTAGCCATTCATCAAATTTTTCAGTCCTTCACGTTCAGTGCAGGTTCTGACAGGAGATTAGATGTAGGCCTAGTCTAGAAGACTCGAGTAAATTCTAGAAGGAAGCACAAACAACACTGATAAGCCCATGTTCACTCGTGTTGCACAGGACATCTATGCTAGAACAGCAAGCAAGAAATTGGCTATCAAAGATACTTGATGATTGCAGCCTAAAAATGGGAAACAATGAGTTCAGTAGTATGTTTCATTATTCTTTTAAAGAATTTAGCGTGAATTCATTGATTAAGATCACATCTTAGAAGTAAACAATTGTACATTTAGCAGTATTTTAAATGTCATGTCTTTAATTCATTTGTGTTAATATGTTTTGTATTAATTAGGCTTAAGCATTGTATTGTGGGATTGGTTTGGGGGGATACTATTTGCAATGATTCACTCCTTGGTCATTACACTAGTGATCGAAATAATTGACAAACACTTTTAGAAAAGAATATGAGGTGTCTACTGCTGTTTTCGTTTGAGCTGCCACAGGTATTTGTGTGTGTGTGTGTTTTTATATATATATATATATATATATATACACCGATCAGCCAAAACATTAAAACCACCTACCTAATATTATGTAGGTCCCCCTCGTGCTGCCAAAACAGCTCTGACCCGTCGAGGCATGGACTCCACAAAACCTCTGAAGGTGTCCTGTGGTATCTGGCACCAAGGCATTAGCAGCAGATCCTTTAAGTAGGCAGGTCAAACCCGTTTTAACTTTTTTTTAATTAAGTGATTAAATAGTCCTATCTTCCAATTTGTTGTTATTTCGTAAACGTTTATGGATAAAAACGAATTAATAAATTGTCAGTTTGCCCAAAAGTGACAGTTTTATTGTTAAAAAAAGGATTTAATATTTACCGCGATGTTACTTCCGTTTAGACAGACGCTGGGTCTAAAAGCATGAACATCCTACAGCCCACTTCGTTGTTATTATACTTCTTTATTGTGAAAGTATTAATAGATATTTCACAACAGATACCTTCAGAAACGAGTTACCTATACATTTGATATAATTGTTTACCCAAATAAAGTGTACAATGTTGAAAACTTGTACTCTGAAAACCGCTAACGTGTCAAACAGCTCAGCTTTTTAGGACGCGGGACCAAAGTCGGCTCGCAATAGCATTCGTAACATATCGGTGTCTAAAATAATGCCACTGTAAAAAAATGAATATAGCCTATATCTTTTTATATTATACAATGGCAAGATGATTCGTAAACACTAGCCTAAGTGTTGATTGGATCGAGCCTTCACACCTATATCTTAATAATTGGCAGCTCTGATCCATACGGAAACTAAACAATTAAATTATTGAATGGATTCAGAAGTTTTCTTACTGTAACGTTGATTAAAGTGTATTCGTGCAGGCTAGGCCACTATGTTTCTAAAGGTGCAGGCATATATCATGTTTCAAAAGTTCAAGGTTAGTAGCCTATGAGACAGGTAGCCTACGGACGCCTGATTTCAAATTCTCCTGAAATAATCACGTTATCTTCCCAGACACGCAAAAGTCTAGAAGCCAATGGAAACATAAATGCTAACCAAAATATATTGCATTGTTTTCCCGTCACGAGCAAAATCTAATTCATCACACAGTGGACATAGCTCTAATGCAGTTCAGCGACAATGAAGTAGGCTATAAGGACCATGCCTCACATGAGTGGGGGTATTTCCAAAAGTCCAGCCATCAAGTTCTTAAATGTTTGGATCACAGGTCAATGAGATCTCTTTCTAGGTTCAGTTTAAAGCTCTCATGCGACGGATGTAATTTAGGGTAGTAGCAACGCAATTTAAGTATTTAAAACAGCATCTAGGGCAATCTCATGATTTGAGGGGGCGTATCTCTAAAGTCCAGCTATGGATTTCTTTCTTAATTTGATCACAGCTCAATGAGACCTCCTTCTAAGTCCAGTTTAAAGCTTTTATACGACAGATGTAATTTCGGGTAGGAGCAACACAATTCAAGTATTTGAAACACACTTTAACTAAGTTATTTATGACCGATCGGCGCCGTCGCTCAGTGTCAGTTCCCGACAGAGGTTGTCTTCAAAACAAACCCAAGATTGATCGTTAATTAATATGGAGAGTGCTCTGCATTTTTGCTTCAACACTAGGTGCGCACCAGTTTTCAGGTCCCGTTTTGGCCAGAATAAGAGAGATTCTAACGAGGTCCACTCTGAATGAATGACTTGATTAACGGTTGACATATGGAAAGATTTCATTTCAGTGGTTTAAGAATATGTGCTTAAACCAGTTCATCAATAGTTTGACATTAAACAAAACATACGCATATATTTTTAACTGCTTAAAGTTACGGCTTTTTTCAAGTAAGATCAAAGCCTACGCTTTTTGGAAGCTAACTATGAATTAGCAAGCGCTGTATGCAAATCACCACTAATATTTGGTGAAAGTAGGTATTACTTTTGAATAACTTGAGTGATTCAGACCAACAAAAACGTTATATTTGTGTCCAATTAAACAGTTTTAAAACGCTACGCAGTGCAGTTTTCTTCAGCGCTGAGCGTTGAACCTCTCGTGCTGGCTACGTCACTGGCGTTCCAACGTTGTCTGGACAAATTGGATGCTCCAAGCATAAAGGGCATCACATGATTTGAGGGGGAATATCTCTAAAGTCCAGCGGTGGATTTTTTTGATTTTTGAATCAGAGCTCAATGAGACCTCCTTCTAGGTCCAGTTAAAAGCTATCGTGCGACGGATTTAATTTAGGGTAGTAGCAACGCAATTGAAGTATTTAAAACACAGCATCAAGAGCATCACATGATTTGAGGGGGAATATCTCATCAGTCCAGCAGTCGATTTCTTTGAATTTTGGATCAGAGCTCAATGAGACCTCCATCTAGGTCAGGTTAAAAGCTCTCATGCGACGGATGTAATTTAGGGTATTAGCAACGCAATTGAAGTATTCAAAACACAGCATCGAGGGCACATGATTGAGGGGAAATAACTCTAAAGTCCAGCAGTGGATTTTTTTGAATTTTGGATCAGAGCTCAATGAGACCTCCCTCTAGGTCCAGTTAAAAGCTCTTATGCGACGGATGTAAAACGGAGAACGCGATGCAAGGCCGACATTTCGATGTAAGGCCAGCATCGGCCAGACGTTTATGTGTTATCTGGGAACAGTATAGGCATGCCCAGAGTGCGAATTACGTGTAGGGTGGGGGGGGTTTGACCCGAGTAATTAAGCTCAGACACTAGCCGAAGGACGTTAAAATGAATGCTTGGGGGTTCACATTTTTGTTATTTTATTGCAAATTTACAAAATTATTTTAATAGTGAGTATTAAATTATATTTTCCCCAGCTGTGCCTGAACAAAGCTTGTAATACAACTACAGTAATAGGTGAACATAGTGGGTCCTACCATTTATTAGCCGACATTGAGTCTCGTGACTCGTAATATACTGTCAATGCTCGTGACGCTTCGGTTATGCTAGAGCTCAGCTCAATCCGAAGAGCAGATAGTATGTGTGGACAGGAACCATCTAAAATTGTAGTAAGTTTCCATTTAGTTAATTTGTCACACAAATGTAATTATAGTTTACCCAGTGTGTTGTTGTATTACATTCAATATATGACGACGAGATAGCTAGAAACCAGTTGGTTAACTTTTCATAGCCATGGGTCTGTGTGCCATGGGTTGCTGTGCTCAAACTGGCGGCCCACCCAGGCCCATCCGTGGCTTTGCCCGTACCCTCACTCTTTAAAAGAATTTAAACAAAACAAATGAATAGACAGCACAAATTTCATCTGGTTTGTGTATGCTACTGTGCTTGTTTCAATTGAACTCAATATATCACTCTTAATGCTTGAGAGGGCGGCAGAAAAATTCCAAGGATGTGGATTTGCCGCCTTTAGGAAGTGCTGCCCTAGGCAGCTTCCTAGTTCACCTATATGGTAGAAGCGACCCTGACCATTACATCAGGTCACTTGCCTGAAGTGGCAGTGAACGTTGCAGTAATCCAGCAATAAGGATGAAACTGGTACTTTTCTATAATTGTGTTTAATCAGGAATTGAAGTATGATAAATTTGTAGTTCATCATAGAGAAATAACGATGTCAGTTACACTCAGTTACTGTGGTTACTACTCTGTCAACTCAATAGTTGAGATAGAAATACTTTATGGAAACTTAACTTGAAAATTAAAGACATCTTTCCTCTTCTGACAAGTGACAAACCAAATAAGGATATATTGTTGAATTGATGTTGCAGTGATTGGACGTGCGGAAAATCAAAGAAAATCATGTCCCCGTAGCTTATTGTCTTATCATTCTTCCCCTATTCTCTCTATTAGCTGTGACAATTGAGGTTCCGCAAATGTTTTTTTTTTGGGGGGGGGGGGGGGGGGGGGTATTCTACTTATATGAATGGTCACCCTGTGAAATACCTCTGGCATAGAGTACTAGGCCATTAATACATGTTTAGATTTGGCTTATGCCAACATACTATCTGTAGATACCTCTTATTCCCTTTGTGGTTAAGACATTCAAACATACATATATTTAAAAAATCAAAATCAGGTCTAACAGGTGAAATTGGTGTGGACGTAGAACGAGAAATGTGTTTTGGCCTTACTGACTGCCCAAATGCAGCAAACTGAGCCTCTAACCCCTGATAAGTTGCTGGCACACAGTTAGCACACAGTACATCAACATCGGAGGTGAGACTACTATGACACCATCAGCTTCCATTCTGAACGGTGTGAGACAATGTCAAAGTTTGCATGAAAATGTCAAGCCCAAAACAGCTGGTTGCCATGAAGGGGTCAATTCTCTCATCCAGCTGTTCAAGTGAAGCATCTCAGTGTGGCTGGAGGCTCTGGGACATTACCCATATAGCAAATTGACCCTGGGCTGGATTCAGGATGGATGGATGATGGTGTTGGTCCAGAGTCGTAAAACCTTTGGACAGTGGCCCAAGACCAACCGACAAACATCGGGGTGAGAGTAACAATTTGTGATAGGTGTGTTTTATAGGTGTGTCTACAAACACAAATCATATCTATCTCAGTGATGATTTACTGCAACCCACTCAAATACAAATGACACACAGGCAAACATGCATCCATTGCCATACAGCCAAGAACATTGAAGTATAATTATTTTGAACAGATGTGTCAGTTAGATCCCAGTTCTCAGCACTCACCTGGTGCCTCCAGGACAGAGCAGAGGTAGGTATTGGTTTTTACACTTGTAGCTGACAATGGTGGTGGGGGATCTACTCTAATGTCTGTCTTCACACCCACAGAGGGAGAGGCCTTTGAGAAGAACCTGACAGCCAAAGGATGCCAGGTTGAGGATTAGGAATAGAGCTTGATAATTTATTGAGCTAAGCTATAGAGAGAATGAGATACAGAACATGACAAATTGTGGATTGTGTTTTCAAGTTTATAAATGGACTAGTCTAGAAGTTTAACACAGGGTATTGGAAGAGACAGTAAAACTAGTTCAGTCAGGACAACTTAAGATATATTTAACTGTTTATTGCAATAACATGGTAAATACAGTACATTGAAAGTTGGCGTTGAGGGTCTGCTGCTCTGAATTACTTTCCTGCCCAAGGTCATTTTCAAACACTCAGTGAAATTATGGGTAGGGAGCAGATATCTGCAGATTCCCCTCACAGGTACTGAACTACAGACCCGAAGGAGGTAGAGGCTGGGGTGGAGGTGGATGCGCAGCAGCAAGAGCATAGTGTGTATGCAGCCGTGAACATGGAGGAGTTGTGCAGCAGTGAGATTTGGAGTGGAAGAAGTAGATGTGTTTTCCCTAAAATGTATCTATCTATTTATTTGTTGTGCTTAAACCCTTTTATATGAGTTGCAAAAGTAACATCTAAGGATGCAAGGTAACACGTTAACAAAAACACAGGGACAAATCCTCAATTACACCAGTTTTATTTGGCCATCAAAAATACTAACGTTTCAGCCTAGTCGGCCTTTATCAGAGTATGTGATTTGGAGTGTTTGTAGGAACCAGTGTGGTAAGTGAACTGCGGTTTAGGAAGACCACGTTAAACTATTGAGCGTACGCGACTGGTGGATTGATATGACAAGGATAATTGCTTTTCTGAGTTGCCCGGCTGCACTAGCTTGGCCATGGCGTCACTTAATTTAGCACCAACTGGTCACAGACACTAAGAAGAAGACATTAACTCGAACGCTGGACACACCTGGCTAAAGCTGGCTGTGTGTGTGTGTCCAGGTTGGAGTGTAAGGACTACATACTGTGTAAGTACATGGAGGGCAAGTATGCCCGGCGCTCCAACAGCTCTCCTGCAATGCTGAGGAAGAACCTGCAAGAGGCAGTACGAAGCAAAGACATCTACACACTCATACAGCTTTACGCCCAAAGACTGGACCTGAGCCAGCCTCTACACAAACACACTCACTCACAAACATGTATACTCAAAGTATTTTTTAAAGGTCATTGTATTCATCCATCTAAGACACATTCACAGCAGTACTCCTACTGCTCTTTTTCATGTGAAAGGAACTTTGTACAAAGTGTTTTGTTGGAGTGTACAGCTTGTGTTGGTTTGTTAGGTTTGTGTTCAACATTCACAGCAGTTACAACATGGACCCCTGTACTTTCAGCGGAAACTCCAAAATCCAATACGGTGGATTATACTGTAATTTCGTATATATATATATTTTTTTGGTAATATACAAAACTGGAAAGTGTAGAATGATGGACAGCATACAACCAAAGTTGTGGCCAGAGATTTGGATATTCCTTTGTCTATCTTTTCTTTTGTTTACTTAGAACAATAAATTAAATTGGATCTTTTTACTGCTGCTTTGTTGTTAATCCACATAAATGTGTGAAAGAAAAAAAAAACCTGACGTCATTCTTTCATCACCTTCTCTCCTTCAGGTCAAGCCTCCCTAAATATCCTGCAACACAACTTATTCCCTAGCTCATTTACCTAAACTTTACTCATCTTGGAACTGTCTGTGTGTGTTTGTGGATCTAGTACAGGCTCCAAATCTGTGGTCTATGATTTTCTTCTCAGGGTTCCAGATTAGGACAGTAATTCCTCCCACTTCCTCTATTCAATCTTGCAGCCGAGCCCCTCCCCTCTGCTCTCCCACCAATCACTGTTCTCTCAGTCTGGATTCCAATGGTCTAGGCCACACCCCTCATCCTTTACCCCACAAATCTCTGGTTAGACTAAAGACAATATAAAACAATTCCAACTCTTCCTTCCATTTCATCCATTCGTTCCTATATGTAAATGAGGTAGGCCCAATACACCGTCATTTGATGCGGATATTTTGAGCCAATGTTCTGTTAGTTCCTTCCTCATCTTCCTCATTTACATCAAGCCCAGGCTGAAGAAACAAATTTCATTTTTAACAATACTCGTTCCATAACAGACTCTTATTTCTCCCTCTATTAGCTGCTTATTATTCAGTCCCAAGAGTTTTTGTGGATGGGTGTACATGTATTTAATTGGCTTTTCTGTGCATAGCTACGCAGTTTGTTACAGCAACGTAAAAAATAACAAAGGTGTTTGTGTGCAAGTATGAGTGTGTGATATAACAGTGCTAACATGCATCACATCATTGACATATTTAATCCCAATACAAATTCCACCTCTAATCCAGGGTTCATATCGATACTCTACTAACAAAATAGTCTGTGTGTAAGTGGGAGTGAGAACACATGTCAGCCTTTATAAGCATATCATTTAAAGTTTCTCTGAGTCATGCTGGGACCTCTGTTAGCACTTGACCAACTCTCTTGCTTATGCTATGGGAAGTCCCCAGCCTGATTCAGCAGCAGTGCATCACACCCTTAGCCCACACTGCTAGTGTACAATGAGTGGATGTGGTGTGGTGGCTGCACCAAGCACTGTATTTACCAAGGCCACTCTCAGTATTCTCACCACCTGCGGGAAGAACCCAAGGGGTCGGGCGCGCTGCCAGAAAGGTGGTAGTGAAGGTAGAGGGTCTCGACGGACCAGACCTGGGTGGCAGAGGCTGGCTTTGGGGACGTGGAACGTCACCTCTCTGGGAGGGAAAGAGCCGGAGCTTGTGCGGGAGGTGGAGCGCTACCAGTTGGATCTGGTGGGGCTTACCTCTACGCACAGCCTCGGCTCTGGTACCTCAATCCTGGACAGGGGTTGGACTCTATTCTTCTCCGGAGTGGCCCAAGGTGCGAGGCGCAAGGCGGGAGTGGGGATACTTATAAGTCCCCGGCTGAGTGCCTCTATGTTGGAGTTTATCCCGGTGGATGAGAGGGTCGCCTCCCTACGCCTGCGGGTCGCGGGGGGGAAAACTCTGACTGTTGTCTGCGCCTATGCGCCAAACAGTAGTGTGGAGTATTCGGCCTTCTTGGAGACCCTGGATGGAGTCCTGCATAGAATCCCGGAGGGGGCCTGGGAGTATGACTATCCGGTCTACATGTGTTTTGTAGATTTAGAGAAGGCGTATGACCGGGTCCCCAGGGAGCTATTGTGGGAGGTGCTGCGGGAGTATGGGGTGAGGGGGTCACTACTTAGGGCCATCCAATCTCTGTACACCCAAAGCGAAAGCTGTGTCCGGGTTCTCGGCAGTAAGTCAAACTTATTTCCGGTGAGGGTTGGTCTCCTACAGGGCTGCGCTTTGTCACCGATTCTGTTTGTGACATTCATGGACAGGATTTCAAGGCGCAGCCGCGGGGGAGGAGGGCTGCAGCTTGGTGAGCTAGGGATCACATCACTGCTTTTTGCGGATGATGTGGTACTGATGGCGCCATCAGCCTGCGACCTTCAGCACTCATTGGATTGGTTTGCAGCCGAGTGTGAAGCAGCTGGGATGAAGATCAGCACCTCCAAGTCTGAGGCCATGGTTCTCAGCAGGAAACCGATGGAGTGTTTACTCCAGGTAGGGAATGAGTCCTTACCCCAAGTGAAGGAGTTTAAGTATCTTGGGGTTTTGTTCTCGAGTGACGGGAAAATGGAACGTGAGTTGGGCCGGAGAATCGGAGCAGCGGGAGCGGTATTGCAGTCGCTGTATCGCACCGTTGTAACGAAGAGAGAGTTGAGCCAAAAGGCAAAGCTCTCAATCTTCCGGTCTATCTTTGTTCCTACTCTCACCTATGGTCACGAAGGATGGGTCATGACCGAAAGAACGAGATCACGGATACAAGCGGCCGAAATGAGTTTCCTCCGGAGGGTGGCTGGCTTCTCCCTTAGGGATAGGGTGAGAAGTTCAGTCATCCGGGAGGGACTCGGAGTAGATCCGCTGCTTCTTTGCGTAGAAAGGAGCCAGTTGAGGTGGTTCGGGCATCTAGTTAGGATGCCACGTGGCCGCCTCCCTAGGGAGGTGTTCCAGGCACGTCCAGCTGGGCGGAGGCCACGGGCAGACCAAGGACCAGGTGGAGGGATTATATCTCCATGCTGGTCGGGGAGCGCCTTGGAATCCCCCAGTCAGAGCTGGCGGATGTGGCCCGGGAAAGGGAAGGATGGGGCTCTCTGCTGGAACTACTACCTCCGCGACCCGATCGGATAAGCGGACGAAGATGAGATGAGATGAGACTCTCAGTATTGGGTTTACTCCACCCAGGTTATGTTCAGGTGTAGGACTCAGCTCTCCTGTTTTCCCTTGCTATCTCCAATCTTTCATTCGAGAAGAAGTTTAGAGGAGGTTTTTGGTGTACTTAAAGTGCAAAGATGTCCTTCCTGTGTCTCCCCAAACTGCTGTTGTTCTTCCCCTCGTCCAAAGGTTTAAACCAGACACCAACAACGTATTTTGTTCTGCTGAAGGTTTTTGAAATTGGAAGTAAGTGCATTATAACAATCCAGCTTATAAAAACACATTATATTGCAACGTTCTTGACATTTGTATTACTTTGTCTTATCCGACTTGTCTTTCCACTCAAGGGTTGAAACGTGATTGTTGCAGGTTTGCCTGCTGTCACCTCATTTGATTAGGATCAGTCTTATCTGATTGGTATAGTGTCAACTGAAGTCAGTTTGTATGGGCCAAATCTGGGCATCCTAACGAATGTTCAAGTCTGAGTTGTTGTTCAGGTGTGAGGCATACGTGTCTTTTCCAAAACTGGAAGGTAACACATGTTCCCCTTGACCAATGAAATGATTTGTTTAGTTTAGACAACAAATCCGAATTTACTATGTCGTCTGAGTGAACTCACTGTAGTAATTTCTCTATACAGACCAGCTCTCTGTACTCATTAATACAATCGTAATTTGATTATTGCCCAGACTCTCACTCTGTTTAATTATGGTTATTTTCTGTGAAGATCTGAACATTTCCATTACAGGTTTAGAGTATGTGTGGGTTGCGTGTCTGTAGCGTGTCTGTGTCAGTTCCGGTTTTTAAGGTCCCCTCTCCCTCATTTAACTGTCCAAGAGGCACAGAGGTTTACTAATGTACACTGTCTTGACAGTAGACTGCCAATGGTAAAAAATACAATAAAATTGTAATGCATTTGTTTTTCTCCAGAATTTACCTGTGCATCTATTGTTTTATTAAAAGTACATGTTATGCTACCAGAAGGTTCTGATGTAAATATTCCAAAATAATTCTCATTTTGAATGAACAGATCTCTTTTATAGTGTTTGTGTAAGTTTTCAGTTTAATTAATTCTGCTACCGTTGCTACATTAACATAACGTACGTAGGATAGTTTGGCTTGGTTTTCATTAAAAAGTGATTATGATTAGGCTGTTCAATTCCTTTTCATATAAATAAGGTCTCACACAAAGACTAAATAGATCCATTACATTACACACATTCTTTTGTACAATCTGATTGACATTGCAAAAAATTAACACATTCACATAGGTAAATAATATCGTTAAAAATTAAACTCATAACATATTCTTTCAAAGGCACAATGCAAGGATCTTCCTTCCCCAATTAAGAATCGACTAAATAAGTCACAAACTTCATTTACAAATATGGATGGCACAGTAAGCTCGTTTCAATTGCTACTTCCAACCTTTACCGAAACAAAGGTGCATGGTCATGAGGACGGAAAAAATGTCTATATAAAATAATGGCAGTCTTATTACTAGATAAAACTAGAGAGATGTAATAAATGACAGCATGACAGAGTCATTTCCTTCCAAACAAACGGGCAGACATAGGAGCAGTGATTGAATCCAGATAAATGAATGACCGGAAACAACCGGAAGGCTCGGTCTATTACCGTTTCCTGGCAACAAGGTTCTACTGCAGGAAAAGTGCTTGAATTGCTATAATTAAAACTGGTTTCCCTGTTTTTTGTCCTCATTAATAAGGTTTCAACAAAAAGGATACAATGATACCGCATAGAACATAAAGCTGTGGTTCTACCCCTCAGAGCAAATGTTAAAGTATGGTTCCTCCCATCAGTTAAAGACTGCAGGTTTTAGGCTTCAGGTTTGCTGTAATAGGCTACTCGGATCTGTGTTCCCTTTGGCTACTCTATTTGGCTCCTCCTATAGGCAGCAATTGAGGCTCCAAAAAAGGTCCCAACTCTTCAAGCCAACCCCTTAAGCAGAGGGTAACATAAAACGATATAAAGTCAAGTGGTCAAAAAGGCAACTTAGAAAGCTCATGGAACAGAAGACATGGGTGGAGAGTAAATAAAGTTGGCTCAGTTTGATCTGCACTTTCAGTGGTGCCCCATGTTGCTTGCGTCCACCTACTGTATGTAACCCAGGAGGGTTGATGCTCCTTTCTGACCGAACGGTGAACTGTTCAGGCACTTCTGTGGGGGACTTCCTGTTGAACTGTTCTGTCAACCATTTCCCAGAGGACGGTACACACACACCTAACCCTAACACTGTACACAAACACACACACACACACCTAACCCTAACACTGTACACACCCACATACACCTAACCCTAACATTGTACACCCCCACACACACACACACACACTAAACCCTAACACCGTGTACACACATACCTAACCCTAACCCTGTACACACACACACACACACACACACACACACACACATATACACCTAACCCTAACACTGTGTACACACACACACACTGGGACTCACAAATCCAAGTCTGAGGCTCTCTAGACCCCTGTCGGTGGCTTTGGTTAATAAGAGGTCCGTGGTTTGTTGGTCCATCAGTATATGTTAGTCTGTGTTTATTGATTTCCGTGAGTAAATGTATTATGCGTGACTCCCAAGAACTAGCAGACCGAACAGAGAACAGCCTGCAGGAGTCTGGTCATCCAGGGGGGTTGAGATCACAGGTGCAACTGGATCTTGCCCTCTTTGTGGAGCCTCTGGATCACCTGCGTTTCATAGTCGGCGCTGTGGACACCTGTCTTCCTGAACGCCCCGGCATTTCTGTTGTCCTCCCAGTAGTGGTGCCAGTTCCCCTGCTGGTCTGCTCCATAGCCAAAGACACTGACCTGGAGACACAGTGCACATAGTATTCCTCATAAATACACACACACACACACACACACACACACACACACACACACACACACACACACACACACAGACTTAAACTCAGACTCATTTACAGACTCAAAGAGCCAAAGGTTAACGAACACACACACACCACACTGACCTGGTCACACACATGCAGGGCAAAGACGATGGCCAGCATGCCAGTGGAGGGGTATCTGCCATGGTGCTCTGTCCAGTGGTCGTGTGCGTACTTGAAAAACGCCGGGCTCACCACCAAGACCTGAGGGTCCAACACGATGACCATGAAGCCTCCCCTGTCTACTGAATGTGGGAGTGTGTGTGTGAGCGTGTATTCGGTCAATGCTGAGGTTTACCTTGTCCTTGTCAGCCTTTACTCTGTCTTTCACCCTCATGTAGGTCCTAAACACACACAGGCAGGAAATAAGCACTCACTGTATATCAAACCAGATTGTGTGGAGAGCTGCATATACTGTGTGCGGATAGTTTCCATGTCACTCTTAACCAACACAGATGAACCACTTAGAGGTGAGAAAGCCCTCGTCTACAGTTGCTATGGAGAAGATTTAAAAGGTCAGCCTGAGGGGAAGGTGGACTGGTGGTTGTGTTTGTTTATGCCCTGTCTAATAAGTGTGTGTGCGTGTGTGTGTGTGTGCCTCTTCAGCTTACGTTTTGATGTTGCCAGTGGACAGGGCGCTGGCGATCCACTGCAGGTCTCTCAGTTTGAAGGGTAGAAGGACGAGGTGTACTCCCGGCAACACGTCGACCGCACTCTCGGGATAGAGGAAGTGATGCGTAGTCCGGTTACCCACATCCTCCTGGAAACCCTCCGTTATTGCCTTGTTCATCCTGGAGACAAAGACAGAAAGGTTTGATAACAACAAGTGTACAGAACAGTTGCATCATAAAGAAGCTCTGTGTAAGAATTACATGAATAAAGGTGGCTCATGAGTGAACATACTTTTGATGCGTGTGTGTGTGTTATCAGTTTGGTTAGTCACGAACCGTAAGACAGAGACGTGTGAATCAATGAGCCTGCCGTGCTGCGACTTGCGTAGGTTGCCGGAGTTCCCCACCACGGCGCAGCTACGACAACGGGAGGGGTGTGGCCTCATGTCAACAGTGGGCGGGGAAATGATGGCAAACATCTCGGAGAGCACGCCCTCCAATGTCTGGTCACTGTTGGAACGTTGCAGTTCCTGCAATTACAGAAAAGGCGATGTTACAGTGTTGAAATAAAAACATTTTGTATTATTCTAACTGGGAAATCTAGTGGTTAAATGCTGGTAAGACATTTTCATGTATTTACATTAGGATATTAATATTCATTCAGCCACTTAAAGTATGCATCCATTGTGTTTGATTGGGACCTCCATGCGGCAGTATGGCTTTGAAATAAACTCCACCCCTTCAGTCAAAGTAAGAACCTCCATGAAAGAACCTCAAAGGGTTTTATTCTCTGATTGTAATTGGCATTTTACAGTGCTTGGCACAGATGCAACCATTGCCTTTAAGATTGAATGGGAACATAGAGGCATTGTTTCCCAATGCACCTCCCAGTTATCACCTTCAGCCCCTGGCATTACACAGAACTTAAGTTCTCCTGGAAGCCAACAACTAAATGTCCCCTTCAGGCAGCTCCACACTGACCTGACAGGCGCACTCTGCTGATCACATTACTTTGTCTTGGAATGGACACTGTTGTCCATTGTGCATGTGTGTGTGTGTGTGTGCCAGCATCAGTGTTCATATTTTGCCTTTCTGTGTGGGCTTGTGTCTTTGTATGAGAGTCACATATGTTTCAGTGAATGTGATCTTACCCCTGTCACATGTGCCAACACAATACAACACTCTTAAGCCTCCTAAAAGAGTTTCCTTTTTCCAATTTTGTAACAGCCTTTGGTTGCAAGTGGATTTAAACCCATATTGTCAGTGGGGTTAGGCTACAACTAGACCAGGGTGGGAAATATATGAGTCAATGTGCTTCTTAGACACTCTAATGACTACCCATATGAAATCCCAGTCTAGGCCATTCTGAATCCCTCTGGCTTCCTGGAAATTTATAGTAGATTTTACCATGACAACATCAGCTCTTTGGACACGGTCTTAGCTATTGTATCCTCTGATGGTTTCAGGGACGCGACTCTGTATTTATGAGTCTGGGAAAGTGGGCCAGGGTCAGGGGTTTGGTGGGTGGCTTTTCCAATCCAACAGTGTGTTTTCTTGCATCTAGGGGAGGCTACATCTGCCTGTCAGAGCTCTGTAAAGGTGGATGAACAAGGGCCACAGTGAGGAGGGGAACAACTGGGTTGTCTCTTTCTTACGTTCCCTCCCTCCCCGCTTGCTGTCGCTCGCACTTTTTCCCCCTCTCTTTCTTTCTCTCGTTCCATCAAATAGGTTGTGGTTCTTCAGACTATTCCCCATGCCAATGAGAAACCAGCGGGTTGAAGGGAGCGTAATATTTTATGACCAGTTTAAGCCGTAATGGTAGAAACAGAGTTAAGGCTGCTGCTGCATGGAACTCTGCAGCCTTTGCTTTTTCCAGATGTCGCCACTTTTAAATGGAAGTGTAGACGAGCCCTTTGTGAGATTTCATATTTTATCAGCCAAAAGAGTGTAGGCAGACCACTTGTTTGTTGCTTTTAGTTAACACAAAGCCAACATCACAACCATTCTTTGACACGTTGGGTAGACCTTCTTTAACAGAAAAGTAATGATTTTACAACAACAAAAAATCAAACCCTAACTCCAACCCATAAAAAATAAAATGAGGTCCTCAACTAAAACACAAAAACCTTGAGAAACTCCATTCTTTACCGAGGTCTAAGAGGAAAGTGATCTGCCTAAACCAACACAGCCTTTCCTATTTGTCAGGTATGATGTGGATCAGTTGATAAGGTGTCCTATCCAGAGAGTATGGCCCATGGTGTCAAAGGCAGGGCTAAGATCAAGGAGGCATGACAGTACACCAGTCTTACCAGCCACCACTTCAGAGCGTCCTGGTCCACTTTGTCATCTCGGTCTAACAGAACGGGCTGCTGTTGTGGGTCATAGCGTTCACGGAACCAATCTGAGCCTTCCACGTCTGCCACGCAGGAGCTGGTGCAGCCACACCGTCTGGCTTGGCTATGGGGCACAGTTCCAACTTGGGGCTCAGCCAACCGTGTTTCCTCCATAGCCTTCGCCTGATCTGGGGCTTGATCCTCTCCTGTGCTGGGCGGCAGGCTGGGTCTGGGAGTGGCAGGAGTCTTGTCGTCACTGGAGAGACCTGAAACTACACCCAACCACAGAATACTTAAGTCTCCCACTTCCTCAACTGTTGACAGTCAAATCTGGTTCAACCTCACACACTAGTTCCTTACAGGACAAAGCCATATTGCATTGTTCAAACATCTCACCTATGTCCTCAAACTCTACGTCATCTGCCATGGTGCCTGTGGGCCCTGCAATGGCTCGGCCGTCGGGCATCCCCAGCGACAGCGACAGGGAAAGGAAGCTGTTGTGAATGGTGTGGCTGGAAATCATCAGGAAGAGGATGCCAGTGAACACTGCTGCCATACAGAGCTTCCTGCGTGGCAACATTCTGTCTCAGGGGGGCGGGATGGTAAGTCCTAGTATGGTTCAATGTTTGGAATGGTAGACTACTGGTAGAGTACGGAGACACTGCTGTTTGTACAGAGGACGGATGAAGGTTAGGACTTTGCCCCGACACAAGGAATCACAGGAGACCTGCTCCTGGCGCTATCTCCTTTTCATCTGTTCATTCTCCACCTTTCTCCTCATCCCTTCTTTTCCCTTGGAGAGCAGAGAGCACGCGGCTTAATGGAGGCCCTGGTCCTTTTAGTGGTCTTTGGAAGGCCGTTTGGGAGCCACCCACAGGAAAGATAAAGGAGGGCAGTGACCTGCTCTTGGTTTATTAGCTTTTTGTCCGGCTGAACGGAGTCCTGTCATTGGCCCAGTGCCCCGTGTTGTGGTACACTCTCAAACGCTGGTTTGCATTCTTTGCGCGGAGCCCTTAGAGAGAGAGAGAGAGGAAGAGAAGTGAACCGATAGAGAAGACGACAGAACAGAAAGGAGAAAGGTAAATCACTCCAGTTTCTAGTAAAATTGCGAAAGGGTTTTCATAGGACTACAAAACGGTAGGCTAAGCACTATAGACTCAACACAAACCACCACCACGTACACAGCAGCTGTTGAGCCTCAAGGCTGGCCCCAGTCCTGCTACCACATATTTCAAACTACCCACTGCAGTCTGCACTAAATCACTATTACAAAGGCGGGGTCTGTAGTGCTGTGTACCAAAACCCACATCAGTACAACAGCAAAGATCAGCAGCTTTGAGAAGGAAAGTGGACCTGCAGGGGTTACTCCTCCAACGTAGAGCAAGAAGTCCTGAATTGAAACTGACAGGAAGTGGCTGTAATATCCTTGCAAGAAACAAGACCTAACAACAAAGGGCAGACATGGAGAGGTGAAGCAGTCCAAGTAGCAGCAACGGCAACAGCAGTGTAGAGAGCGGACCCAGCAGCATAGAGCAGAGCCAAGCAGGACAACTGTTGTCTTGACTAGAGTACTAGGGACCACTCCCTCCCCTCCTTCTTCTTTTCCTCCTTCCTCTTCTTTTCCTCCTCCTCCTGGCACCATGAATCAAGCAGAACCCCCCCCCCCCCCTCTATACACACACACACACACACACACACACACACACACACACACACACACACACACACACACCAGCAATATTCGCTGAACATCCCCCTCCTTTCTACAGTGTAGAGCTGTGCAATCTATGCAATGCAGAATCTCCTGCATCACAATAATAAGTGCCTTCTGGATCTCTTAGCAGTCTGAAGGTAGACCAGCAGCAGACTACCTCTTCCTTCCTGTCTTTCTTTGCTCCAATGCAACTAATTTCCCTCTCTCAGTACCGCCACTACTCCTTACCTCCCTCCATATGGTCTTATCTCATTCTTCCCTGCTCTTATAGGTGCAAGAATGCTGTCTTTTCTTTCTTTTCATTCTCTCTTTTTTCTCTCTGTGCCAGGCTGCAGCTTCAGTGGAGCTAGCCATCCCCTTAGCCAGACAATTCAGCAGTATGGATTAGACCCAGCTGTCTCCTTGAAACCACAAATGTAATAACACAAGTATCAATCAAACATGTAGAAAGTATGACATATATATATATATATAAATAATGGGGTTAACACAAAGGTCTAGCATGAAAAGTGGGTCTCTCTACATAGATGGTGTGTAGACCAACTGCTGTGGTATCTCAAATCTAGAGTCACAGGAAAAAATATGAGGTTGGTAAGAAAAGAAAAAAGATAAGATAAGATAAGAGCACCAACAAAACCATTTGATTTCCTTCTATTTGTATAAAGTTGTGGGGTATATAGCTTAGTGACTTCGAGTTAGTGTTCATACATGTTGAAGATAAAATGTATTTATTAAACATGATTTATTGAATACATTATATCCTAGCCTGAAAAATAACATTCTAGATTTGCAGTTGGTGGAGTTCCAGAACTGCAGTAGCAAAACAGGCTAATGTTACTCACCATGGTGCCATGGTGATGACTCACACCGTACAGTCAGAGGCTAGTACAGAGCCAAATTCCACTATGATATGGTTGGCCCTCTATCTGCACAGGGAATGTTTAAGCTTAAGTCGATTTCCATCAGTCAGGTTATTTGCATCAGTCAGTTAGGTTAACTCTTCACTGGTCCAGCAGTACTAGACCTTGTGTACACTGTAAAGAAGTCACACTGGTCTTACAAGAAAGGACCTGCATTTGACCAGTACAATTTTGCTATGTACCAGTATTGTTACATTAGGCACCCATCTCAACATTGACCTTACCATGATAGACAAAACAATAGTGTGGTCTAAATATTGCTTGCCTGCCTCCCTGCTTTTGGCCTCCTGCTAGCTCTGTAGCACTAAAAGACAGTACATCTGCTGATATTGTTGTGAATGTTAATGGGTTATTAATGTTAACAGAGCCCTAGCTACCTAAATGTGCTTTTTTCACAGCCAAAGGCGGGGTCTGAATTGACTTTTTGCACCTTTGGGCCCTTCATTTAAGGGGAGTTTCGACCTAAAGTAACCGGAACTTTTAGTCCCAGGAACTTCTTTTCAATTAACAAAAAAGTTCCTTCAGCCCCCCTGTGTTTCCACCGTAGTCAAAGGACCCGCAAAGATTATGCAAAGTAGGATTTTAAAAATGGTGGCTGAAATAAAATGAGTACTCGACCGATAAAAAACATTCAGCGCTGCAAGCCCCACCCCAAAAGTTTGAAAAGTCCCAGGAACTAAATTTATTTCCTGGTCCCTGCGATCGAAAAGCACTGAATTCCAACAAAGGTTCCTAATTCTTGGGGAATGACCCTGCAGTCGGTACGCGGCTTTGATTTCCTTGTTTTCACCTGTGCCTTTTGGCGGTGTATTTACGTTCCTGATTTCCTTTGTTCTATGTTAAGTCATTGTGTGCTTTTGTTGACGTTGTTTTAGTTACGTCTCCAAGTCTTCTTTCTTACCCTCGTCTGCACTGCTACTTTTAGTTAGGAATTTGTTAGTATTCTGGATTAGTATCTACCCCTTGGCCGTCACCTACTTGCTACTCGTGAGTCATGACAGAATAACTGAATCAATAAATGGCCAAGTGGATTCGATGTACGATGTTTGATGAACGAAGGGGGAAGTGTCGGGTTTCTATTTCTCTGTGCTGTTGTGAATTTAGGCATTACCAGTCGTACTTCACTTCTGACTTATTAAAGGTTGATTTTATGATTTCTTGGCTCACTGGCGAGACAAGGGAGTGGGCAGTCGACCTACGGTGGCGTGGCTCTATTGCTCCGGTCCCATGCTGTTCATGACACAGCTGCTTTGCCATTGTGAGAAAGCTTCTGACTTGGTTTCAGAGACTGTTCAAGTCCCATTGAGAGCCCCAGCTCTCGTGCGCTCCGGGCTCCGCACCAGCTCCAACCATCCGAGGGGAACTGTTTTGGGGTCCGGCCTAGCCCTTCTGACCTCCTGTGGGTGTTTCTGCTTCAGGTGCTGCACCTGTCACAGTCCTGACGGTTTTTCCAGCAGGGGGCTCTGCCAATTATGAATTTTTGGACCTTCAGGGACTTCATTTAGCTTCATTGTTTTCACCTGTGCCTTTTGCCAGTGTTTTAAAGTTCCTGTTTTCCTTTGTTCTATGTTAAGTCATTACATGCTTTTGTTGACGTTGTTTCAGTAGTCTCCAAGTCTCCTTTCTGTTAACCTTGTCTCCAGTGTTAGTTACTTTTAGTTAGGAGTTTGTTAGTATTCTGGGATTAGTATCTACACTTTGGCCGTCACCTACGTGCTACTCAAGACAGCTATGTCAATCTGATTCATTAGCAAGTCAATATGACAAGACCTACCCAGACACCCTGTACTGCACCATCCCAAAAGCTCTCTCTCTCTCTCTTTCTCTCTCACACACACACGCACTTTGGTCAGATATAGAATATAGATAACCACCTCTTCAGATCACAGGCCAGACACATTCCACGGTAGCTGAAAACTATTTGAAAGCATGCTTCTTTGTTAAGCCTTGTTCTAAGAATTACACTACAAAATTGGACTTACCTAAACTAGACTGAACTTGACCAGGATGAATTAAAGAGTTGTGAGTGAACAACATCTATATAGCTCTTCCGTCCCATCAAAGTGAGTTGTTCACTCACAATAATACTTAGAACTCTGTTTCCCCAACACAAGCATTCTGGATGGCTGACTCCAGGATTTTTCAAAACGGCTGACTTTTCTACCAAGAATGAGTGGAAAAAACAACTTCCTTTCTGAATCCAAGTTACACTATTGCGTCAGCTGGACTTCACTTCAGCTCGCTCTATGGGGGTCAGATTTGGTGAGGGCTGGTGCTGAATATGGACAGTTTGCACTGTCAAGTCAAGTGACTGGCCAAAAGACACTAAAGAAAGTGTTAGTGTAAGCTGTTACGGAGAAAGAGACTATGATTTGAAGGTATAAATTATTCATACAGACAAGTCAAAATTAGGTGGCACATGCTTTGCACAAAGGCACAAACATATTAGGGTCTTGGGACAACCGTAGAAAAAATACACAATATGTTGGCACTGATGACGTAACAATGAAATAAACTGCATAATGTTGCTTTTGTGTGGAAGTGGGTGTTAAAGTGAAATAGTTTTGTTACGACAACTATTGCCTAATTTACGTTCAAGGAAGATGTTTCTATTTCGACTTGTTGGCCTTGTATAAAGAAAAGGAAAGACTGATCAAATGAGGCGATCATCTGATCATTCGTTTCTCCAGAGTCCTGTCAGTTTGCACTCACATGACTTTAGCCTAGCGAGGGGACAGGGAGGCCTGTTCGTTTTTAAGGCATGTGGGTAAGGGGGTGACTAGAGGTCATGTTTCCTGCGCTGCCATAACACGAGGACCACACAACAAACTGGGGTGATGGGTGAAACTACCTACCTCTCCATCTATTTAACTCGCTGGGCCCTTTCTCCCCTGACCACACTTTCGCTACTATGCTCCATAACCCCTTGCATACACTTGTCCATGACGCCCCCCCCCCCCCCCCCCCCCCCCCCTCCCACACACTCACACCCCCTTCCCCTGCCCCCCAATCAGCTAACAGTGTCTGGAATGTTAAACAGCTGCTTAGGCTTCTCTGGTGACGCTGTTCTTTCCAAAGAGTTTGTGAGACGAAGAAAAGGGGAGGAGATCATGTGCTATCACGAATAAAGAGGAAAAAGAGGGAGAAAGCTGAATAAAAGGCAGGAAGTATGTACTACAAAACATGAAAAAAGACATTCGACCAGAAGAAGTAAAGAATGTAAAATATTTTGAAAGGAAGTATTAGGCTCAAACAGCTTCTACTAGGAAAATGTGAACAACCCCACAAGCTTATTAACATTACTTTTCTGAATGACATGACAAGAAAACCATCAGAAAGGTTGCAGAATTGATTATATTGATTATTATATATATATTATATTGATAATTGCAGAACTGTTATAGTTAGGAATATTATAGTTATAGTTAAAAGGGTAAAATTGACAGTGCACACCTATCAATGTTTGGCTGTTGCAATGTTACACACTGTATTAAAAGTTGACAGAGGAGACTGCATTAAAAGGTGAGCTTTCATTTGACTTGACGTGGTCTGAAGAGAATGACAACCAACAAATGTTGGACAACGTTGGATTCGTTTTTCTAGCTACATGCTATCTATGTAAATGGACCGTTACAGATGAACAATATATCTATGAATATATATATATATATATATATATATATATATATATATATATATATATATATATATATATATATATATATATACATATAAATAAAGACAGTTAGGAATATTATAATTATAGGGTCTTGCCACCTAACACCAGCAATAGTTTAGGAAAACAAAATGATGATCAGACAATAAACAGACAAAACATTTTAAAAGGCTAGTTATAGGGCTAAAATTGGTAGTTTTTCTAGCTACATGCTATCTATTTAAATGGACCATTACTTTCAACTGAATTTGTAGAGTTAGTTGATAGTAAACCGGTTCGGCCAAGCAGAGAGGAAGGAAGGGCAGGCTATGGGCTTATTATAGTGAAAGCAACAGAAACAGGTCTGGCACACTATCTGTAAGCTACCAAAAAAACCTCACTCTTTGCAGTTAGCCTCCACAGTATCTACTTACTGTAGGACTGTACTGTATAATTGCCACAAAGACACAGGAAAATGGTAATGGTGTGAAATACATTTAAAGTATGTAGGAGCAACTAAAGCTCACACCTCAGAAATAGCAACAGCAATTTATATAGCAGCCAACGTGTGATTATAAAGATTCATTTACAAAAACGATAATTCAAGATAATAATAATAATAATAATATGATGCTGTCACTGTCTATAGGGCCCACCGATAGACAGTTTATAAATACAAACTAACATTTGTTAGACACAGAGAATCAATGGCAAAAATCCAGTCCCCTGAACTAGTGTACTCCAGGAGAGTGTACATAGCAGGCTTATTTTTAAGAGCATGCTATATTTGTTGACTACTAAAAGTCTAAAGCGTACTCACTGACCTAAATAGAAGTATTACATAGCATCGAATGGCAACGAAACGAGAGCGACTCAAGCGCTTGACGACAAAACAGAAAAGACAAAAGTTTCAAAACAGCATGTTCTTTTTCGGATGCCCCTCTGAAAAGTTAGCGCCACTTTGAGTCAGAAGAACTAAAGTAGTCTTTGTTCTTGGACAACTACCAACAAACAGTTATTCGAGAATAAAGTTAAGAAAATGAATATGGATTTAATTTATGAATTCCGAAAAGGCTTTGTATTGTAACGTTTTCACAAGGAAAGACAGACAAAGAGTTAAAAAAAACTAAACAAAGAGGCAGAGGATGCATTGTAACTTTTACCGAAGAATAGAAAAGTATAGTATGTCTACTCAGACTCACAATAACGTGGGTTTTCTCAAACCGTGAAGGTGAACAAAGAAATTTGAAGAAAAGTCCAACTTACATGGTGGGAACTGGAACTCAGTGACGTGACTAGATGTTCTCTTTGTGCTGCGTGATCGGGAGGGCATGATGTTGATGATGAGCTGCCCCTGCCTCCCTAATGCAATCGCCCTCCTCCTTAACTCTCTCTTGCGCGCGCACGACCTTCTTTCTCTCCAACAAATGTACAGCTTCGATGTGAAAATAGATTTTTTTAAACACTCATTATTAAATCGGCCAACCGGTTGGTTTGTTTTGTATGCCATAGAGGACCTATATGCTTGTAGTTCTGAAGGAGGATTAAAACGATGCAGCTATGTTGAGCAATAGGCTTTTGATCAGTTTAAACTGTAACAAGATAAGACAGGGACCACCATGCAAGAGGTACAACTGGACACATTCAGAAATGTTTTGCCCAATGAAATGTAGGCTTCCAAACTTGTTGTAAAGCGCCTCCATTTAACTAGTGCATTTCGGCCCCAATTCTGTCTGGGGTCCTCTTATTCGCTTACCCTCGTGTGTTGAATAAAATAAAGTCTAAAATGCTCTTTACGATGCTATGTTCTTACTTTCCATAGTAGGAGCGTAAAGGTTGACCAGACCTTCATAGTCCTAACGACCAATGTCCCTGACTTAAGTCCCCAATACCGCCTGGCAACAAATAACCACGAACAACCATAACTAATTCTGCTTATATCCCCATCGCTCCACACTCTACTTCCTTCTTGTCTGTCTAACTGGATACATGGCTAACATGGCTATCATGAATAACATGTAGCATCCTCCTGATAAGTACCATTTTATTGGCTCCTGACCAGAGCTGAGCGGAGCCCTCTGACTGCAGGGTTTAACTTAAACACATTAGCATGGCACTAACAGGGGGTTAGATACAGTAGGGGAGGAATGGCAATGGGGGAAGCTGAACTGAGGAAATAGACTGCACTCATTCACGTACACACACAACAATCCTAAATATGTAGGTTTTATATATTAAGGAAACACATAGCAGGCTTGCAGCAGCAGGTCCAGTCAGCTTAGGAAGATAAAGGACAATGGAGTAATGTGCTATCTAATTATCATGTCATATTATGATTATCAACAATGACCAGCGATGATTCTCAATACCACTCATACCAAATGCCAAGGCAAAAAAAGCTTTTATCAATGTGTGCATAACTTGCAGAGGGAATACACACGGAGTTTGTTGGCCTTGAAGTGTCACATCCTGTGGGGTGTGGTGGAAAGGAGGGCCATGTGCAGGAATATATGAACCTTACAGAAAGTGACATTGATAATCAGCCTAACCAAGAAATGCAACACTATAAGCCTTGGTGGCCCTGTTACTTAAAATCCTTTGTGTTGAAAGCTTGTTTATTCACTACATGATTGTATACCTATCTATGTAAAACAGACACACTACTTTTTCAACCAGAGCAAACTGTGCAACTACTGAGTTGAACTGAATCTAACTCTCGTAAGCTCTCTAAAGTTTGTTTTTTTACATCACCGAACACAACGAATTGGATTAAATATGGTGGCGCTTTGGTCAAGACTGCAGTGTACCTAATACCACAATCTATGATTGTATCCATACATGTAATGTAACTTTAGCACACTTTAAATATACAGTGATTGATTGATGATTGATCAACAGTCCGACCAGATCGGTTCTTTTGGGTACTGCTCTCTGGTTCCCATTTCCCATCATGTTTGCATTTTAGCCAACTCATCTACAGACTTTGTTCTCCAAGCAAATACTGGCCTCCACAGTAGTGCTGTCTGTGGGATTCTTTGGTCAAACAAGATACATTTCATCAGGAAGGTTTACAGGGAGTCCTGTGACAAAGTTCAGGCCTTTACGCAAACTTTGAGCGACATATTCAAGTTTATCATACAATTGTCTTGTTAATTAGAACAAAAGGACTCCATAAAAAAACAATACAACATTATGGGCAAAATAGTTAGGCCAATTATGTGTGTGTACATTACTGTATATCTAGCATTTTTGTTAGCATTCCTAATACTCTGTTCATTTACTTTTTATTAAGTTACTTCATTATCAATTCACCATTAGGTTTATTAGGTTACTTCAGCCTACACCACAAAACACTTAACATCTAGGAAGACAGCTTTAGATCTATCAGAAAACTTTGAGAAATTGTAAAGAGAGACGGATTGAGAGAGACGGTTTTACTTGTTACATAAAAATCGAATACATAAATATCGTAAATATAAAGGATACGGGAGTGGGAAAACAAGTAATAGGTACAGTGAGAGAGGCTGAACTACCTTGTTTGAGCTGTTGTTCATGCTCCTTCTGACACTCTCCCCATGGCTGTGCCGGGCTGCTCTCTCTGCTCAGTCTAATCTGAACAAGATGGTTTGGATCGTGACGTCTCTACAGAGGAAACGGCAACCTAGTAAAGAGAGCAAAATCGTTTTTTTCTCTTCAATTTAAGAGGAGGAGCAAAGAAGTCTGTAGCATATCCCCCTATTTGTTCTTTCGCTCTTTCTGTCTGTCTATCATTCTGTCATTTTCTCTCTCTCTCATTTTTGTCTTTAGTTGTTTTGCGGGTAGTCTTCCCTTTGAAATGTAATTTCTCTGTTCCCCTCGCTACGCCTTAAAACAAGTTCACTGAGACAAACAAGGTAACTATGCTGTTACAATGCGACCTATCTATTGAACCAACAATGAACATAATCCCTTTTTAAAACAGGAATCAAATTGTTTCCCTTCACTGACATAATAGAACACACAGCATTACTACATAAAGAGGAATTCAATTTACATTTTCATTGAATGATGAAGTTGCAACATTTTCAGATTTTGCCATTTGTTTGATATATATATTGGCAAGCCATTTAGTGGTATCACAACCCCCCAATATTTATATGTTCATATGCTTTAATATAAAGCTTTAATCGGGTTTCTCTCCCTGTATTTTCTTCTTTGTGAGTTTTTGCATCCCCATCTATCACATCATTCTACCTTCCCTTATTCTTTTTAGATTCTTTAAATGTTCCTAGATTGTGGGTGAGTTTTATTTGCTCTCTCTCTCTTAATTTATGTTCAAATAACTGTTCACTTGTTTCAGTTGTCCATCGTTAGTTTCCTCTTAGTGATGATCAAGAAGGACACTTTTCAGGCTTGACGTAGAGCCTGTACTGGAGAAGGCGCTGGAGCACAGGGCGCATATGGCTGATGTGTTCTTCCTTGGAGCTGGAGAAGACCAGGATGTCGTCGAGATACACATTCACAAAGTGGTCAAGTGAGCCCTGAAATGCATAGTTTTGGAGTGACTGGAAGATGGTGCATTTGCGTTTCCCCATGCATTTCACCCTCTCCTCTCCCGTCAGTCGTGTTCGACCCGACTGCATGGACCCACCCCTCTGCTGTTGGTGAAGAGGAAGTGTCCCGCCACGGGGGGCGAGAAGACTCTCTACAGGCAGTTAACACTGAGATGGTCTCGGGCACGGAGTGATAGTCATGCCCGACCAGCTGTCTGCACTGACGGCGTCTCTCATGGAGGCGGTCGTCGATGCAGATGGCCAGTTCCATGAGAGCCTTCACCTTTGGAATGCCATTCTTGACTTCCTGAGGGCACCACAGCCACTTGACTCTTTAAAATCATGCTCTTCAGGAAAGCCTACTGATAGCTATGTTCGTAATTTCTTTACCTTTGTTGTATGACTGATTTATAGATTTCGTTTAATTCCAGTGATTGTTTAACCTGTAACGCTTTGAGATTGGTTTACTATGAAAAGCAAACTACTAATAACATGTATTAGTATTTAGGACTATGATAATAAAAGGAGAAAGAGTGGAAGATAGATATGTTGGGTTGGATCTGAGTCTAGCCTTTTAAATGCGTTTTGGTCTGTTGTGTTGTTTTATACAGTGTTCTTTTGTGCAGTGTTGTTCTGTGCAGTGTTGTGTAGTTTTGTGCTTCATAGTTGAGTTTCATAGTGTTGTGAGCACCGCCCTCTGCCTTTTTATCGCTCCCTCCAGACCGCACATGGTCTGCCCCTTATCTCTTCCTTGTCTGTGTTCTCGTCCCCTCTTTCACAATGGCCCCCCGTTTTAGAGGTCCGATTTGCTCGTTTTCTCCATGACCTTGTTTTGACTTGCATTATTAATTTGATTGTGTTAATGTATACAGCTTAAAAATATGACATACCTATCAGTAAAAATTCCCAAGCATGTTCAGACAAGTGCAGACTTACCATTCCCTGTGTGCGCGCATGTGTGTGTGTGCGCGCGCGCGCGCGCGTGCGTGCGTGTGTGTGTGTGTGTGTGTGTGTGTGTGTGTGTCTGGTATCTAGATAAAATCACAGAGGCATGATGAGGCATAATATGCTGTACCGGCCTGTAGGGTGTGTTTAGGGTTTCAGGACTTGCACGACTTAGCCCAGACCAATGGCGTAACTTAATCATGATGGGTCCGGTTGCACAAAAAACTCTAACCCTAACCCTATCACCACCTATATTTCCCTATCATAGCCCAGATAACATCAATAAATAAATTTAAGTTTCACATATTTTTTTTGGTAAGGATGTGAATCGCAAAGCATTGTAACAGCAGGCTGTACTTTTGCGGTCAGGCAAGTCAGTCAAGCAAATGCCACAGGACATCGACAAATTCCAGCACTGAAGAGAAGTATGCAACCACTGAGAGACAAAGGATAATATGTTGGAGCCGAATCAGCCAAAAGATCAGCTGCAAAAACCAATGAAGTGGCCATCAGCCACTGAAAAGAATATTTGAGAATCTATTAGCAGAGTTAAAAATGTATACTCGAACATAGTTGAAGAGAAGTTAGATAAACTAAGAGACCATGTAAGACTATAGGTAAGAGAGAGTTTCACTGACGGAGAAACAGAAAAAAAGGTTAAAAGGTAAAAGGCGTCTAAAAATGTGTGACTTGTAGTCCAGTTTAAAGAATTGGCTTTCACCATTGTACAGACTCCCTCAGATGAGCCAATGTATGAAAATGTTTAGTGTCACCCAACAGTCAGCATTGTGCACAAGCTACAGTAGCCAAATGGGTATAGGCTTAATATTTACCCTTGCACCTGTGTGGCAAAACCTTGAAGGACGTCTGGTAAGGCCAATCACTTTGTCATCGCTGTGACATGGAATTTTACTTTTGCGTAATAAGGGTGCTATACCAAAAACAGACTATTTTACTATCTGCAGAACGGTCTTATGATCAAGTGTTTTATTAAGTCTTTTATTTTTAATAGCCATATTTGCTGAATACACCGTTTTTTGGGGGTGAATAAGCATTTGAAGCACTGTACCATTTTACCAAAAGGTGTTTGGTTTAATGGGACAATAATTTCAGCGAAATTGTGGCACTTTAAGTGTTAGTCGTTGCAATAAGATATGAATGTATCAGAACAAAAGTGACCAGGGTGACAGAGGAGGGGATTAGCTGTCACCAGTGCCATTGCTGGTTCCAGAGGACCTTTGGGGAGGACTATGGTATAAGGAAAGAGGAGGGGTTGGTCTGCAGAGAAATAATGGAAACCAGCCTTGTCAAATGGACGGAGTTGGAAAATACTGTTGACATGAAAGAACATCATCAGCACCAGATCCTAATGTAAAACTTTAAAGACTGAACAAAAGTGCACATAATGTCTAGCGTTTCCTTTGGAAACTACTGAAGATATTGCCGTATCGTGATTTGTGGTGACAAGCTAGTGGAGTGTTTATTCTACAAATGACTGCTCCTTGTGTTAAATGACTATCAAGTAACCCTAATTATCATCTAAAATGGGCTAAAATGAAAATAAAAACCAAACAAATCCAGGGGCTAGATTGCGACACCAAACTATAAGGAGTAGTTCACAATTTTTAGATGTTTTAACCTATTTCTATGTCTCCCCATAATAATACTTTTTATTGATAGAGCGCTTTTCTAAAACTCAAAGACGCTTCACATGGTAAACAGTAAACATGGCAACAGACAATGACACACAAGCAGCAAGAACAACAGACAAAAAGCATCACCAGGTAAAACCAAATTCAAGAACAAGAACAAATACAAAAATAACAGAATACACAGAGTTACGAAGGGTAGGCCAGAGTGAAAAGATGGGTTTTGAGGCGGGATTGAAAGAATAATAGAAATTTAGAATTGCAAATTAGCAAGGGGAGGGATTTCCATAGTTTGGGTCCTGCCTTACAAGAATGCTCGATCACCAAAGTTCAGAAGTTTGAATTTGAGTATGACCAGGTTACCAGCGATGGAGCATTGGTTAGTAGTGGTAGGCAGTGGCTGTGGCTAAATAAAGGCATGATCAAGTCTGGGTGCCTAAGTACCCTAACACCATGTAGAGAAACCCAAAAAGTGTGCTGCTGAGTGAACTGTTACATAAAAAAAAATGTGTTGTTTAACATGACTTTCTTGCTTTTGTTTTCTGTCCTCCATTCTGTTTATTGTTCAGCCCAGGTTGCAAGTAGAGGTCTTCTGGTTTATAGAAGTCACTCACTCACTCATACAAGCAGTTATCACATAATAATTATGATGAACCCTTATTCGTATAGCTTTTTCTTAACGGTTACAAAGTGACTTCACAACAGTAGAGGCAATTGATACATGACATGATACAAATAAACAAATGTTAGAGGTAAAGAAATCGATCAAAGGTGATACATTTAAATATCTATGCATCTTTCCATCAGTACGAAGTTGTCCAATCGGTTTTCTGTTGGGTAAATACGGTTAACCAATGAAGTGTTGCAAGTCCCCCCAAAAGCTTGAGTGCCATGGGCTCATTTGGTCTCCCAACGGCATATCCGAAAATGTTATCCATCAAATTGTTGTTAGCTACTAGTTTAATACATACCTACATTATGCCCTATTGTAAACGGTAAGGCAGTCATGTAAAGGTATGCACATTGCTTTGTTTTACAAACTTATAAGTTATAAATACAGCTAGTAAGATAATTCAGGACTTTATATTTATGGTTTATTTAATAATAATAATAATATATACATACGGTTGAAGTTAATGTGAGCCTACTTTTCATGTTAAAACACAATGGTGCATGGGCCTACATATTTGATACATGCGTCCCTACTACAATTTGATATCGCATGTTTGGTAGAGATAGGTATTTTATTAGTTAAAATAAAAATAGAAATAATACAGTAGGTAAATGTGATAACAATGATAAGCTTTTCAAACAGTAACACAAATATGTTAAGTATTTATTGTCTGACTTTTCTATAAATTCTTCCTTTTCAGATCTTTGAAAGTTGTGCTGCCTGGAAGCAAAGTCCTCTTAAGGCGCGTTTCAACCTAAAGTACCCAGAACTTGTAGTCCCAGGAACTACTTTACAAGGACCTAAAAGGTTCCTTCAGCACCTTGTTGTCTGCGTTTCCACCACAGTCTAAAGACCTGCAAGGATTATGTAAAGTAGCTTTTTAAAAATGGTGGCTGAAATAAAATGGTCAGAGTACTCGACCAATCAAAAATATTCTGTGCTGCAAGCCCCACCCCCAAAATTCCTGTACTTTCGAAAAGTACTACCTCCCAAACAGCGACTTTCTGGGAGTGAAATAAGGTCCCTGCGGTCGAAACGCACTGAGTTCCTCTAAAGGTTCCTTGTTCCTGGGGAAAGTTCCTGTGGTCGAAACTTGGCTAATGTAGCTATAGGTAGAAACAATTGATTGAGTTGGTACACTTACAGGTAGGTGAAGATGAGCATGGCTGTGATGCCACTGGTGCCCCCTCAACAGCATCATAGGTAGATGGAGCTAAAACCTTTGGCAATGTAAATTATCAAAGGAAGAATTAGAAAAAAAGTTCAGTCTTGACTAAAAACTACATTTGAAATAAAAATGCAAGTACCAATACAAAATGGTTAAAATAGGCACTTCATCTCTTCATTCATTATTTTGTTTTGATCAGCTCACTAGGTCTTAGCTACTAGAATAGTTTAATATTCCTAGTTCTATTGTTTTTCTGCAAACTGTCAGTTTATGGTACACTGAAATTCCCCCATGGACCAATACAGTGTCTGTTTGTCTTATATGTTTGTCTGTCTTATCTTGCCAAATAAATGTCTGCGTTTAACATGACTATCTAACGTTAGCTAGCGATAATTGTCTTTGAAGCAGCTGGTTTACCCATGTACAGTACCCCAGACTGCAGTACGCAGATCTGGGCAGGGACAAATGTGGGCCAAGTTAAACGTTTAACTCTGTACATCAACTTTACAAAATGCTGGCAAATAAGGCTGTGAGGTAATAGGCACAATTAATCAACAGATTGAACTCACCTGTTGCAACCTGGTGATCTGTCAGAGGACTGCCTCATCCCCACCACGGTCTTGCAGCACCCTCTACCGGACGAATGCCAGCACTATCCTCAAAAGCATACTTATACTCAATACACAACACTTATGGGCTCCTACAACATTATAGTATTGTATTTCATCATCCTCTTTCACTCATATGAGCACACTCAAAGGTCAACACATACACATAAAAGGTTTTTGAAGACATTTCCCCAAGTGATCACTCAGATAATGGCTATTCCAACTGCTGCCTTGAAACAGCCCAAACAGATAGACAAAGATTGAACTTACAATGTAGACCTATAATCAATAGGAAATATGAAACTTGGGCCCCGTAATGCGGACAAGTGTTGAATTATCTTACAGTGTAAACCTAGCTTCATGACTTATATGATCATCTAGGAGAGGGCACTTATAAACACATTTAAACTTACCTTTATATCTCAGTGCTGAGATGCAGTCACACTTTTGGTTTTCCGACATTATGTTCTTCACTTTTGTGCCCATATTTGGTCCTTCCTTTTTTTTTTCCTACAGCCACTTCTTTTTTATTCAGCTTTCATAGTCAAGCGCAATTCTTTGCCGCAGATCCCAATTTCCTTAAGTCGTTTGGTTGTTGATATTGCCACAAATCCACTTCCGCAGCGTGGCACCTTTGGGCTTAAATTAAACGAGGACAAGGCTAATTCTTCTTAAATTAATCCACACTAAACAAATGGCTTTCTGAGACACTGCTTAACTTCAAGTTAATTAGTTCTAGACTACAGAGTTTCAGATTAAGGTAATCAAGGACTACTCAGATCATCTTTTGGAAGGCCATTTAGATTGACGATGTGCACATGGTGCTAATGTGAGGATGCCATAAAAACCTGGGGTGGAATACTTCAACAAAAGCATTAAGCAGTGTGTGGAACTGGAGTTAGACACCTGTTCCAATCAAAGAATGGAGAAAGGCAAAAGAAAACGTTCAAAGAATTTCAGTGAAATTGAAAAGACCATGTTAAAGCAAAATGTGTTAAAGTACCCTATAATTAAGGAGAAACGGCATGATTCAGGAACAGAAAACAAGAAGAAGACCGCATGGACTGGCATTTTAAATGAATTCAACTCTAACGAAAAAGTAAGCAACCTTACACTCCAACAACTTCAGGTAAGATTATTTTTTGTTGGGATCATTTCACAATTCAGTCACTTTGAAATCTATGTTTTCTTATGTAACATCAGTGTGGGACCTAAATGCATTGTATGTGCACAGAAATGTGACTTGAACACTGGGGCGTGTTCTCCCCATTCCTGTTGGTGCCTGTGCTCAGGTGGGCTATCTTGTTAGGGGTTACTCATAGGGAGCGTTTCAAGACAGGTGGGGGACCCCCAGTTAGACCAGAGACAGATGAGTTGGGGGACTTGTTGACTGGGAATGTTGAAAGCCAGCAACCCTTGGAAAGTATTCCACATGAGGACCATTTGGACAGTCCAGGTGGGCGACCATTCTAATACCCATTTGTTAGGACTCATTAATTTAGCGTGTGTCATCCCATGCCACATAAGATGTTGATCATATCTTGCACTCTCTTAAGAAAAATTATGTAATGACTTAAACTCTTCGCCAATCTAATAATAGAATTATTTTCGAGATGAAGCTGACTTGATCTTGGAAGGGCCGGGGCAGAGTCCGGAAAATCAGCCCACAACATCTCCAGCAGCAACCAGCAGCAGCCAGTGGCTCTTACCCAGGCAGCCGGACAAGGGGGAAAAAGGCTGACCATTCATGAGAAACTTGCCCTCGAATTCCATGAGTGTAAATTACAATATTTAAAAGAAGAACATGAAGTCAAGATGAAAATCCTTAAAAAAATACTAATGTTTGCTATCAATCCTACAACAATTCCAAGAATTTATTAGAACGATAAACCCCTTGACATGAACCATCTCGTTTTCAAGGGGGTCCTCAAAAGAAATACATAACATAAAGCAAATTAACACAAGATGAATCCATGCCAATCACTTGCGTATGACACATTTATTATGAGAAGTGCTTCAAAGCAAAAGTATCTCTGTAAGCGAATCAATTTCTGTCATGGGCTACCTCAGCCATGGGAACCTGTGGGTTGTTGTCATCTTCAGTATGAGGGTCTGGGCAGCCATGCTGTTTGATATAATTATGAAGCACTGCTGTTGCTATAATGACAATACAGCATCTTATTGGTTTGAAACGCAAGGTGTTTGAGACATTGGAAATGACTATTCCATATACCAAACATGTGCTCTACTAGCCCTGTGGTGTGGATATGAGCTTGGTTGTAGCGTTGTTGCTCAGGTCTGACTGGATGAAGATAGGGGGTGCAGAAGAAGTTTGTCTGTGCATATACCCACTGTCACCAAGTAGGATTCCACTATGTTGTCCCGCTTCAAATTGAGCATACAAAGAGGAGTTTTGGAAAATTCTTGAGTCATGAGTTGAACCTTTCCAACGTGCAACAATAGCCACGTTTCGACCGCAGGAACTTTCCCCAGGAACTAGGAACCTTTGGAGGAACTGGGCGTTTCGACCGCAGAGACCAGGGTCTGAATTTAATTCCGGGGGCCTTATTTCACTTACAGAAAGTCCCTGCTCGGGGGGTTGTACTTTTTGAAAGTACAGGAACTTTGGGGGTGGGGCTTGCAGCGCCGAATAACTCTGATTGGTCGAGGACTCAGATCATTTTATTTCAGCCGCCATTTAAAAAAACCTACTTTGCATAACGGGTCTTTAGACTGCGGTGGACCTTTTAGTTCCTTGAAAAGTAGTTCTTAGGATTAAAAGTTCCAGGTACTTTGGGGTGAAACACGCCTATAGTTGGAGAACTGCATAGAGGCAGTGCATACACCTTGTACATTTATTGAAAACCAGTTTTTACAATTCCTGAACTCCTCAGCATCTGCTGTAGAAGGACACTTAATGGAAATATAACATCCATCAATATAGCCAATTACACCAGGGAAGTTCCCATATTCATAGAACTCTACCTTGTAGGTGGCCGGGTCAGCAGTATTGGGGAACTTTATAATCCTTCTTCAGTTCACATAGCATTGCAGACTTTGTGTATTATTTTGCACACAGTTGATTCACTTACACCACAGAAATCTCCTGTTTCACGATGGAAGGTTCCACATGCCAGAAACCTCAAGGTGTATTTGTAAGAAAGGAGGGATAGGGGTTCCCCTTACTGAGTCACATGAAAGCTTTGGCTGAAGCAAACAAATGATTTCAGCTGCAATGTTTTTGTACATACGGAAACAATCACAAAAATGTATTTCATCAAAATAATTCAGTGGGTGGCTCCTGTCAATAAGCAACCTTCTTTCTGGTCTTGGTGGTGGTCTTTGATCGTCATTGAAATAGTCAAGGTAATCAATTTTTCTCTATTGTCAAGGTCAACCTTGAGGCAAACAGCCTTTAATCTGAAGTTAAACCTGCCTGTGGCGAGGTTTAATTTAAGCCTTCATTTAGATCTAGATGAGCTCTAATCGTCCTTCTGGAAATCAGATTATTTAAATCAAGACTAAAGCAAGTCTGAGACTATTTTAATCTATGTCCGAGAAAGCCAATTCAATAAATCCAGGTTTAAGATGTGATTTAGTCTACGACTAGGCTTAATCCCTGAACAGAAAACCAGCCCGTAGAGTACCGTGTCTTACATGGCATGAATATTAAAATGGTTTGTGAGAACAACAATCCGAACCTTTTGAATATCTCAACCAACAGACTTGATCTTCCTCAAAGGAACCCTGGTCAATCTTTTTTTTTTTTACGCACAACTTTTCTTGCCACAGGAGAGAAGCAAAGAGCAGGTGCTGCTGCGCAAATTTCGAATCCCCTATTCTAATAGCTATCCATTGCTAACGACTAATTTTACATTGAGAATGAAAAATGTGTCTGGTGAACTGCCACCTGAATTTCCAGAGACATTTGTCATCTAACATTCTGTGCCATTCACACCAGGATGGCTCTCATTGCAATGGTCCGGTTCAATAGTGAGCATGGAAATGCTGCACTGGATTTAAAGCATGCATTCATACAAGTCACATGAACAACTATAAAGCTAATTTATTATGTGATTATCGTTACTGTGCAGGGCCTGCCAACTCGACTGGAGCCAAAGTAACTTCTGGTTCAACTTTATACATTCATCCAATATAACCCTGAACATGACATTGATACATAAAAGATTGATGATCTTAAAGGGGTCATATCTAATTTATTTTCTTTAAAAAGATGCTGCATGCGTGACGTAATCTCGCTCTCTTTCTCTTCTCTCTCAGATGCGCTCGTATGGCAAGCCAATTTAACATTGAATTGCTAGACTGGATATATATTGCAGATATCCGTAATTCAATTTTTCTTAGTCAAAATGACATGGAGGTCCCTTTGAGGATCGAATCTGTCGCCCTAAGGCTTAGGGATTGGTAGAAAATGTCAGGCCTTTTTCAAATTTTTCCTTTTCAGCTGGTTTAAGCCTAAAGCAAGTAGATTCATATAATTTGATAAAATTGTTGTATTTGTGCAGTTGTCTCTGATCACGTTTGTTGGAGTAAGTTCTGTTGTTGTAAAAGTCATCTGTCCGCGTAAAGAATTAAAGGGACATGCATTTCAGTTAAGGGGAAGACTTGTGTTTTTCTGTCTGCGGGTGAGGTTTAAGTTTCTATGATGAAAGGTTGCCCCCGGAAAACGATCTACTTGTCCTTGAGGGTGGGGTGGGAGGTTCAGGAGAATAGGAGCAAGGCTTGAATGCCCTATTATCACAATTTGTTTGTGTACTTTCCTAAAAGAATGAGGGTGTCTACTAGGTTCCAGGTGATCAGAGAAGGTTTAAGAAGATTTAAGTACCTTGTTATAGAAGTGTGATTATTGTCTTTTACTGGTTTAAGGCTGCCATCTTGTGGTGTTGACTCTGGATTTAAAGGAGGGTAGGAAGAATGATGACATTACTATAGAGCTTTTTCACTACTACCCAAGTTTTGTTTTGTTTGCGGAATGTAAGTGATAGGCAAAGGAACAGGACAACTCAACTGTTTCCGAGGATGAAAACCACATTTGAGCCCTTTCTAAATGAGCCCTTGTTGAATAACTTGTTCTGAAGTTGTCAGTCACCAAAGTTGGTGTGGGTGACAGTCTTGTGTACCAAGTTTGTCTCTAGCACGTTCCTATCCTATAGCTGCCATAGACAGTCTCCCAAAGGATAGGGGATGAAAACAACTACAAAGTGAGTCTAGGACAGGATCCAGGATAACCACATTTGGTGTGCTCAATGGCCTCCTCCCTACTACTGTTGTTTCAGAAATGTGGTGCTCCTAGCATGTTGCCATCAATTTTGCGGCCTGAAATCCTGTCAAAGACATGTAATATTTCAAAGTCCAGAATGAATGAAAGTCTATGGGGCTGAGGGTTAGGGTTACTGCTAGGTATAGGGATGAAAACTAGGCTTGGGGCTAGGTATAAGTATGAAAAACATGTTTGAGCCCTATAAATCAGCCCTTGTTCATCCACTTTTATTGTGAAGGTGCCAGAGTCACCAAAGTTGGTGTGCGTGAAAGTCTTTGGCCACTGCACTAGTGTACCAAGTTTGGTGTCAGCATGTTCCTATCCTATAGCTGCCATAGACTGCCCATTGTAAAAACAAAAGTCAAAAATGCAAGTCTATCGGGAAAAAAAATTCTGAAGTTCTTGTAGACTCTGAAGTAAGCACCTCTTGTAATTTGGGTACACCCGTTCCAATGGTACCAAGCTCAAGTCTGTACGATGTTGGGAAGTGCCCAAAACAGGAAATAAAAAATCTTTGGTTGACGCCTTTTTCGTTACCGCAAGGCTGTAGGTTCATCGTAAGACCATCGTAAGAGTTGTGGCAGGCCTTTTCGTTAGGTTGAGGGATGGGTCCCAGGTGGGTTAGGGTCAGAGTAAGACAATGGGCAAGATGATAGAAGGGTCATCATTTCAAAATGAGTCCTTGTTCAATAGCTTTTGTTCTGAAAGTCTTTGCGACTTGAAACCAAGCTCTGCCTCCTAATTTGGGTACACCCATTCCCACGGTACCAAGCTCAAGTCTCTAGGATGTCAGGAAGTGGGTTAAATCACAAAAATACTCATTTCAAAATGAGCCCTTGTTCAATAACTTTTGTTCTAAAGGTACGCCAGTCAGCAAAATTGGGGTTGGTATCAGGATGAAAACCATGTTTGAGCCCTTTTAAATGAGTCCTTGTTGGATAACTTTTGTTCTGAAGGTCCTAGCAACTTGAAACCAAGCTCCATGTACAATAATTCGGGTGCATGTTCCAAGAGTTGGGGTAAGGGTTAGGTTAAAAAAAAATCTAAAGAGAACTGTTTTCAATTAGAAATGTATACTAAAATAACCCCAAGGTCCTCACAAGTGTATAAAAAACAAGCTTTGTGTAAATATGTAAATAACTGTACAAGAATAGTTTTTAGGGATAAAAGCAATCAGACTTACACCAACTACCTTTTTGCCACAATAATGGTAATTCCCAGTGCAAACATTCATGCAGGGTTTGAACCCTGTGGCTGATGAGAGACTTTAAGCTCAAGCTCATTAGAGTTGTGAGCTGGGTATTTCCACGAATGGAGTACAAATTGGATCTGAAACTCTTTTTTGAAACAAACTTTGTTTTTAGGTTTATTTCAATGAGGTCTAATAAAAGAAGATCTTTAACCTTCAGAAAATGTTATTTGCCCACCTCAAGTCATCAAACAAAGTATTTTATATGCTTTTGTTTTCCTGTCATCCACACTGTTTTTGCAACCCTGTTACCAATATTTAAGTAGGTTTCTGAAAAACATTTAAAAATCTATTGGCACATATTTTTCTGTTTTCTAGATTAATTAATATATATGTTGAATGTAATCTCCAAATGTAAGGTGCAAGCAACACATTTCCTTGTGTGTTCTCACTTTTCATCATATGCCAAAGACTTCATTGAGATATTTTTGATTAAATGTTTTATACAAATATGTGAGTACTTATTTTAACTTAATAATTAAGTTAATACATTGTTATAATAAGAAGCATAACTAAAGGTTGTGTGTAAAGTACTATTTTAATAGAAAATGCTTCAGTATCGGGGTTAAACTTTGCTTAACAAGGTTGCAATGAGTAACAGAATTGAATAAACAATGCACTTTAATACAATCAATTAAAATAACACAAGAGCAATACAATACAATAATAAAAAAAAAATCGAATTATTTAATGTTTTAAAGTTATGATCCTTTTGCTATATTTGGCTGTGCGTTACTCTTGTTTCTTTGGCCGTTTCTTTAAGTCGGTGATCTCGTTGTGCAATTTCTCCTTAATTCGTTGTCTTATTTTCTTGCCAAATTCTTGTTGCCTTAAATAGAACAAAACAAAGAAGCTATTCAATCATTCAGTCATCATAAAATGTTTTGTGATCATGATATCATTTTTATCTGTACACACTGTACATTCACATTACAGGCTGGAAGAACAAAGAATTTTCATGTCAGCCATTTGCCGTTACTACCTAATGTAACCTACTCTTTTCACTTGGTCCAAAAACGACACACGCTCAACAACAATCATTACTAATGTAATGCTTACTGTACACGTGTATAAAACTAGCCTTTCTCCTGACCTTGACGCACAAGAGCCTGAACCTGAGGAAACAAACTGGTCTGGGGGATGCTCTGTGTGGAATTCAGGACTTGTTGGTGGAGTGGTCAGGTTTTGCAAAACAGTTTTCCTGGCTTTACTCCTTTCATGTGCTCTTTCACTCATGTCTCCTATCAACTTCTTCTTTCCTGTCTCAACATCCCTCTTCTGCTTTTCTCTCTCTTTCCTTAGGTACTCTGTAAAGTAAGAATGCTTTCAAAAGTAGAAATATAAATAGTTTTGTTTCCATCAATTTAACAAAACGTTAAATGTTTTAGCAAAGTGAATGAAAAGAAGAAAAAATCTAAATCAAATCAATTTTTCGCGTGACCACCCTTTGCCTTCAAAACAAGACATACAAGACCATTGATAATCTCCCTCGATCTGGGGCCCCACGCAAGATCTCATCCCGTGGGGTCAAAATGATCATGAGAACGGTGAGCAAAAATCCCAGAACTACACGGAGGGACCTGATGAATGACCTGCAGAGAGCTGGGACCAAAGTAACAAAGGCTACCATCAGTAACACACTACGCCGAGAGGGACTCAAATCCTGCAGTGCCAGGCGTGTCCCCCTGCTTAAGCCAGTACATGTCCAGGCCCAGGATCCAGAAGAGGATTGGGAGAATATCATGTGGTCAGATGAAACCAAAATTGAACTTTTTGGTAAAAACTCAACTCGTCGTGTTTGGAGGAAGAACAATGCTGAGTTGCATCCCAAGAACACCATACCTACTGTGAAGCATGGGGGTGGAAACATCATGCTTTGGGGCTGTTTTACTGCAAAGGGGACAGGACAACTGATCCGTGTTAAGGGAAGAATGAACGGGGCCATGTATCGTGAGATTTTAAGCCAAAACCTCCTTCCATCAGTGAGAGCATTGAAGATGGAACGTGGCTGGGTCTTCCAGCATGACAATGATCCCAAACACACCGCTCGGGCAACGAAGGAGTGGCTCCGTAAAAAGCATTTCAAGGTCCTGGAGTGGCCTAGCCAGTCTCCAGACCTCAACCCCATAGAAAATTTGTGGAGGGAGTTGAAAGTCCGTGTTGCCCAGCGACAGCCCCAAAACATGACTGCTCTAGAGGAGATCTGCATGGAGGAATGGGTCAAAATACCAGCTACAGTGTGTGCAAACCTGGTGAAGACTTACAGGAAACGTTTGACCTCTGTCATTGCCAACAAAGGTTATGTTACAAAGTATTGAGTTGAACTTTTGTTATTGACCAAATACTTATTTTCCACCATAATTTACAAATAAATTCTTTAAAAATCCTACAATGTGATTTCCTAGATTTTTTTTCTCATTTTTGTCTCTCATAGTTGAAGTGTACCTATGATGAAAATACAGACCTCTCTCATCTTTCTAAGTAGGAGAACTTGCACAATCAGTGGCTGACTTAATACTTTTTGGCCCCACTGTATGTATGTATGTATGTATGTATATATACAGTGAAGGAAATTATTATTTGATCCCTTGCAGATTTTGTAAGTTTGTCCACTGACAAAGAAATTAAAGGTCTATAATTGTAATGGTAGGTTCATTTTAACATTCAGAGATAGAGGAGAAAAAAAGAAATCCAGAAAATCACATTATATAGAATATAGAAATTGATTTGCATTTGATCGTGTGAAATAAGTATTTGATCCCCTACCAACTAGCAGGAATTCTGGCTCCCACAGGCCGGGTATATTAGTCCCCCTCACTCTAAGAAAGTGCTCCTAATTTCAGGGACAAGATTGTAGACCTGCACAAGGCTGGGATGGGCTACAAGACCATCGGCAAGCAGCTCGTGAGAAGGAGACAACTGTTGGTGCAATTATTCGAAAGTGGAAGAAACACAAAATGACCATCAATCGCCCTCGGTCTGGGGCTCCATGCAAGATCTCTCCTCGTGGGGTATCGATGATCATGAGAAAGGTGAGGGATCAGCCCAGAACTACATGGAAGGAGCTTGTTAATGATCTCAAGGCAGCTGGGACCACAGTCACCAAGAAAACCATTGGTAATACATTACGCAGGAATGGATTCAAATCCTGCAGCGCCCGAAAGGTCCCCCTGCTCAAGAAGGTACATGTACAGGCCCGTCTGAAGTTTGCCAATGAACACCTGAATGATTCAGAGGAGGCTTGGGAGAAGGTGATGTGGTCAGATGAGACCAAAATCAAGCTCTTTGGCATCAGCTCTACTCGCCGTGTTTGGAGGAAGAGAAATGCTGACTATGACCCCAAGAACACCATCCCCACCGTCAAGCATGGGGGTGGAAACGTTATGTTTTGGGGGTGTTTCTCTGCTAAGGGGACAGGACAACTTCACCGCATCGAGGGGAGGATGGACGGGGCGACGTACCGTGAAATCTTGGGCGACAACCTCGTTCCCTCAGCCAGGACACTGAAAATGGGTCATGGGTGGGTCTTCCAGCACGACAATGACCCAAAACACACTGCCATGGCAACAAAGGAGTGGCTCAGGAAGAAGCATATTAAGGTCATGGAGTGGCCTAGCCAGTCTCCAGACCTTAATCCCATAGAAGATCTATGGAGGGAGCTGAAGCTTCGAGTTGCCAAACGACAGCCTCGAAACCTTAAGGATTTGGAGAGGATATGCAAAGAGGAGTGGACCAAAATCCCCCTTGAGATGTGCGCAAACCTGGTAATCAACTACATGAGACGTCTGACCTCTGTGCTTGCTAACAAGGGTTTCTCCACCAAGTACTAAGTCATGTTGTGCTGGGGGATCAAATACTTATTTCACTCAATCAAATGCAAATCAATGTATATATTTTCTATAATGTGATTTTCTGGATATTTTTTTTTTTTAATGTTAAAATAAACCTACCATTAAAATTATAGACCTTTAATTTCTTTGTCAGTGGACAAACTTACAAAATCTGCAAGGGATCAAATAATTATTTCCTTCACTCTATCTATCTATCTATCTATCTATCTATCTATCTATCTATAATATACAAAAATATTATATCCAACCCTGTTACCACTGTACAACTCTGTCACCCAACAATGAGTAACAGGGTTGCAAATTTTGCCTAAAGGATGCTATATCTAAGGAGTGGTTAGCTAGTTACAAAGCACATGTTGCATGCTAGCTACTAATAAACATATATTTTAAATAAAGTAAAGAAAAATCATATTAAAATATATTTTCTAACAATAAATTTGGTAACAGAGTTCAATCATCAAGGTTGACGAAAGCAGCCAACAATGACATTGCCTAGAAAATAGAAAAAAGTAAAGGAGAGAACTTACATGTTACCTGGCCATTGTCCAGAAAAGATCTTGATGATGTAACTACCTGTTAATATCTGATTTATGGAATGTTCCATTTTGTTAGTGGGAGGGATCATGTCTTGGTAACAGGGTTGCACTTTGAACGTGGGACACAGGTTAATACTGTGTTTTAATTTACATAATTTATAAACATTAAAATGCATAACATTGCACACAACTATATTGAAATAACCATATTACTAGAACACGTTTTTGGAAATATTTCATGTTGTAGTTCTATGTCACTGACGTGGGACAGTCAAAATGATCCCTTTCATGGGGGTATAAACATTAAAAGTGCATTTATTTTTGTTATTTAAAGACTACTTTACTAGAGATAAATATGTATGCTTGGATTGGTATTCATTTCAATTTTCACATAGAAATATAGATTTTTAACTATTTTGCTTTAAATCCCTCCTCAAATGGAGGTGGGACATAAATTCAACTCCATTCATGGAAAGACCCAGCTATGAACAAAGAACCTGAAAGGCAAATTTGCTGGGCAATAGAAAGTTGTGTAGTCTTGCGAAACACGAAACTTCACAACATGGTCCTATATCTGCCCCACTACTCAGGCCCTAAAACCACTAGCCCAATTCGTCCCAAAACTTTATCTGCAGACTTCACTAATCGTAGGGTGTCAAAATAATTCAGATGTTAATTTATGTCATCAAGGGATCCAACATACCATATTTAACAACCCTTGAGTGACACGGGCAATCACTTCCAAGCATCTGGTTCAAACAGGATTTTACACTATTCAGCAAACTACTTGCAGTGCTTTTTGACAGTCCACGAGACATCTCCTACATCTGACTGCATGTCCCATAAAGCATCTGGAATTGGGCGGAGAGAGCTGTTGCTACCTATCAAGATGGCGGCTCCCTTGACTCTGCTTATAATTGTGGCTGTAACGATCAGAGCAGCGCTATTTAGATCAAGTTTAGCAGATCTAATATCGGAAAGGGTAGAGGTAGTCTCTCCATTAAATGCCTGGAAGAGAGGTAAGTAACCATGTAGACATTTCTAGTGCACTTTCTTAAAGCCATGTGGATTCATTGCGCGTTTACTTCTCAGGGATTCAGCATCAGTTGACAACGTAGCTCTCATTTTTTGTCTTAGCATTCGGTTTTCCGGTCTGAGTTTAACATTGAAAATAAAAGCGCTATGCTCTGTCTTCGCAACACTATACGCAACGTGTGTTTGATTCTTTTATTATGAATGTCCATTATCGCACTTGCATATTTAGTGTCAGTATGTGAAAGAACTAAGCATTTCACTTCTAGACAAGTCACTAAACGATGTCTTCCCCAGAAAGAATTTTTTTTTGGCAAGTGGGTGGGGATCAAAATGTCTAGGTGTAAGAGAAGGGATACTGAAACTGCAAGATGCAGCCTTTTTGATGAGCAACCCGAGAGTACAGGTCACAAAATAAAATTGTAATGAAGATGGACAGTGCAAAACATGTTGAGAAAATCTGTCATCTCACCTATGCATGACCTAGAAAGGGGCACAGCTTCTTCAATGTAGGTCTTCTGGAACAGCCTTTTTAAATGTCTTGTCTCATATTTTCTGTGTGAATGTAGCCAGAGACGTTTTTAATCAAATTTTTGTGTTAAAATTTATTTTAAAATGGCTCTGGTTATACCTTGAGCCCAGGGCAAAGATATTAACACCTTCTCCTCTGTCAAATTCCAACAGTGTGAATGTTTAAGCTAAAGAACCTGCGAACATAATCATGATCGAACCTTTATTTTGAAGAATGACAACCGGAGCTCAGTTAATTTCTACTGCTGTCCTAATATCGGTAGAAACATTTGAATGTGCTAGAGATGCTAAGGCTTGTTTTAAAAGGCAACGTTAGACTGCTTACGTTACGTTTGCAAATTCGATTCCTAGATAAAGACAGAAACAATGGACTCAAAGAAATGTCAGATCAAGCCTCCCATTGTCATTATCTGCTTACTGGTTGCACCAATCAGTCTTTTAGCTAGCAGCTAGCTACCGGCTTAACTAGCCTCTAAGCTAAGGAAGAGGATTTTTTAAGTGCATTGACTTTCTAACAAAATGCATGAGCCAGAGAATCTTGTTTTGAAAAAGTTAGGGTGAAATCATTTTTTCTCATATACATAATTAATTGAGTCTAATCTGTACACATACTATCTTGAGTTAGCCTATATTTAAAGAAGATAATATGCTTTATAGACAGCAGGGAATGCAACATAACCCTACCCCTTGTTAATAATTGAGACAGGGTTGCATGAAAGACTGTCAGTCACTTAGTCAAGTCCAGCTCTTATAGGCTGACTGTTTGCCACAGCCAACAAACTAAATTATGCTGGGCTGAAATGCTGGTTTGGTTCCATTCAAGGTTTGTAACATTCTATCTATAGCAGGATCAGCTGAGAGAACCAAAATTTTTGTTTCTCCAACAAAAGCAGTTTCAATGTCTCCTTTATATTGTCTTCTCACCAGAATGGCCTTGTTATCTTGGTTCTAACAACTGTGCGTTGCAGACTTTAACAACCTAAATCTCTATTTTTGTCAAACGTCTTGATTGGGTTATACCTGCCAGTAGTCCTGGTCCTGCCCATACAGCTCCATGCAACTAATCCCTGCAAGTGTTTAATGACCTGGCCACTCAGTTTAAGGCCTAGCCGACAATCATTGGTTCTGTGTGTTGTCAATCATGCCTTATGCAAAATGTGTTCAGGAGCTCTTGATGTTGTTTTGTAGTGGTGGAGGGGTTGGCCCTGTTGGACCTGGGGGTGTCCCCCTACTCTGGAGACGTGTTCCATGAGGTGAGGCCATTTTACTTTCGCAGTTTGAATATGTGGTCTAATTAGCAGGTTTACTTTGAAAGATACGATCAACTAATAGTAACTACACTAAGATGAGCAGAAACAATTAAATTGTGAACTTGACTGAATTCTTTGTCTAATTCCTCTTTCAGACTCCCCTCATTATATACCTCTTTCACTTTGTTATTGATTATGCCGAGATTACGTTTATGGTGAGCATTGTGTTTGAATACATAACACAGACCTCTTACATTGTACAGTTGATATAACATACCAGAGTTGATATCAAAGCTAGAATAAAAAGAACTGCTGGTCATAATTAATGCTTGTCCTCCCTCCTGGTCCATTCCAGCTAGCTGACATTATCACAGCTATAGCTCTTTACCTGGCTGTAAAGGACTACAACAAACATGTGGTAAGATGCCCCTCTCAAAGGCTGCAAGGCTTTACTAACATACTAACTGTTTTCACTTGGTCCCTTGTCCTGACTAAAGCTAGCCTGCTGTACCAACCATTCATTAGCATGATAGGATGATGATGATAGTATGAGCGTGACACAGAGTTGTGAGTCTTTCTTATGAAATCATCTTTTCTATTTGATAGTATTTCATAATACATCCCGTGGCAGTGGTGTAGTGAAGCGTATGGTCTGCGGTGTTATTCTGTTGCAGTTCAGAAAGCAGAAATATGCCCTGGAGGCTGACCGCTACCCCCTGGACTGCCTGGAGCTCATCCGTTCTCCTAAGGAGATGTACTACATCCCCCTAAAGGTGGCTATGTTGTGAGTACACTCTACTCTCTGACATTCTTGGTAGAACAGAGTTTTAAACAAAGACACTCTGATGTTTATTGTCCTAGTTTCATGGGGGGTCCATGTTTCCAGAATACGTTGTAGGAGAATGTACAGACCCCTACTCCTATAAGGCTTCATGTCAATTTAGGCTGAGTATATTATCCATACCACGATCACTTGTGTCTGTTCTCTCCCACCCGTCAGTTACCTGTTGAACCCGTTCACCATCCTGTCCTGCGTGGCCAAGTCGACATGTGGCCTGAACAATGCAGTCATCGCCCTCTATATCCTCTCCACCATTAGAGGTACTCCCAAACTGCAACCCTGCTTGTTTTTTTTACTATTAAAAGGTATGAAAAAGTGTTTTAGAACACAGAAGGCCTGTGGTAGGACGCTGTCTGTAATGTACTGAAAATGGACCATTTTCTTGTTACTGTAGTTTACCAGACACCTCTCTTTTGATTCTTCCTGGTGTAGTATGTATCCATTTGAGGACCTTTGTTTTCTCTGTAGGAAGTGCCTTGCTGAGTGCCATCTTCCTAGCCTTGGCTACATATCAGTCTATCTACCCACTAACGCTGTTTGCCCCAGCCCTACTGTACCTCCTGCAGGTATGTAAAGACACACACAGACACGCACAGCATTCACGGCATTCATCGTCTTCACCCTCCGCATCCTTTGCTTCTTCACTTCTTGCTCCTCACCTACCTTCCCTTCTCTCTGCTCCTCCCTCCATCTCTTCCCCATCTCCCCTCCAGAGGTTGTACATCCCAGTAAACATCCAGAGGCCCAGTTTCTGGTTCTTCACCCTGCAGTACAGCTTCATGTACCTGGGCAGTCTGTGTGTGCTGGTCTGCTTGTCCTTTTTCCTGCTGGGCTCCTGGGACTTCCTGTTCTCCGTCTACGGCTTCATGTAAGTACAGACCAGCCAGGGGAGAGCTCCCTTTACACTACTGTTGCAACCGTGATTGGATACTTTGCCTTATAAGAGTGCAGGGAACAAGAAAACACTTGTTTTTATAACTGTGTGGCAGAATTTTGACTTTGCTTTCTGGACAATGAAAATAGTTAATACACAAAACTAGGTATTTGTATACAACCACTGTTTAAAAAGAAAGAAGCAACGAGATGGTTAACTTACCTCCCTTTGTTTTGGGATGTGGAAAGTAGGTCTAGTGTAATGAGCTATGTAGTGGAGATTTGGGGAGTGCCTGGAGATGAGCTAATGAATGCTCTGATTCAGAGAACATGTTTAGGCAGACTATACTGACATTTCCATGAGGTTACTAACGCAGGCAGCCCCCTTGAAAATAAAGAGTCTTTATTTTGTGTGTGTGTGTGTGTGTGTGTGTGTGTGTGAACTCTCTTCTCCCGTCTTTCTCCAGCCTCTCAGTCCCAGATCTAACCCCCAACATCGGCCTCTTCTGGTACTTCTTTGCTGAGATGTTTGAGCACTTTCGCCTCTTCTTCCTCTGCGTGTTTCAGATCAACGTCTTCTTCTACACAATCCCACTCGCCATCAAACTCAAGTGAGCCCCCTGTGGTTCCACATTACTATAGCATGTTATGGTACAGGGTTTGTTTGATCTTATGAACTAAAACTGCATGCCTAGCTCAGCTGTATTTTAAATAGTGGGAAATCAAATTGATGTTTTACATCAGTAATGCTTGGAAACGCAAGTGTTCTGGCCAGCTAGACATGGTTGTTAACCTGGCTACTGAAATTAATGTTCTGTTCTACCTCCACGCTGGCTAGGCTAGGTTTTTTAAACCCAGCAGAAACATAGTTAGTAGTTATTAAACCAATTTCTTTTTGAATTGTTCTTGAACAGTATTTCAACACTGACTAGCTTTCATGACGTACTCTAGCCTCTTCATCCTCCCGGATAACACTAACTCTGTCTCCGGGATATTTCCCAGGGAGCACCCAGTGTTCTTGATCTTCATGCAGATAGCGGTGATCTCCGTCTTTAAGTCCTACCCCACTGTAGGAGACATTGCCCTCTACATGGCCTTCCTACCGGCCTGGGCTCACCTCTACAGATGTAAGTAGGCCTCTACGTCGAAAGGTGACGCTGGGCAAATACAATAACCTTTTATTGTGTGTCAAACTGTCTCCCCACATAAAATATCCTTGGTAAACGTTGCATAAAATATCCTTGGTAACTTCTTTGTGAGATGTCAAACTAAAGCAGGACTTTAGATGACTTACTATCGCCAATAATAGTACAAATTCTGAAAGTAAACTAGAAATCAAGGTGCTCGAAGTTAGACATTTGGCACCTTGTAAACTTAATTACTGTCTCTCGCTCTGTCTTTCTCTCCAGTCCTTAGAAACATCTTCTTGGTGTCGTGTGTCCTGCTAGCCTGCTCCGCCCTATTCCCCGTCCTCTGGCACCTCTGGATCTACGCTGGCAGTGCCAACTCCAACTTCTACTACGCCATCACGCTGCTCTTTAACGTGGCACAGGTAGAGTTGCTGACCCGGGACAGGGAGACGCCCTACTCTCTATCTGGCCTTGGCACTACACTTCACAGTCGCATTGCAGCAAAGGCATCCGTACATACCAGGAAGTTTTGTCCAAGGCTGGCCTAGATGCTTAGACTAGTGGCTGAACATTGAACTTTATGGCCAGAGTTGTGACTTTTGGTGTGATCCGACCATGATACAGCTCTGGTTCTCAGTGGGAGCCTCCTTCCTTAACAGAGCTGTGGGGCCACCAAGTGGTTGTCTCCTATCACGACTGCTGGGTGTGATGTCATGGGACAGGCAGCTCAGCCTTTAATGGTGTTGTAACCAGAGTGGGGGGAATAGTCCTCCAGGCTTTTTATAATGAGGGTTGGGTTAACCACCAGGGAGGTGGGGGTAGATCCAGGTGAGTTTGCGGTATTGGAAGAGGTGTGATCAAACGCAGTAGAAAGGCAGAGTTGGACGAGGGGAGAGAAGGAGTACCGCCTGTAGGAAGCGAGGTCGGAAGCGGGAGTTGTGAAACTGGGCCTCACTTGTTGATCCAACGATTGAATGGGTGGTCGCCTGACGTGGAACAGTTTACATACGTGATGAAGGAGGCAAAGGAGTTAGGAGGTCTTCTTTATTGTCTCTTTCTAACCATTTCACTCCCTCCCTGGTGATTTACCTCTTCATGCAATAAGTGCATCTGGCTGAGTAAATAAGAGTCTGTCTCTATCTAGCAGGCTGTTATAGCAGGGACACCAGGGTGTTCTGCCAGGCTGAAGAGAAACAAGTGGGGGTGGATGGAGGATGTAAGAGTCTGTTGAGTTGAGCTCATGAATAATGGAGAGGCATAGATTTCAGTTAGCCGTGTCTGCTTACAAAGCCAGGGCAGAGTTTGGATCGCATGCAGTGTAGGTAGAGCAGGAAAACACTTCTATTCATTATTATAAAAGGCTGGAATGATTAAAGAAATGCTAGACCAAATCTCATTTTGGTTTTTGAAAGAATTGGAACATGTACAAGGATTTTGACATGGGGATCAAACAAGCCCTTCACGCTAATGCACCGAGACGGTACACACATAAATACAGGAAGCCAGTAAACAGGTTAACACCTCCCATGGTGCCTTGCCAAAACCACAGATTAAAGACAGAAAACCTGAGCAAATGGCTGACTATGCACGTTGCAAGTGTTTATCCAGCCCGGGGGTCCGCATTCTTTAACCATGTAGGTTATTTTAAATGAGAACATTAGACACTAGTGTGTGTGTGTGTGTGTGTGTGTGTGTGTGTGTGTGTGTGTGTGTGTGTGTGTATATATATATATATATATATATATATATATATAGATAGATATAGATAGATATAGATAGATATAGATAGATAGATAGATAGATAGATATGTGTGTGTGTGTATACACACACACACACAGTGGGGCCAAAAAGTATTTAGTCAGCCACTGATTGTGCAAGTTCTCCTACTTAGAAGGATGAGAGAGGTCTGTAATTTTCATCATAGGTACACTTCAACTATGAGAGACAAAAATTAGAAAAAAAATCCAGGAAATCACATTGTAGGATTTTTAAAGAATTTATTTGTAAATTATGGTGGAAAATAAGTATTTGGTCAATAACAAAAGTTCAACTCAATACTTTGTAACATAACCTTTGTTGGCAATGACAGAGGTCAAGCGTTTCCTGTAAGTCTTCACCAGGTTTGCACACACTATAGCTGGTATTTTGGCCCATTCCTCCATGCAGATCTCCTCTAGAGCAGTCATGTTTTGGGGCTGTCGCTGGGCAACACGGACTTTCAACTCCCTCCACAAATGTTCTATGGGGTTGAGGTCTGGAGACTGGCTAGGCCACTCCAGGACCTTGAAATGCTTTTTACGGAGCCACTCCTTCGTTGCCCGAGCGGTGTGTTTGGGATCATTGTCATGCTGGAAGACCCAGCCACGTTCCATCTTCAATGTTCTCACTGGAGGTTTTGGCTTAAAATCTCACGATACATGGCCCCGTTCATTCTTCCCTTAACACGGATCAGTCGTCCTGTCCCCTTTGCAGTAAAACAGCCCCAAAGCATGATGTTTCCACCCCCATGCTTCACAGTAGGTATGGTGTTCTTGGGATGCAACTCAGCATTGTTCTTCCTCCAAACACGACGAGTTGAGTTTTTACCAAAAAGTTCTATTTTGGTTTCATCTGACCACATGATATTCTCCCAATCCTCTTCTGGATCCTGGGCCTGGACATGTACTGGCTTACTGGCGTACTGGTTGAGTTTGGAGTCTGACTGTTTGAGGCTGTGGACAGGTGTCTTTTATACAGATAACGAGGTCAAACAGGTTCCATTAATACAGGTAACGTGTGGAGGACAGAAGAGCTTCTTAAAGAAGAAGTTACAGGTCTGTGAGAGCCAGAAATCTTACTTGTTTGTGGGTGACCAAATACTTATTTTCCACCATAATTTACAAATAAATTCTTTAAAAATCCTACAATGTGATTTCCTGGATTTTTTTTCTAATTTTTGTCTCTCATAGTTGAAGTGTACCTATGATGAAAATTACAGACCTCTCTCATCTTTCTAAGTAGGAGAACTTGCACAATCAGTGGCTGACTAAATACTTTTTGGCCCCACTGTGTGTGTGTGTGTGTGTGTATATGTATATATATATATATATATATATATATATATATATATATATATACACATACACATACACATACACATACACATACACATACACATATATATATACTGCTCAAAAAAATTTACTATACTGATATGGACTGGGTAATGAGTGAGGAACGAAAGGATGCCACATCGTTTGATGGAAATGAAAATGATCAACCTACAGAGGGCTGAATTCAAAGACACCCCGAAAATCAAAGTGAAAAAATGATGCGGCAGGCTAGTCCATTTTGCTGAAATTCCATTGCAGCAACTCAAAATGGTACTCAGTACTGTGTATTGCCCCCACGTGCTTGTATGCATGCCTGACAATGTCGGGGCATGTTCCTAATGAGATGACGGATGGTGTCCTGGGGTATCTCCTCCCAGATCTGGAACAGGGCATCACTGAGCTACTAGACAGTCTGAGGTGCAACCTGGCGGCGTCGGATGGACCGAAACATGTCCCAGAGGTGTTCTATTGGATTTAGGTCAGGCGAGCGTGGGGGCCAGTCAATGGTATCAATTCCTTCATCCTCCAGGAACTGCCTGCATACTTTCGCCACATGAGGCATTGTCGTGCACCAGGAGGAACCCAGGGCCCACTGCACCAGCGTAGGGGCTGACAATGGGTCCAAGGATTTCATCCCGATACCTAATGGCAGTCAGGGTGCCGTTGTCTAGCCTGTAGAGGTCTGTGCGTCCCTCCATGGATATGCCTCCCCAGACCATCACGGACCCACCACCAAACCGGTCATGCTGAACAATGTTACAGGCAGCGTAACGTTCTCCACAGCTTCTCCAGACTCTTTCACGTCTGTCACATGCTCAGAGTGAACCTGCCCTCATCTGTGAAAAGCACAGGGTGCCAGTGGCGGACCGGCCAAATCTAGTGTTCTATGGCAAATGCCAATCGAGCTCCACGGTGCCGGGCTGTGAGCACAGGGCCCACTAGAGGACGTCGGGCCCTCAGGCCACCCTCATGAAGTCTGTTTCTGATTGTTTGGTCAGAGACATTCACACTAGTGGCCTGCAGGCGGTCATTTTGTAGGGCTCATCCTGTTCCTCCATGCACAAAGGAGCAGATACCGGTCCTGCTGATGGGTTAAGGACCTTCTACGGCCCTGTCCAGCTCTCCTAGAGTAACTGCCGGTCTCCTGGAATCTCCTCCATACTCTTGAGACTGTGCTGGGAGACACAGCAAACCTTCTGGCAATGGCACGTATTGATGTGCCATCCTGGAGGAGTTGGACTGCCTGTGCAGCCTCTGTGGGGTCCAGGTATCGCCTCATGCTACCAGTAGTGATACTGACCCTAGCCAAATGCAAAACTAGTGAAAAACAGTCAGAAAAGATGGAGGGAAACAATTTCAGTGGCCTCTACCTGGAAAACCATTCCTGTTTTGGGGGTCATCTCATTGTTGCCCCTCTAGTGCACCTGTTGTCAATTTCATTAACACCAAAGCAGCTGAAACTGATTAACAACCCCCTCTGCTACTTAACTGACCAGATCAATAGCCCAGAAGATGAATTGACTTCATGCAATACTCTGATTAAAAAGTGTTCCTTTAATTTTTTGGAGCTATATATATATATATATATATATATATATATATATATATATATATATATATATATATATATATATATATATATATATATATATATATATATATATATATATATATAAAGAATATTGATTTCAGCTAAGCAGTTTTCTCACTTCAATGTTATTCATATTAAGAATTTGTTTTAAATGAAATGTGAAAAAAAAATCTGTAGCATGTAACGTGTACAATTTAATATAACATAACAAAAACAATGCAGACAGCTACATATGTGCACTGTGGGTACACCTACACCACAAGTAGTGAAACAGTGAATTTTGAAGCTGATACTTTAGGGCATATAAAGCATAGTAAAAACATGGTTCAATATCTGACTAAATGACTGACTGAGTTGGGTGTGATTGTTCTAAGCTGTTGAACTTTGGTGACCTTCAGGCAGTCATGTTTAGTAAAATATGTCTATTCAATTTAACCTTCAAGTTCCTTTAGTAATGGTGGTGTTGTTTTCTTGTCCAGATCCTGCTGGTATCTGACTATTTCTATGCCTACCTGAGGAGGGAGCACCATTTGACACATGGACTCTACCTGAAAAAGAAGGATGGCAGTGAAGCTACGTTGGTGCTCAAATAGAACATGCATGCACGCACACACACACACACACACACGGTACATACATGCGCAGTACACATGGAGACAGTTTCTCCCCTGCACGCAGTATGCCACACACACATATTCAGGAACACAGTATAGGACATGGACTGTGGACTCACTCCTGCCTTTAAAGACTATATTGAACACTCATTTGAATTCCTTTTTGAAGAGTGTTCTTCTTGGCTGTGTTTGGAGTTGACGAAACATTACTATGCTCTGGAATGTTGATTTTCTTTTTTTGTTCGAGTTTTTTTGGAGGAGTGAAGACTGCATCCTCCTTTTATACTTTTCCACACTTTGTCTAGAAAAGGGAGATGGTGCAGTTAGAAAATGGCACAGGAGCAGCCTCATATAAGACAGGATGAAAGCTACGTGTGACTCTAGGCTATCTGACTCTTCTTTCTAGTGGAAAGAGGATCTTTTTTCCTTCGTTTTTCTCCTTTGAATGCAACCACCACCTTTTTCCCTGTATTTTTGTTTGCTTATTTTGTAACCATGGACCCTAAGTGTTACTGGCCATCGAAAACAAGGACATACTAAACTGGGATTTGACTAAGATGAGAAAGATTGGTGTTCAGTTCAGTTCCTTACATGTAGAGGGCAGGAGCTGAATAGGAAATGTAGAGCGAGGAACCAGCCGACATAAACATGGGTTTTGTCTCTGAGTTTCCTTGAATTACATCACCACTCTTCATGGATCTACAAAAGCACACAACTGTTGTATGTATGAGCTATTACACTAATCTCTAGGGTTGGAATCCATTAAGTTAAGCATGGAAAGTAGCCAATGTCTTAAATGAGGTGTATTTCTGTGTTCAGAAGAGACACTGGGACGGACAGTGTGCATAACCTTTCAGAGAGGAGTATGAGAAGGGCATAGTATTGGACTGTGTCATTAGATCTAAACAAGCTTTACTGATGTCAAGGCCAAATTGTACTTAGGATTCAAGCCTGGTGTCATACATACTTATCTCCATCCTTTTAAGTCTAACTTAATACTTTATTAGATTCAAAGGATCTGTTTGTTGCTACTTCTAATATTTTTTGTATTCAGAATTTGTCACCACTGTTGGCCCTTTTTAATTTTTGACACGCTTCATTCATTCATTAACATTGCATATGCCATGTGTTTTGTGTTTGATCTCAAGATATAAAGAGGTTTCTGTTAAATGTGTCTGTTTAGCTTGTTTAAACTTGTTAAACATTTATTTTAGGCATAAGGATTCTAAAATATTACATTTTACTGAATAATGGACACTAAATTATTTGAACTTTAATTTGATCCGTTCCGTTTAAGTTTCTTGATGCACAGTACTTTGATTTCTGAAAACAACAACAAAATGTTGCTGTTCTCCATTTGTCTAGATCTGTACTTTTCAGACAGACTTTCTCTTGATATTGATAGCAAAAGTCAGAGGGAGGTCAAGTAAAAGTTAATGAAAGGTTGTTACTGCCTAATTTCCATGCAGCTTGAATGTTTATAGATCCATTTTAATGACTAAGGGCAATGACAACAGTGAACGGCTATTATTTGCTCAATGTATGTATTTATTGTTGCACTTATTGCATTAAACTTTGATTTGTATAATCTTTTGGAAAGTGGTGGAGCTCTTATGTTTTTTAAATATTGGTATACATGCTATGAAAACTCTAGGGTGTTTTTTAAAAGGGATTATGTTGTACCGAAGAATGGATCGTTGAATTAATTGTAAATCAATTAATAAACGTGGTGGGTGCTGGTTTACTTCTGGGCACTGTCAAGCATCACATGCTGTGTTTCTCTTTATTGCATGTAGTGTTATGTAATGATGTAGCAAACCGAGGACATTCAAATATAAGTTACCAGTAAACATAGATTATGGATTTTAGCCCTCTACGAAAGTCATTATATGCAACACTGGAGCATAGGTTCTCACGTTCTAGAAAAGGAAGAATCTTCTATTTAATTCATATCTCTCCGTCTGTCATTTATTCATCTCGTTCTCCTTTTCTTTCTGGCTTTCTGCCCTTGTTCCCATTTGACATCGCTCTTGCACTGTGTCTTCTTTCCCCCTCAATCCTCCCTTTTGGAACAGGTGTTGGTCTGTTTATAGCACCTTGTGACTTCAGCTGATCAATTAAGCCTCTGGACTTGAGAATGATCACACTCATGCAGTCTATGAAATAACCCTACGAATGTGAATGAGGCTGAATAGAAGCATTCATGCTGCTACTAGTGAGCACCACTGCTTTGTTGTTACTGTCTCCTGTGGCTGCTCACATGACATTCCCAGCAGGACTTTGAAGAGTAGTCTTCAGTTGGACTGCTTGAATTTCTCCCTCCAGAGAACATGTGGACAATGAGGTTAAATTGAATTGAATGTCTCTGGCCAGGTCAGTGTTATGTGTTGATGATAATGCTCTGGAAGTCGTCCTGTCCTTGTCACTTCTGCTGCTTTGGCTCACATGATACCCTGCACCAGGCCAGGCAGTCCATCTATTGTTAGACTACTGCCAGCTGGGGAGGAAAGTTGAAAGCATAGGGTGTCCAAAGAAAGGAAAATGACTGTCTGTTTAACTGTACTATTTACCAACCTAGTCTGTTCCATGTAGATAGAGCAGAGAATTTAAATGCATTTTTACCAAACTCAGTTTGTGTCCTAGGTACCTTCGAGAGGATCGCATCAAACAATCACCACGTTACTTTGTTGACTAATGTAGGAGCTAATGGAGGATGGGAGATGGTTTAGTAAGGCATGGTAAATTAACAAGTACCAGTGAGTTCATCTACATTCTGTTTTAGTAGTTTGACCGTATTTTTATAGTTTGCTCCACTGCTGTGCTTCGCGTCTGTGCTTCTAGTTGTAAATTTGGATCCATCAGATTCTGTACAGTCACTTTCTATGTTTTGTAGTTTGTTATCCAAGCTTTATTTAATGTTAGATAGCTTGGAAACAATGTTACCACACTTTTGAACATGTGCTATATGCTTCTCAATCCTTTGATTGATTAATTCTACATTCTTTAAACTGGCCTGGGATGCAAACAAAGATGTTGGCTTATGATTAAATAACACCACATTCAAACTATCATATATAATAGGTTCTTGAAATCAAATTAATATACTTTTACGTTTTTTAAAGCACTGATGCCACACCATGATTGTTTGAATCCACCCACTTTATGCAATGTCACATTCATACTATTACTAAATGTCCCAACTTTTCAAATAGATGTTTACAGCATGTCAGCAACTACAAACAGGATTATTCAAATGTATTTAAAGGAAGCTCCTACTAGCTTCAGCCACTCTTTTTTTAGGAAGATGTCACATATGCTGGGGTCAGCCAGCTCAGCAGACAAAAAAGATTAGAGAAGTGAGACTCCATTCCACAGGCCATTTTACACTACAGTGCCGACCTGCACCCATACTGCAGTCTAGCTCGTTCCAGTTCAACTTAAAGCAGCCACCTTACTGATGTGAGACTACATTTGGTCAGAAGAGCACAGTTCAGCTCAGCCATGTAAAAGCCTCTTTTGAACGTTGTTTGTTCAGCATGGAGGGATCATGTGTGGTCTGCTGAGTTTGCATGGCCCACAGAGCTCTACTCACTGAACCAGTCAGAGAAAGGGGAGGGCGATCAAGGGTCGGGTCACAGTGGGCTTTAAAAACTGGGTGGGGAAAACTAACAAAGGCTTTTCACACTTTTCCCTGCATTACAGCTAGTGCAGGGGAGGAATAGCCAGACCATGACCATTACATTCAGCCTAATTCAGCTTGCCATCCAAACATAACACTTTACATGTGTGATATTGACTTACATACATGTGCAGTGTGTCATAAAGGACTAGTTTGAATCAACAGAAGACATCTTAGTCGCTCACCAAAGAATACACTGTAGATTCTTCCCACTTGGTTCCCATAGATTGACTTAAAACTAAATCTAGGCTGCTACTCTTCTCTCTCCTTATATCCCTTTGACTGTATGAATAAATGCTTGCGTGCTCTATGATAAAAGACAATGAGTATACCTCACACTGGAGGCTCTACGTCTCACGCCTCAGACCTGGTAGGCACACCTATGGTCTGGGGTCCATTGAATTGACTCCCAGCCAGGTGCTGTTACTTCATTATCCATCTGTATCCTCAAAGGTTAGGGATTAGGGTCAGATGTCAGGTATGCACAAATAGCTTGATTTCTGACCACTCTTTACTTGCATTCTATATTGCCATTTGACAATTTTTATATTCTCAGTTAGCCTGTTCAATCCCACTTTTATACCCAGTACTCGTCCATGTAAGCAAAAATGCACAACTCAGATGGATGGAATAGATTTAACCAAGCATAGTCTCACAGCACATTACGCTATTGGAATCCATGCTGTTGCTAGATGGTGTTGGATAAACAGTCAGGGATTTAGTCAGTTTCTAACTTTCAAACACATTTGGTGTTTCAGCACGTTGACCTACTTTAGGACTATATTATCTTTCTATGAGTAGGTAGGTACTGTTCTGTATTCCAATCAGTTTTCGGTGATAGCTGAAATGTGGACCCGCCCTTGCTGGAGTGGCATTGGCAATGTGCTCCAGCATTGTCAAATTTGCTGAATCATTTCTGTCATGTAACTCAACATACCTGAAATGTACAGAGGGCAATTTGTTGAGAATTCCTGGTTGATGCAAATATAGTAGTATTGATGTATGCCATTTCTATGCACAAAAAAAACAATAGCCTGGCATGGTCAAACCTGGTTTATGGTGTACTACAGAATTTATTTTTTATTCTATTTTATTTTTTTTAAAGTATATACTCATTATGAAAAATTACTTTGAAATAGTATTAGTACATGTGGTGATTAGGGCTTGTTCAGGCTTTTGGCTATGCAAAACCTTGGAGATATGACAAACCATATCCCTCCCATAAAGATAAGGGCTGCAGGAACCCGAGGGCCTAGTTCAAAACTGCATCCAGATTGTCTATCATGTTTGTACCCCTTTCTCCCTCATCCACTTCCCACAAAGGTCAAGTAAAGACAAGACAAGGCATGATCATAAACTATTTGAATGCATCCAAAGCCATGCAAATGGCTATTTCAGCATCCTCAACATGGTGTTATATAATCTTATTTACGTAACAATTTAGTCCGCATGACAACAAAACTCGCCTGTCCAGTTCCAGGGAAGGGGCGTACTGAGTGCTGTTGTTTGGGTGTGTGAACAGTAGATCGTTTGGGAGGAGAAACCATCCTGTGTCTTTCTCTTTGTTTAAAGTGTACGTTTTTTTCTTGGAAAGTGACAGAGTGGAATGCTTATGTACTTTTCCCTCTTCAGAGGCCCTCTGTGATCAGTGCTCATGCATTGAAATCAGAGCCAAATGACGTGTGTTGCTAGCCAGCCAGCCAGACGCTCCTCCAACACAAAGGGCTGGCTTCCTGGACATGGATTAGAGCTTAGTCATACAGCAGAGGTCCTCAATAGAGAGGACCCTCCATTGAAGTTCTCCATTGAGAAGAAGAACGCTCTAGCCTAAAGACCGTTTTAGGCCCTATAGAACTAAAACTTCAAGACCTGAAGCCCCAAAACATTCCTACATTAGGAAGCACATACTTCAGTTATAGTGCCGATCACAGAACAGTTTGCCTTGCCTTCGTGACTGAGACGCAAATAGGGCTAACCGCGTATAGGGCTAACTATTTTTATGTGAGCACATCTACTTTGAAAGGGTTCACAGCTACTACGTGTAGCACCTTAGTGTAAACTCCTGCAACAGATACAAATTACAACCACTTATGTTATTCAATAGTCACTCTGTTTTGACAGAGTTTCTTCATTGACATTCCAAGAGTTGGCGTACATATATATACAGTGGGGCCAAAAAGTATTTAGTCAGCCACTGATTGTGCAAGCTCTCCTACTTAGAAAGATGAGAGAGGTCTGTAATTTTCATCATAGGTACACTTCAACTATGAGAGACAAAAATTAGAAAAAAAATCCAGGAAATCACATAGTAGGATTTCTTAAGAATTTATTTGTAACTGATGGTGGAAAATAAGTATTTGGTCAATAACAAAAGTTCAACTCAATACTTTGTAACATAACCTTTGTTGGCAATGACAGAGGTCAAACGTTTCCTGTAAGTCTTCACCAGGTTTGCACACACTGTAGCTGGTATTTTGGCCCATTCCTCCATGCAGATCTCCTCTAGAGCAGTCATGTTTTGGGGCTGTCGCTGGGCAACACGGACTTTCAACTCCCTCCACAAATGTTCTATGGGGTTGAGGTCTGGAGACTGGCTAGGCCACTCCAGGACCTTGAAATGCTTTTTACGGAGCCACTCCTTCGTTGCCCGAGCGGTGTGTTTGGGATCATTGTCATGCTGGAAGACCCAGCCACGTTCCATCTTCAATGTTCTCACTGGAGGTTTTGGCTTAAAATCTCACGATACATGGCCCCGTTCATTCTTCCCTTAACACGGATCAGTCGTCCTGTCCCCTTTGCAGTAAAACAGCCCCAAAGCATGATGTTTCCACCCCCATGCTTCACAGTAGGTATGGTGTTCTTGGGATGCAACTCAGCATTGTTCTTCCTCCAAACACGACGAGTTGAGTTTTTACCAAAAAGTTCAATTTTGGTTTCATCTGACCACATGATATTCTCCCAATCCTCTTCTGGATCCTGGGCCTGGACATGTACTGGCTTAAGCAGGGGGACACGCCTGGCACTGCAGGATTTGAGTCCCTCTCGGCGTAGTGTGTTACTGATGGTAGCCTTTGTTACTTTGGTCCCAGCTCTCTGCAGGTCATTCATCAGGTCCCTCCGTGTAGTTCTGGGATTTTTGCTCACCGTTCTCATGATCATTTTGACCCCACGGGATGAGATCTTGCGTGGGGCCCCAGATCGAGGGAGATTATCAATGGTCTTGTATGTCTTCCATTTTCTTACAATTGCTCCCACAGTTGATCTATTCACACCAACCTGCTTGCCTATTGCAGATTCACTCTTCCCAGCCTGGTGCAGGTCTACAATTTTCTTCCTGGTGTCCTTCGACAGCTCTTTGGTCTTGGCCATGGTTGAGTTTGGAGTCTGACTGTTTGAGGCTGTGGACAGGTGTCTTTTATACAGATGACGAGGTCAAACAGGTTCCATTAATACAGGTAACGAGTGGAGGACAGAAGAGCTTCTTAAAGAAGAAGTTACAGGTCTGTGAGAGCCAGAAATCTTGCTTGTTTGTGGGTGACCAAATACTTATTTTCCACCATAATTTACAAATAAATTCTTTAAAAATCCTACAATGTGATTTCCTGGATTTTTTTTCTAATTTTTGTCTCTCATAGTTGAAGTGTACCTATGATGAAAATTACAGACCTCTCTCATCTTTCTAAGTAGGAGAACTTGCACAATCAGTGGCTCCCTAAATACTTTTTGGCCCCACTGTATATGTGGTTGAATCAAACTCTAATTTCCCACTTTGTGTCCAAATCTTATTGAAGAATCAAGTTGAGGTTTATTTGTCACCTCTATAATGGCATGTAAGATGCAAGAAGGAAATACATCCTTAACTCAAGCTGCTATCCTGTAGACTATGACCAAGGTGGAACACTATTCTTTGGTGGGAAACTGGCTGGAAAAGTGGTGCACGGGACATTCCCAATAACCATAACATAACATAACCATAACCATAGCATAACCATTCAACTAGAACCATACCAATTGAATTAGAGCAAATTTGGAAAACAATTTAACCATTACGTTTCCAGATTGCTGAATAGTTGGCTTGACACTTCAATCTACAATACCGTCTGTTTCCATTAGTATCAAATGGTGCTGAGACCCATTAAATGAGCTGACCTTTGCTTTCCGGCTGGGGTTGCTACAGCACAAGTTTAGAAGGAAAGATGTTGTGTGATTGTGTCAGCTGAGTGTAGCCCCTTCGACCCAAATGATAGAAGGGCTACAAATATCAACCATTTTAGGCAGTTTTTACTGTTCAGTTGTTTGGGGTCAGTGAATTTAAGAGTTTTAAGAGTTAGTTCGTGCAGGTTGCTCAGGATCACAACAGCCTCAACATTAATTTACAACACAGTCCGTTCTTATTGGTTACACACCTAATACAGTTAAAGTTCAAACTTTAAGGCAAAGTTATTTAATACTTGATGTGAGGTTCTAACTATACCAACCTTCTTGAGGACAACAGCATGCAATATTACTGAATTCTCAACTTCTAAGTTTTTATGCATTTGACACGTCATGACAGTGTTTATAAACCTACTGTTTGTTTTGATCCACTGCAGTTTAATGCACAAAATCAGAGTGCAACTGCTTAGTTGGCAAAACTATCTTGAAGGTAAATTTAAATGATAAAACCAACAATAAAAATAGCAACACCAATTTTGCGAAAAACTGAATATAAATAGGTTTTTCTTCAAAATGAATGTTGGTCAATTGGGTCCTCACTTGCATTCTGCTATAGCAATGATATCGACATAGATAACATTGATATCCATTGTATTTTGTTTCCCAGCCACCTCCACCAGTTCTAACATGTCAAAGAGGACAAGGAAGGATGAGAATAGTTGGTTTAGTGTGTCAAAGCAGGCAGGAGACAAAAGAAACAATTATATAAGTGATTGTTATTTATGAACTAATGGCTGTGGTAAATTATCTACAGCCCTACGTTTCCCTTTACCCTTTACTTAGTCTAACCGATTAGAGTCTTTAGACCAATGAACCTGACCAATGGAAAGTTATAAGAAACTAAAATAATGCATATGATTAATATGCCAATGATCTAAGATAACATACAAGTTGGGAGCAACCGCCCAGTTAGGGTTAGTGTATAGGCGATAGACACAGTAGCGGCCTATGTGATTGATCCATGGGTTGCTGCTACTCGAGTTCCTAATCTACCTCTAGTCCAGAAATGGATTACGGAAGACCAGCACACTGTGATTATTGCAGTCAGATATCATATAAGTATGATGCAGTGCATAAGTGGCATAAAGGTCAGCTAACAATACAATGTGTTGATAAACAGTGTGTGTGTGTGTGTATGTGCGTGTGTGTGGGAGAGAGAGAGAAAGAGAGAGAGAGAGAGAGAGAGAGAGAGAGAGAGAGAGAGGGAGGGAGAGAAAGGGGTGGACAGGCATATCTAGGTACATTTGGGATGTCAAAGGCATCATAATACCAGCATTGATGTATGCAATCTTACATAATACCAGAAAAGTCCCAGTTTAGCTCCAGTTTGTCTAAGTGTATTTGCTGTGCATTATTTGCTCCAGAAAGAAGATTTTCTAATTATGCTGGACAAATAGGCCTACATTTCAAAGATAAATATGTATATAATACATTGCTTTCTTTGCCTTTTGGGCAAGTTGACAACTTACATGACTTGCATATTCGAAATAATTAAGGACAACCATTCATGACTCTATGAAGCCTATGCTTTGAGCCTGCTTAAGCCACAGTATTTACTGGGAGGAGCCAGAGCTGTTTGTTAGTTGAGGTTGTTCTAGCCAATTCTATGGATTAGCCATCATCATTCATTCATGAGTCATGCCCTGCTTTCAAAAGAAAACCTACCAAGAATGCAATTTCTTTCCAGCATTGTCAAGTAGCACAAAACATTTATTTTTATTTTTTATATGTCAACATTTAAACAATATTTTTAAAAGGCACAGAATTATGTAGCCTATATTTTGCGTGAAATCGTTTGTTCTCTTATTGGCTATAGTAGAAAGATAGATTTAGATTTAGATTTATTTTAGATTAAAAAAAAAAAAATTGAATAATTTTTACTTGGAGGAGCATGCATTTTCACTTTGTATTCGGAGGCGTGTCTTCGTGAATGCTGGGTTACAAATCTTAATGTATGCTTAACCCAGCCATAGAGGGTTAAATCCGATGAGATAACGTCATGAGAAATGTACGTCACCATTCCTTCTCAACGATTGGACGAGGTTCTCGACGCAAAAAGGTATTATAAAAGGTCCTTACGCATCTCTTGCCTCTCACTGTCACATTGTCGCTGCGTTATTGTAGCACATGTTGGGCTGAGAGAAGAATGCCGACAGACTAACAAATTACTCTAGTTGTCTGAGATTAGCGCTATACAACATTCGAACAAGCTATTTTTTTGTGGCGAGAGCGGGGTTGTCTTGTCTTCGTTTTCTCATCGGTAAGTGTCAAGGGCGTCAGTATTTTGTTTAATCGTTACTTCAACTACTCACAGACACTCTGATAAGCCACTTTTGTTGTAGGCACACCTTACTGCGCTCAACAATCTTGCATCTGACATCTTGCTTCCAGACTATGCAATTTGCCGGTTGAGATCGTGGTAGGGAGTGGAGAGTAAGCACACCAGACGAGCCTATTTTACTAGAAGCAATAATTAGGTTAGCAGGGTCTACTACTACCCGCCTCGGATATTTAACTGGTTGTCGATCTAGAATGAGGTGACAATAACAAGCGATATGAAAGGGAGTTGATGCCAGGATGTTTTGTCATAAAACATTATTACTTAGGCTACCGATGTTGCGATGTAAACGTCCATGCGTGACATGTCTCCTGGAGTACAATAGAATAACACATTATATAACCAGTCATTCGAAGATGCATAACACATACTTGCAGACAGGTAGACCCTGCACGTCCCTTCGCATAGGCAGGTCACGTAAAGATTAGTTGTGTGTTGCATCATATCAGTGCAGTAGGTCTGTAGGCTACGGCCATCATGCCCCTGCAAGTTTACATCGCGAGAAGCATCTAGGCTACGGAACAGCAAAGACGTTCTCTAAGATACTCCTACCCTCAGGACAAGAGGATGAGCAAGCATTATATGTTTGCTATATTTGAGATTGGATCCCCTTTTTTGTAGATTCATGAGATAATCGAGATTAATTTGTCACAATAATTTTGAATGGAAGCATAATGTCGTAAGACACGGAAACGCCGCACACACACCTCGTATTCATAACAAACAGACCTTAACTATAACAATAATTATTGTATTCTAAAATTTCCCTATTGCATCCTGCTGTGCACATCCTTCTTTTTATCAGCAGGTAGTCTATTTTGGCATTGGCAGTTCTATTGCACTTTCCAAAATATTTCCCGAGGGTTGAGCGATTTTCATGTTTATGTCAATGATATTTGTCTGATATATTGATGTTTCTGTATACAAGGGGTTAAGGTAAAAACAAATTAAATAACAACAGAAATGTTGAAAGGTGTGGGCTGGACTTCAGGTGATTTCAGGTGCATTTGAACCATTATGTTGAGTAACATCTCTCAATTGTAACTAGCAATTGCAGTAAACTGCTTGTCTAAGCTCTGTTAGCAGCTGTTAATATCAATCACCTGGACTGACAAAAATATAGTCAATGCTGTTGGATAGCCTGGACTTGTGAAGAAAGGAAAAGGCATTGAAACACTGGGATAGTTAGTCATTCCTTTTCTCAAGAACCCCACAGCAAAACGGGCATTTTACAATGCTAGATATGCTGTCCATGGTAATTTATACATTTTTTGTTGTAGCTTTTGATCCTTAATAATTGTATGAATGTTGTCTTCTTGACAAATAAGAGGTCTTATGTGATTTAGGCCTAGCCAAGTCAAACCAACTCCTTCATTGCTACGTTAGACAAGCCAGAAACGAGCTGAATGTAGAGGCACGTACCAAATTGCCTCTGCCTCTTTAAAACATTCTGCCGAGTCACGCTTACAGGCGAGTAACTGAATGGGGTAGTTACATAAGACCTCTTCTGACAGGCAGCCCAGCTGCCTGGACTTCAGTCCATCTGTAGTAATAGTGGCCTTGGTGCGAGACTGGCTATATAGCTTACATGGACTGTCCACACGTAGAACACACACACACACACACACACACACACACACACACACACACGCTGTTCTCATCACAGAGAGTGGTGACCTGCTTTCTACCTAGCCGGTAGCTCATCTTCTTCATCTAGTCTCTTACTTGTTCATGTTATCAAGGTCCCGACACTCGCTCTGCACTCCTTCCTTCCCCTGTCTGTCACCCACTCTCTACTGCAGCTCTGAACTCATCCCCCAAAACCAGTGAACTAATGAGCTGTGAGCTATGCTACGGCACTATTGGGAATCAGACACATGGTTTTACCATGCCTCTTTTTGTCTCCCTCCCTTTTAGTCTCGTCCCCCCCTTCTCCCGATCTCCCTCCCATCAGTATGTGATATGGGCTGGGGTCTGTGCCTGGTCTAGTTTATACTCTTGACTGCTCTTTCATTCCTCAATTAGCTTCTCTTATATTGGCGCTCAGGACTCCATGACCTTAGTGTGAGGACACGGCCACATGACCAGTAGGACCCAAAAGGGTGCAGGTGTGTGTGCGCGCTTTGCCTGTTGATGTTTAGACAACAATGGAAACGTACCGCAGTAAGACCATGAGATAAGCAAGGAAGGAAGGAAGGAAGGAAGGAAGTAAGGAATGTAGTTGGACGCCCGCTCCAAGTGGAAATGTACGGCTTTGGCTGACCCTAGTGACCTGTGGGTGTAATATGTGGCTAATGTATGTTATGGTTTATTATCCTGTGTGGTCACACCAGATACCTGTCAGCCATCATCATGGACATGCAAGACAAAGACGTTCTGGCCAAGGAGATCCTACCCGTTGTCATCATTGGTAAGAGATTAGACCCTACCTAACTACCAGCCATCAATTAAATTACCCCCCTTTTTAAGTGTGAAATATAGACTTTAGTGAGAGCTTTGTTTATTACTGAAGAAAAGATGTTTAGAAATGTGACACTGACTGATGACAAAAAAGATGCAGTTATGCAACTACGGTTTTAGGAGGAAGGAAGCAAGTTTGCACAATGTAAATGTGGCCGATGTAAAATGAGTCATTATGTTGTTCCAATAGTAAGGTGTGAAATAAGTGTGTCTTGTAGGCATAGAGGTTGGTTGTAAGTGTGTCATCCTTTGATCTTTCTTATTGGGCCTCTCATTAGCCGGTTGCTCTATATCACTCCAGGCATTTCATGAGGTCAGAGTCCTTTTTCCTGAAACCTGTAACCAACTTGGAAAACTGGATGTAGATAGCGAAGGGCCAATCTATATCAACCTGGGCTGACTCAATGTAATGCAGTTTAAACTTAAACTTCAATACAGTTTAGGAGGCATAGTACACATAATGCAACAGTTGTAAAACTAGTTGTCATAAAATGTAATAGGCAACCACAGAAATGTTTCATCACAGAGATACAATTATTAGTAGGAAATACGTATATTGGATTCGAACAACCTATCCTTAGCAGCATACAGGCCTAAGCCTGCCGTTAAACGTGTCTGAATGTTCCTATCTTGTTGTTTTCTAGGCAACGGACCTTCAGGGATCTGTCTGTCCTACCTGCTGTCTGGTTACACCCCTTATGTGTCTCCAGGGGCAACGCACCCCAACCCCCTACTCCAGGACAAGCTAGCCCAGCAGCCCAATCTGTCACTGCTGGAGCAGGTAAACACTCCCACATCTCCCCTTTAGCCTTCCTCATTATCAAATTAGGACAGTGCTACCTTTCCTTCTGCTGAAAACCGACCTAAAGCTATTGACATATATTAACCTCTTTGACCCACTTCCACCAACTTGAACCAAATACTAGTTCTGTGGTGGTGCTAGTGCTGGTGGGCAGTTTCTTCAATTTGCAAACCTTCTAAGAAGTGGTTTGCTTTGTCATGGGCTAGAGAGTCCCTCGGTTGATGAGGACTTAAACGTTGGATTTCAAGTTTTTCTTCAAATGATAATGATTTTTTATTTGTATTTTTAACAATGATTCCACTAATACCAGCCCAGAACTAGCACTAGGTTTGCATTGATGGAAAAGGGGTCTGATTTGATACCAGATTGGAGCCTCTTGTGATGAAAAGGTCAAATGGCAGTGACCTATTCCCCATTGTCTGCCACTTTAATCAACAGTATTTTCACAATGGCTTTTTTTTTTTGTTGTGCTTCTCTAATGCACCACAATAATTCTGAGAGCTATGCATGATATGGTTTGTTGCCCTCTATTCTGTGTTGCAGCTTCAAATGTAGAACAAACCCCATGCTTGAATTACTGTATGTTAGATTCTACCAGTCTGTATTTGACTTCTCAGCCTGACTAGCCAGTTCGTCCACAAATACATTTTTTCATTGTGTGGAACTGCCAAATCATTCTTGTTTCCGGGTGTTGTATAGTTCAACAGTTGTGATAGGAATGTTGGAATGCCATGTTTTTACGACTACCTAAAGTTGACTGCAGTATCCCTTTAAAATCCCTGTATGATAACATTACCTACGATATAGCAGAGACTGAATAGAAGATGTTTTAATGCAAATACCGTTAGTCTGTTGATGAGGCTTGAAAACATCGAAGCGAATGTATTAATTACCCATTTTGAGATGATGTCACCATTTTTCTCTCTTTTTAATCACGCAGGATCTTGAGTACTTGTGTGAGGGGCTGGAGGGTCGTTCGTCCAACCCTGTGGCGGTGCTTTTCGATTCGCTGCTGCTCCCTGACAGTGACTTTGGATTAGACCATGCGTCGCCTCTGGTCTGGCGCTTTGAGCCGGAGCGGGCTACGCCTCACCTGGTGCTGGGCAAGGGCCCCCCTGGAGGAGCATGGCATGTGAGTGAGGCTAGACCGCCAGGATTAGTCTGGACATGTTAAGATTCATTCTCAATTACTGTTTTCATGAAGACCTATTGTTTGATCGGCATGGTGTTAAAGTCCTGTAAAAACTCAAATCGAATTTATGAAAAAAATACTCTGCAAGAAAAGAATTCTTTGCATGCAAAGTTCAGTGCTAGGAACATTTACATTTTTTCCTTGGCCTGGGATCTTACCAAATACTGTCACACCCCAAAATGTCATCAAGCAAGACTTTTCTAAGAAATGCACACAATGTGTTCCTAAGAAACATCTACCTTGAACTTGAACTTCTGGGAATTCTTAAACAATGCTAAGAAAGGGAGAGTAGATAATATGTGACAAGGACAGTTACTGTCCTGTTTTAATGGTTGGTTGACTCACAACTTAACCCTTACTTTGTTTTGTAGGACTTATGTTCTGTGTGTTTTGTCTGTGTGCAGGCTATGGAGGGATCCATGCTAACACTCAGTCTAGCCAACTGGATGGAGCTTCCTGGGCTTAAGCTGAAAGACTGGCTGAGAGAGAAACGGAGGTGGGTCTAGGTCCTAATCTTCAACTCTTCCAATCATAACTGAATAAGAATCAACCACAAAAAAGTAATCAGCCCTTTCCAAATATCTTTAATCCTATGTGATGTGATGTGCTGTGTCTCTCTTTCAGGAATGTGCGTAACGACCGCGCCACCCCAGCAGAGATCGCCTCCTACTACCAGCACTATGTTTCCCGGATGGCCTTGGAGGAGAATTTTGCCTGCGGCACCACAGTCACCTCTGTCCAGCGGCAGCTAGGCCAGGACGGCGCGCCGCCCTCATGGAGAGTGACAGGACTGCAGCGCAGGGAGGGCAACGTAGTAGAAGGTAGGGAGCACGCTGGATTTGGCAAGAAATGTGTTCAATGTGAAAAAGCTGTGAACTCTGTATGAAAATTCAGGTTCAGAGTCCAGGTATTATTCTGATTATTCTTGAGGTTGTCTTTTGTTTTTCCATGACTTTCAGGAGCGCTGGTGTCAGAGGAGGTGCCCTTCACCGTGTGTGCCCACAATGTGGTGCTGGCCACAGGCACCCATGATATCCCTGCCCGGCTGAGCGTGGAGGGAGAGGATCTGGCCTACGTTGCCCACTCCTTCTGGGAGCTGGAGGCCGCCATTGCCCGCGGCGAGCTGGACCAATCGTCCGACCCAGTGCTGGTGGTAGGGGCGGGGCTGACGGCGGCCGACGCCGTTCTGGCGGCGCATCACATCACCACGCCAGTATACCACGCCTTCAGACGCTCAGTCACAGACCCAGGGCTCATCTTTAATCAGCTGCCCAAGCTGCTTTACCCTGAGTACCACAAGGTAAAGACAAGGACAGGGGAGAAATATTGAACAGTATCCTATAGACTTTATAGCATTTGGATGTGTTAGCTGATATATATGATAAGCAGTCATTGTGTATATATACTGTGTACACACACACACACACACACACACACATTAGAGAGTTAGTATGTGTTATTGCATTCACTGAAGGTAGCTGCTAGTTACATAGGAGGCAGAAACAGCAGGATTTATTTTTCTCATCTTCTCTTCTCTTCGCTGCAGGTGCACCAGATGATGACCCAGCAGCAGCACCTTCCTAGCCCGGGTCGAGCTCCAGGTCAGGGTGGGGATGCTCCCTCCTCAGCCCCCTCCTCCACCAGTCCGCCCCCTCCGCTCTCCAGCGGCGTGGGATCCTACCAAGGGTACCTCAGCTTCCCGCGCCACAGAGTAGTGGCCTTCAAACCGGACAGGAAGTGCGTGCTGGAAACGGAGGCAGGGCAGCGCACAGTCATCCAGGTCTCCAAGGCATTGGTTTTGATTGGCGCCCACCCCAACTTATCGTTCCTACCCAACAACGGTCGGCATTTGGGTCTGATCCCAGACCAGCCCATCTCGTGCAGGCGGAACCCTCTGGACGTGGACCCATTTACGTACGAGTGTGTAACAGCATCGGGCTTGTACGCCATGGGGCCCCTAGTAGGGGAAAACTTTGTTCGTTTCCTAAAAGGAGGGGCGCTAGCCATTGCCAGTGACGTGGCCAAGAGACAGAGAGACAAGGAGGAGGAGAAGAAGCAGAAGCAGAAGCAGAAGGATAGCAATACTGATATGGCTAGGCTAACAGACAGACAGGCGGACAGAATGTCTGTGTTCTGTGCTCAGATGGTAAAGTCGACTGGGTTGGAGTGAATTAAACCAGGCTAAGCTGGCCTTGCCTGGCTACACCAAGTGGGGTTAATACATTATTTAGGACAATGTTGAAATTTTTGACTCTTAATAACAAATTGAAAAAAATTCAACCAGTGCTACTTTTATCAAATAAAGGAACTCTGACATCTCACACCTCAGGCCTTTCCTGCCTGGCTTTCTCATTTGCCATATTTGCTTGAAACCCCATGACTTTTTCTCCTGGTTAATTGGTCAAATGCCATTGACGCGTTCACATGCTCTGATATCCACAAGCCTTGCGTTCTCTTTTTGATAGTTTTCTATTGCCACCCTTGTTTTTAGTCCTGTTAAAATGTCCATTTCTTGTTTCTTTAAAGATAACAATATTTTGTCTGTTTTCTTCTTTCTTTTTTCTTTGTATGTATGTATGTATGGAATCGTTTTGTTTGCTTTTCTTGAATGTTTTTTTTTACATTACCCTGTAAACATGTTTTAGATGACATGCTATAGGCATTTCTCCTAGTTGAGAAGATGTTAAGTGTTTAGCCAGCAGAAAAAAATCTAAATGGACTCCCTATCCTTTAGTTTCTCAAATTATAAAACCTTACATTTTTTCACTTATAAAATAATACTGCTTATCATGATCAACAGAACAGTGTTGGTTGATTTTCTTTATTGTTTTTTGTGCAGACAGAAATTACAAGAGAGACAGCTCATCGTAAGATTAATTTGTAATCAGAATTTTTTTTTATTAGAAAAGTAGCTGAAAACTGTGACACTCCGTGCAGTTAGTCAACATAGTCTGACAAGATTAGACTGTCAGACTGTCCAATTATGATATAAAAAGGACTATTCCTTCAAAAATCTAGATATGGTGGCTTCTGTTTCTATTTTCTGCCCTGTTTTACCAGATGGTGCCTGTTGTGCATTCTAACATACTGTCGCTGCCCTTTCAATAGCCAGCCAGTGGTGCCTTAGAGCAGCATAGTAATAAATATCTTAGCCTACATCCATGTAAAACGTGTACAAAAACATATTATGTCTGTATACAAATATATGGATCATAATAGCATTATATCTCCAATTGTAGGTATACAATCATAAACCTTTAGAAATTTGATATCACATTCTGCATTTTAATCATGGGGTCAGTCTCTTTTGACTGTTTTATAAGCCTTGGTGTGATTCTCACTCAGTTTGTGGTGTATTGTACTGCAAGGCATACAGTCTCAACACAAAAACGAAATAGTGCAGAGCTCAAGAATTGGCACTCTACTGAAAATAGATTCTCATCCACTCTGCGGGTTAATTTTAAACAAATTGCTGCTTGGATGGAATACAACGTAACAGGAAAAGGACTGAATGTTACCCTTGGGGACTTGAGATGTGGCCTAGTTGGCTTCACTGGCCTCCCTACACTCCCCCGAAGTGACAAGGACAGGTTATAAAACTATTATGACTTACTATGACTAAGTCCTTATCTATTAAATAGACTTATCTTTTTTATCATGTATTTTGTACATTTATTCTGTACCTTTCTGAAACTTGAATTGTTGTAATATTCAGACTTCAGTTTTCTGAATAATTGAATCTGTACTTGGATTATTGTTGTAAATTAATGTTTTCGTCTAAGTTTATGTAGTAGATTGGTTGTCCATGCACTACAAATCTGATATTTTCTGTACGGTTTTTCTATTGAATAAATACTGTTTTCACCATGTCTGCCTAAGTCTATGAGTTGGCTATGACTTCACACTTAGCATTTGAAGTCAACCTAAGATCATACGTGATTGGAGTCCACTCTTCAATAGTAATCATTGATCTGTCTTTCCAGTACATTTCTTTTAGGTGCATCAGTTTAAAACAGAGGATCATTGTTAAGTTGTTTGAAAGTGAGCACTAAGCATGGAACAATGAATTTGATTAATTTTCAGGCATGCCTCTGATGGATTGTGGGGGTTTTAGAATATATTCAATTGTTTCATTGAGATAAACGGATAAATCTTCAACAACAAATGTCAGAAGGGAAAACTATTTTGGGGAAGTGGACGATATAACAAATACTATATAATAATAATGCATTTTATTTGTGGATGCATTTCAGAACCCTCAGGGTAACCTTACACTTACAACAGACTTATAGCAAACAATCTGGAAAGGTACAGGATGTAGTTCACTTTTCCTCCACAAGAGTGCGGTGCCTCACTTTCTAGTTGGCAACATGTGCCATTACACGGAATGTAGTCTTATCCTTTTTCCATGAATGATGTTTCACTTCTTATGTAATGCGACTGGGATGGGACCTGCCGATGCAGAGGACTATTATAACTTTCCCCTGGTAACAATCCCACCTCAAAACTTTTAGCTTTAGCTGGGGTTGTACACAGCTGAGCGAAGCTGAACATAGCCTAGCTACTATGTGAATTTGGTTAGGCTCTTAATCCACTCCACATCATTGCACTGTGATGGTAAGTGGACACTCAATGTGACAGTGGAATCGAATACAATCACCGATAATACATTTCAGACATCAAGTAATGATCCTCACACAACCTGATGCCTACTTCATCACGATTTGGTTGTATAAGGAATAAAACACGAAAAACAGCTATTACCTATGTTCAAATACTTTGTGTGGTACATACTAAACTTGCTGATGGTAATGTGCTAAGTACATTGGTAGGAAATAATCGGGTATGAGGATGACCACCACATACAAAACCCAAAGGGACATACACAGTTGGTAAATCGTGATCATAGTTGGCTGTTTCAGTAAAATAATGTGATGCCAGTGAGCTTCTAGTTACCTGTATGGACGGCAATGCCTTCTGCATGAATGGATCCTGATATACTAGAACAGGGCAGGCATGCAAAGGACATGATCAATAATTAATTAGTGTGGGCATGAGAATGCCCGATACCAACATTCAACGTCGTGTGTATGTATATGAGACACCTGAACTAATTCTGGCCTGCTATTGTAACGAATGTGTTTGCTCTCTTCGGTCATTTTTTATCGAAATCGAAAGTAATATATATAATAGGGACTGTTTCCATGGAAGTTACAGACCCAAATGTTACAGGGTACATTAAGGCCGATTGGAACGATCACCTAAGTGATTACCCTTGTGTTGCTCCGCCCAAGGACAGACCAGCCCCGGGATAGTGGGATTTGGTGCTAGCACAGCTAGCCTCATATCAATCGACAGTGACAGTGTGGACTACAAACGAATAATTCCTCAAGACCGTGCGCTGCACAAATACAACTAACAACCTAGGAGTACAATGTCTGGACTCGTATATAAGGGACTACTTTTAAGTTGAATTAAAGAAAATCTGTGTTCATTCATTGATCAACAATCGCGCGCCGGGCCAAGCAGTGTGTCTAAATAGCAGTCACAGGTTGCTTCTGACTGCTTGCAAGCTAACTTGAGAAGGGGCTATCGTCGTGGCTTCGCGTATGCTGATACCAGACAGGGAACTAGCAATAAGCATCTAAAGCGGACATTTCTTTCTCAACATGAATCACAAATGTTTTTTCACAGGTGTATCAAGTTGGCTAGCTGGTAGTATTGGCTAACCAACTAAAGCCTTCCTCTGCTAATAACACACTTCTCCATCGTCTGAGCATTCTGACTATTCCACGTAGAGTTCCCTGGTCTTGGATTTTTGTTGTTTTCCGCGACTTCTTTTGACTGTTTTTCGGTGGTGTAATTGGCACAGAATTCTTTAAGAGTCGAAATATTGACTTTTTCCGGACAATAATTGATCTTTTCACTTTCATATTTTTTGGCCCAATTAAGTATATTCTGAACGGACGGTATTATACAAGTTGGGAAAAATGGATGCGGGAATAGAGAAGGAATGCAGCGCCCTGGGAGGGCTGTTCCAACTCATCATGAGCGATATGAAGGTAACAATTCGACCACAAACACAATCTTAACTTTTTGGCTCATTAATTACCTTAATACAAATACTTTGTAAAATTAATAAGCCAAGCAATTAGTCGTAGCCTACATCTATTACCTTACGTGATTCAGTGAATGATTAAAGCTTTACGACTGAAGGGACTGGACATGCATGGTCCGTGGTTTGGTGGGATTGGGGGTTGTTTGCAATATAGTCATTCTGTGCTTTGATGTTGGCAAAGCAAGGTTCTCTTTGCTCCTGGGCCGCCTGGAACCATTTTACCAGCCCCAGTGGTCAAGCGTGTGAGAATGAAATCGAATGACTATTCAACATCTATAATCCTTAAAACATCTCAGCTTGATAGTACTCAGATAGCCTGCTTGCAAATCGAGTTCAGGCCAGTAGTTGCTTAACTAAATCTGAAAGATTCTTTTGAATTATATAATACAAAAAATTATAATTCAAACATTTAGATTTTCAAGTTTGTTCTTAGGGAATACGAATTGCAACATCGTATTGCAATTCCCCTTGCTGATCTTTGCTAATAAAATGTGGCATTTCACATCGCTCTGAGGTGTGTTTGTGTGAGTGCAGAACTGAAACTACGTTTATTGCATACAGGTTTGAGGGAAATTAGACCCTGTCAAATGCGTAGCCAGAGGTAATATGACCAAGTTCTCTTAAGGATTATGATGAAAACAGTAATCTTTGTAATAGGCATTTGAGACATCACACTAGACACCTTGCAGGAATCATCTTGTCTCCTTGATCACTTCAACTTTAAAAGGTTTTTGAATGAACTCAAGGATAACCACAAACGCATACGTGGTTTACCCTGTTACGGTCAGTTTGGTGTCCATTACCTTGCATCTAAAGCTGTGCTTAAAGTGTGTGTGTGTGTGTGTGTGTGTGTGTGTGTGTGTGTGTTTGAGAGAGAATCAGTAGTAGGATCAGTATGTCAAAGGTATCAGCCCTGTGTCAGCTGTTCTCTGGGTCAAACAGGGTGCCCTCTCTCCCCCGTTCTCTTGCTGGGTTTCTCTCACTATGTACGCCACTGCCTCCTTCTCATTTCATGAAGTCTCTCATTTACTCTTCTTTACTGTCTTCCTTAACAACCCGCCTCTCTTTGGCTGTCACATGTTCACCCACCCCAAGTTGGTGTTCATTAGCCATATCTAATGCCTGCCTGGGTCTAAAGGAATACCCAAATGCTGATGTTTTGATGAGAAACGTGTCCGTCTCTATGCCTACATAGTTTTGCCAAACAGGCAAATGTTGGCCCCTCAAACATGCAAAGCTGTGGAGCAGGGCGGGTGGTAGTCACTCCTCCCTTTAGTGCCTTAGGAGGGCTGTTCTAAGATCAGTTAGTTAGTCATACCTCCCTTTTGTGCCGTAGGAGGACATGTTTTAAGATCAGTTAGTTAGTTACTTCCATTTAGTGACTTAGGAGGGCTGTGCTAAGATCAGTTAGCCGGCTGTCCATGGGCCAGTTTGAATGACACCAGGTTAAACTGCCTTCTTGGAAACACATTGTCTCACACTCAAATATACCGCACAGTACATGAAATCCTTAGGAAAGAGTTGTATGCACAGGTCATGAAATCTTTAGGAAAGAGTTGCATGCACGTCTTGGTTTTACGGAGCTGGTGGCAGTCCACCCATGCTGTAACCTATTTCACCAGTTGGCTGCGCACCATCAGGGACTCCCCCACCATCTGCTTCTGTGTTTCTCTGTCTCTCTCACACACACACACACACACACACACACACACACACACACACACATCAATGTCATGTTTCTTCATGCAGACCAGCTCCATAGATGGATCCCCACCCCACATACTGGTATTCGTCCATGTGTACAAAATCATGAAGATGGCTTAAGAGCCTGCAGTGGATTCTAAGTCCCTTCTCTCATTACCCGGGGCTAAATCATTGCCATGCATCATTAATGATGCATAGTGTTGGTGCAAAGACAGGTGGGGAAGAAGGGTGGGAGAGATGAAGCTAAAGAAGAAGTGACAACGTCCTCGTCCTCTGTTACAGGGATTAAGTCAGGCCTACTTTCTAGGCCTGTGCATTCTTGAAACCCGTGTTCTGTAAGGCGAGGGGAAGTGTGCTTCGGGAGAAAGACAAAGACATGTGGGTGAAACCCTCCTGGAGAAAATGAAAAGATGGATTGCCATCTTTCAGACGTGTTAAGGGTGGTTAGTGTTGAAAAGATAAGTCTGGTCCCCTTCGTGTGAGTAGAGCATTCCAATGTCCTACCAAAAAAGTGCAGCATTATGTAGGATTGTGTCCTAAATCCTGTGTGGCGTATAGGTTCTCACCTTGCCTGACTGTGCAAAGCCACCGATGTGAAGAAGGCTTATTGATTTCTGTCTCAGCTATATTGGGAATGACATGATGAGCCTGCAACCTTCTACCCTCCTCCTCCTCCTCCTTCCTGTCTAGCTCAGCACATTCCCATAGAGGGCCTCCCCTCCCCTCCTCAATGCCAAAGCAATATCAACGTTTGCTAATCGTTGGCTTACATGAGAACTAGTTTCCTTTTGTTCTGAGATAATCCATACCTTCAGCTCTATATTTCCATAAGCAGCGGCTGTGGTTTCTGGCCACTGGCTAGCTACCTGTGTGTACATGTCTTTCACCTGTATGTGAAGGTGAGCCTCAGAGTGGAAGGAGGAAGCTGAACTGTGAAGGAGGGCTGACCTGAATATTAAATAACCTTAACGTATAGTCACAACAGGCCTGTCAGGAAGGCTCTAGTGGTAAGTTGCCTCCTCAGCCAGAGCGCGGCTGGAATGCTTTCCGTTCTGATCTGTTGGTACTCCAAATGATTGCTGTTCCTAGAGGCAGGCACACACACACACACACACACACACAAAATCTTGTCTCTTAACAGGAGTGACTGCCCCCCCCTCGGGTGTTATCCATAAAGCTGGGTAAACTGGACACAGAGTAGAGGTATGAAATGCTGTGATTGGCAGTAGATCACTGCCATTTGGGCGTATAGGCCGTGTTCCGAACAGCAAACGAACAGTGAACAGACCTCCCTGTCTTTCAAGTCCTCTCTGTTTACTGTGAAAACCACTGATCCTGCACTCCGGGTGCCACAGGCTGTGTGTTATGGTAAGATTAGACTAAGCCAGCCATGCTGTTGGTGCAGGTGTGCGGCAGGGAGTGGAAGCCCGTTGCCTGTGGACCAGACAAGGGTTGACCAGGCCTAGCCCCTGTTCCACTAGAGCAGGCCTTTCTTTGTCTTCCTGGTTAGGAAGGTGAGGCCATTCAAATTCACTTCAGATGCGTCTATCAGTGGCCCTCTTTACATTGTGGTATTTTATCATGTCAGTGCAAGCGAGAGGGTTATTCAAAGACAGAACAGAACCGGAAAGGGAATAGTACATCCATGGTCGTTCTGTTTAGTTTTTTTTCGTGCCTTGTGCGTGCGTATCAGTACTGAGGTAGAATGTAGTTTGGAAATTACGAGGCGGACTTCCCGGAATGAAATGATGGCGTCACCTATAGATGAAACAGCATTGTGTGTTTTGGCATTGTCGGCCCTGCCGGCAGTGAAGGTGTGTTCTTATAATGGCACGGGGATCTGGGAGAGGTGGGACCACAGACCAAGCCTGCTGCATGATTGAGGGAAAGATTGCATGCGATGGAGAGAGACGGCGCAATAGAGGAAGAAAAAGAAATAGTCAATTCAAATGGAACAGAAATAGTCTTGGAAGGAACTAAGACCCAGTTATAATGGTTATGGAACCAGTAGAAAAAGTTCCATGGTTGTGTTGTCAGTTGAGGGGTAGTTCCAGGATGAGGTGGTGTTGAAGGGATTCCGTCCTCACCCACAGCCCTGCTGCACAAGAAAGCACATCCCTCAAGCACATCCCATCAAGCCTCCTCTCTTCACAGACAGACAGTTGCCACTAAGTTTGGTCTCCCTAATAGATTACTGCCTTTGGTTATGATGTTTTGATAAATTGATACATTGTTTTTACTATGTGTAAGGTGTCCTTGGGTGTTCTGAAAGGCGCATGTAAATAAAATGCATTATTATTATTATTATTATTACTACTACTTTTCCACACTCTCCTTTACCTCCCCCCTCGCCTCAATCTTCCTACCAGCTACTTTTCATCCCTATTCTGCCCCCTCTTTCTCCGCGTTGTCCTCCCCAAGGTCCTTGTTAGCGTAAGCGAGACCCGTAAGTGAGACTTAAGAAGAAATAGGCGCCCGTATCTTTTCATCTCTCGTATTCTCACTCAATTATTAATCAAGCTTACAGGGGCCCAATGCCTTAGTGGTCTTCTGCCACTGTTATCTTAAACTGCCAACAGCTACAGATGAGACTGACTATAGCGCTAACTCCTTTGCTTTAAGCTACAGCTAACAGAGACCCAGTTAGTTCAATGCTCATTTATAATCAGGTTTGATTAAATGATAGAGAACCCATGGTAAGCTAAAGCAAGATGTGAATATTTAGTAGCATAGATGCTGCCAGTGAATGGATGACATCAGTGTTTTTCGGACCGTGCCATTGCACCAATGGCCCCCAAAGTCAATCGCTATGTGCGCTGATTGATCCGTGTTGCGGTTCCATTTTGGATTTAAACTGGGCTTGCAGTTTTGCCAGCATTTGAGCTTGCATATCAAATAGGGGCGTAAGAAAATATCGAGTCACAGTATTGCTTCTAAAAAACGATTGAGTTTTTTATATTTCTTTTACCTATATAGGCAAATGTTAGGCTAATCATTTTTGGTCAGATTGCACAAAAAGTAGTGCTATGATGTTGGATGTTACAGGGACTATGATAAATACAAATGTTGATCCCACTGTTCTGATTGCATAAACTCTATAAAATATAAAGATGATATGGCGCCATGCATTACCTATCCGCCACTGATATTAAATCAATAGGTAAATGTGAAGACTAGAGGCATCAGTTACAGGGGAAATGTCTTTAGAGTTTAGGTAGATATGATCGGCAAGTTGAAGTTCATTCATGGGTTTCATTCTTTTGACATTATAATGCATATACAGTAATAATAATCATACATAGACTTCAGACATTGACCCTGCATGAAAATGGTGTACATTGCTCACCAAGTTCTGTCCTTGATCAAATATTGTTACTGCAAAGCCTGCATGCTTGGAATATTTTAGTATTAGGGATGTGATTGGAAAGCACAATGTACAGAGTCATCAGAGCTGGGGTGGTGACTTCCACATAGACTAGTGATGAGGTGGTGTCATTCTCTTGACCAGCCAATGCCACAGAAAAGTCTCATGGAAGAGTGTACGTGCATATGGAGGTAACACAGTCACATGTAGACAACAGCTGACATTCACTTCCTCTTTGCCATGGCAACAGGAACATGATAGACCTACTCCCTGGGATACAAAGGCACTCTTGCTGTTTGAAGAACTGCTCGTGGGGGGGGGGGGGGGGGGGGGGGGGGGGGGGGGGGGGGGGGGGGGGGGGGGGGGGGGGGAGAAGAGGGGAAGAGAGAGAGAGAGAGAGAGAGAGAGAGAGAGAGAGAGAGAGAGAGAGAGAGAGAGAGAGAGAGAGAGAGAGAGAGAGAGAGAGAGAGAGAGAGAGAGAGAGAGAGAGAGAGAGAGAGAGAGAGAGAGAGAGAGAGAGAGAGAGAGAGAGAGAGAGAGAGAGAGAGAGAGAGAGAGAGAGAGAGAGAGAGAGAGAGAGATTGCTGGGGAGAGGAGAGGGGGTATATCAAGAGGGGAATAGGGGTTCGGACTTGAGTTGTCTGGAGTAACAATAAAGACTGGTGACGGGAAACGTTTGATGAAATGAAAATGGAGAGATGAAGTAAGTTCAGAAAAACAGGCATGTAGGCAATGGACAGGAAAGCTGTAGGGATGAAGTAAACTGTGGCGATTGGGTAGGGGATACAAAGGAGATGCACACAAAGAGCTAGCCCCGCGAGGGAACACTGTATACTGCCCGAGGAAGTGAAGCCACAAAGTGGAAGTGAAACCCTAAAAACTGGGAGGACTCACCTCTCAAGGGGTGTATCACTATGGAAAGGAAACATCGGACACAAGCATAAACCAGATGAACACACACATACACACACACACTGGAAGAGCAGACTGATCCCTATAACTAGTTTCCTCTGAGGTATCATGAGCCCTTTGCTGATAACCATGTGGTGTTCCTGGAGGCTCCAGTCAAAGAACATGTTGATATGTCATTTCTACACTATACTATAAGGAACTGTTTTTAGCTCTGATGTTAGTCACCTTTCCTTCCATTGGGCATCATCCTTTTTATTTCACAATCATATCTGAATGAAACTAGTGCAATCACACTTCAAAATAAATAGTATTGTTCTAAATCTGTGGTGCTTAGTAAGGATCTAATATTTCACTCTTTTTTATGGATCTACAATGAAGGAAAAGGTCATATTTGGCAATCAAAAATGTAAAATGATATAATATGAAAAGATATATCGTTACGTTATCCCTTGATTTAGTTTCTAGTTTCAGCAAATAGCCCCTCTTTTATGGTACTGATACAATAACACTATTGTCACAATCACAGTGGTTATTCTCCCACACCCTCTCCTCTGCGTCTTGTGGCAGATCTTGCAGAGCGGCAACTACACAATCTATTGTGTAAACTGTGTAATCAACTCGGTATACCAACATTTTCAAAAGGTTAGCTATTGCTAGCTAAAGTTTACCTTAGCTGGCTTGCCATCTCTGTTCCACAATAACCAGCAAGGATGATGCGGAACTGACCAATGAATACAGAGGGGAGACAGAGAAGGAGGGTGGGTAAGTCACAAAGCTGTCCAGGCCTTTGTTGTCTAGGGACAGCCATGGGGAATGTGCCTGCATAGCCCCCGTTTCACACGCTGGTGTCTTCAACTGGTCTCTGGACCAGAATGTCTGTTTCCCAGGTCAATATGGGCTGTCTGGCAGGAAGAGTAAACCCGGGGACGTTTTTCAGGCCAGAGAGAGGGTACAGACTGCTGGTCTACCTACATTCTATAGGACTTGGGGGAACACCCGAGGAGGCACATCACTTTTAGATGTGTTTGATACAGGACCTCAGGGTTTGAGGCTAACTTTGTCAAAACATTTAGTTGCTGGCTTAAGGATTGAATTTCTGAACACCCCATTTTGTGTCTTGCCATAAACCTAGTAATTGTGAAGGTCGTAAGACACATATTTTCTTTAGCCTATGATTATATTTCTGTCTTTAAATTCAATGGGTTTTTCTGAATGGACTGTATTTTATAAGGGATACAATTCTAGATACATTATGCAATAATTAAGGTGAGCAATTCAGAGTTGGGCAGAAAATTAACGTTAATTCCTGGATAGTTTGTGTATTAACGGGACGTTACATAAAAAGCTGTCCAACCTATACTACTCTAGAAATGTACTACACTTGTTTTTCAGCACTGCGTTGTGTCAAGGTATAGTTTTGTGTTCATCAGTCGGGATATTACAGGGATATTATATTACATATGACTCCAAACAGTAGCCAACTACCGCTGTTAGCTATAGCACTGACAGAATAATGCTACATCTGTGACCCTACCTATAGGTATAGCACTGACAGATACAATGTCTATCAACCTACAGCTATAGCACTGACAGATACAATGTCCAGGTCCAGCTACCTCTGTGACCCTACCGATAGCTATAGCACTGACAGATACAATGTCCAGGTCCAGTTACTTCTGTGACCCTACCGATAGCTATAGCACTGACAGATCAATGCCCATCAAACAAAGAGAGAAGGGGAAATGGGACTTCCTAAAGGTACCAGTTCACTCCAGTTCCAAGAAGTGGTGTTGACAGGGATTCCTCCGTGGCTCACAACTGGTTTAGGCTTCCTCCTGCGCCATGATTTACTAGATTATTTACACGTTCATATGTCACATACCTTAGCGCTGACCCTGAAAACCTGTCATGTACATTTTAGGATTTTTCTGAGAGCAAAACCAGTGCCTAGTTCTGTGAAATTTGGCTTGATTTTGTTGGGCTTGGTTAAAACAGTGAAGGTCCATAAGTGATGCGATTGGGTGAAATTTCCCTTTAGCTCATGTGTCTCCTTGGCCTCGCGGTGCTTTCTTTATCTTGTGACTCAACAAATAACAACAAAACCTGCATAACCGAATCGCATGTGAGAAATGTGTTGCCTGTGTAATTATATCCCCAGGCTCAAAATTGCTCACTCTGAGCAGGGTCAGCCCGACATAAAAATTTGAAACAAAACTGAAGCACCAGCAGACAAATCTGGTTTACGTAGCTGAAGTTATTTCACAAGCTAAGAGCTTATCGCTGGTTTGAGGAGGTCACAGACAACAGTGTGTGTGTGTGTGTGTGTGTGTGTGTGTGTGTGTGTGTGTGTGTGTGTGTGTGTGTGTGTGTGTGTGTGTGTGTGTGTGTGTGTGTGTGTGTGTGTGTGTGTGTGTGTCTAAGGTAAGACTTTTGGGATTGTCTGTTTGCCAACCTAGGTTGACTCCTCTCTTCCAGTTTATTTTTCTTTGCAAGCTCACAATTCTTAGATGTAATTCTAGCATCAGAGTATTTTTGGGCCAAGTCTTTGAGCCTGGTGAACTGTGTCTGTGTGTGTCTGTGTCTGTGTCTGTGTCTGTGTCTGTGTTACCCAAGTCAGAGGATTGAGGAGAAGTCTATTGACCCTACTCTTGCTGACCCCCAACAGCCATGTGGCCCCTCAGTGAATGTCCCCGTTCTAATTGTGAGCACTAAGTTCACCTGTCTTTTGCTGACCCTGTTTCCAGTGTCCTCCGTCTCACTCGGTCTATGGACTGGGCCAGGATTAAAACAGCAGGATTAGAAGGCCACACATGCACATACTTCAACCTGCTCAGGCTTTAGGTCGTCTGTCTGGTGGGGACTAAGGATGTGCACAACGTCCATCTTTAAAGGTTCATGTCGGGATTGGTAAGGGATAATAGATTTGATTGGCCAAATTCCCTTAAGTGCAAATGTATTTAATCATCCAACACTAAGCTTGTTCAGTGTTTTGTCATACCACCTTTAGCTTTGCTATGTTGGTACTCTGTTCAAACAGGCCTATGTGGTCAGAACTAGGATAGTGGTACTTACTTGGAAACGTACCAAACTGGTTAATGATGGGATGTAGCATTAAAAGGTGAGAGCTACCGTGGAGTTGACATGGCATTAGCAAAAGAGTGACAACTTAAAATAGGTTGTAGTGCTCTGCCAAATTCTCTTCCCAGATCGTTTTAATACAACCCCCAAAGGTTCGGCTCGTTTTGAAAGCTATCTGTTTTGGTACATACTTTGAAAGCCTACCCTGACCCACAATAACGATCAATTGAAGAATAGATCTGTTGAAGAACAGACTGTTAAAGCACTAAAGCACTGCACTCCCAGACTATTTAGAATAATACAATATGAATATTTAGGATTAATAGGTTTTTGCCAATTGAGAAACATACGATTGAGGTGAGATGGCTCATTGTGTGAAAACCTGAGTGTGCAGGGTTTAAAGGGTTAATCTGCATGATCTTCTCCATCCTGTAGTGGAAGGGGCCGTCACTAGGGTCTTACAGAATGGCATGCCATGGTGATGATACACTGCATTTCCTAATCCTGAACCCTCTTCAGTTGTCCTAAAAAGGGTTGCACTTTGAGTCGTTGCCTAACTTATTTGTTTTTCAACTTTTGAGTCAGTGCCAACAAAAGTGCAGTCACAGCGATCCTCCAAAGTTGACCAACCCAGCCTCATGAACAGGTCCATTTTGGGTGACACGTTTCCTAACAGTGAACTCTAGACTGTGAGACAGCAGCGTGCCCAGACCCTGACTGGCTGCTTTGAAATGGTTTCTAATAAACGATGGATTGCAGCCGTAGAAGTGATTGGACTATGAGCACGTCTAGTATAATAATAATCAAAGTGTTCTGATGGGAAATGGTTTTCTTTTCTGTAATAACCTTTGCTCTCTCTCCCTCTCTGCCCTTCTGACCTCCCCTCCCCCTCTCTCATGCAGGCCAGTTATCCAGTCTGGGAGGATTTCCTAACCAAAGGAGCGAAGCTACAATCCCAGCTGAGGTAAGCTGAGAGAGAGAACACAGAGAGAAACAGTGTGTGTACACAACAGAGCCTCGCCTCCCACCTTTGTTTCCTGCGGAGGAGAGAAACGGTAGAACAGTCAAACTCCCAGCCTGAGTATGGCGATGACAGACTCACCAGTAGGGTCATTAAAGGGCTGTTCAGTGTGTGTTTGGGCCAGCGGCTGGGCAGAGTGCTGGGGCACCGTTGCCATGCTCCCTGAGGTCCTCTGTGGTAGATCAGTATCTCTCTACCCCGCTCCCCGTGGCCACGGCCAATTAACTCTGCCAGCCAGGGCACTGCCCACACTCTGCCCAAGCTCGAGACGAATCTGCATCTTTTCCAAGTTGGCAATGGAGATGTCCCACCCACAAAGCTTCTGTACTTGGCAGAGCGATGGTTGAGCTACACCAGACTAGGCCATTGGATCAGTGTGTCGGCTTACTGGGGGTCTCTCTTCTCTTGACTCCCCTACGGTCATCTATCCTCATAAATAATAAATAGACTTTAGATTCACTATGGTCATTATCCTCACAGCTAATAACCAGACTTTAGATGCACTATTGTCATTATCCTCACTGCTAATAACCAGACTTTAGATTCACTATGGTCATTATCCTCACAGCTAATAGCCAGACTTTAGATTCACTATGGTCCATTATCCTCACAGCTAATAACCAGACTTTAGATTCACTATGGTGATTATCCTCACAGCTTATAACCAGACTTTAGATTCACTATGGTCATTATCCTCACAGCTTATGGCCAGACTTTAGATTTACTTTATGTCTAGTCTTGCTTTCAATTGTTCACTCTGAGAAAGTTTCTTTTTACCAGGTACACAGAATCAGACCTTTTCCTCACATCTCAAGAAAATGCTATGCGGGTGGAGTTGATCCTGTAGATGGGGTTCTCCCAGATGGCCGATGCATTTCCAGGACCACAAGCTCTTGGCACTCAGGCCTGTGAGCGGGCTGGTCCCAGACCTGTAATCCCAGTCCATTCCCAGGGCCAGAAACCCTTGGAGCGGGCTGGTCCCAGACCTCTAGACCTGTAATCCCAGTCCATTCCCAGGTCCAAAAACCCTTGGAGCGGGCTGGTCCCAGACCTGTAGACCTGTAATCCCAGTGTCCGTCATCATGCCTTTCCTCTTCACATCAAAGAGGTTCAGCAAGACTCCGATGACAGACTGGTTTATAAAACCTGTCAGAGAACACGCCGACAGCACTCAGACTACAGCGTTACACACACACACACACACACACACACACACACACACACACACACACACACACACACACACACACACACACTCTCAGCTCAGCTCAGCTCTCTGGATGTTTGGTTTTCTCAGACACCCCTCACGTAGACTAGACATTCCTGTTGCATGCAGCAGACCCCTGTCTCTGTGTTTCTGCTGGTCATTGGAGGCTGCATCACCTGACCCACTAGGGTCTTCAGAGGGAACAGCAGCCTTGGCCTCAGAGAACATCCCAGCATGCTCACAATGGAGCCATTCATGGCTGCCTCCCTGTGTGCCAGGATGGCTCCAGTTGCAGTCACAACTCTGGCCTCTGAGTGCAACTGGTTTCTCTGTAACTCCCCAGGCGGGGCTGGGTTGTCAGGAGTGTCAGGCTCTTCTACTCAGTCTGTTCTCTCTCTGTGAGCACTGTCCTTTCTCTCTGTATCGCCATGGTCTGTCTGTCTGTCTGTCTGTCTGTCTGTCTGTCTGTCTGTCTGTCTGTCTGTCTGTCTGTCTGTCTGTCTGTCTGTCTGTCTGTCTGTCTGTCTGTCTGTCTGTCTGTCCATGTACCTGTCTGTCTGTCCATATACCTGTCTGTCTGTTCATGTACCCGTCTGTCTCTGTCCATGTACCCGTCTGTCTGTCTGAATGTCTGTCCATGTACCCGTCTCTGTTTGTCTGTCCATGTACCTGTCTGTCTGTCTGTCTGTCTGTCTGTCTGTCTGTCCACGTACCTGTCTGTCTGTCTGTCTGTCTGTCGACCCGCTACCTACAAGGGCTGTGTGTTGACAAGAATCTGGCGATATGTAACGTATCATGATACTGGGGTCACGATTCAATGCATTACGATATACTGCGATATTGTAAGCAAGGCGATGTATTGCAATTGTTTTAAATCTAAAGAACACACTAATTAACTTTTGCTTAGATCGATACAAAAAAAAAAAAAAAAAAAAACTTTCCTCTCTGTTGGCTTTCTGTCTCTGCTCCTCTTCTCCTCAGCTGCTGCCTGTCTTTAAGTCTCTCTCTCTCTCTCTCTCTCTCTCTCTCTCTCTCTCTCTCTCTCTCTCTCTCTCTCTCTCTCTCTCTCTCTTTCTCTCTCTCTCTCTCTCTCTCTCTCTCTCTCTCTCTCTCACTCTCTCTCTCACTCTCACCAGCATTGTTGCTAAGTGAACCTGAAAGTCTTTAAAAGGAAACAATGTGCTCCCCACCTCCACACTGCTGGTTTGTAGAGAGATACTCTGTGTGACAAAGCCAAGACAGTGAGTCAACCTTAGTCAGTGACTAGTGCTTCCCGTGGTTTCACAGAGCCCATGGTGGTGTATGTTCACCTGTTGACTTCTGTTTGTGTGTGTGTCTTTGTGTCTTTTCAGGACCACTATCATTGTGACCGGCTCCTTCCTGGACGCGTTTCAGAAGGTGGCCGACACGGCCACTGGAACCAGAGGTACACCCCCTGACAACCGGCCTCTGGCCCTCTCAGCCACTTCAGTCAAACACTACTCCCCCCCCCCCCCCCCCCCCCCCCTATCTCTCTCACTCTCTCTCTCTGGGGCATAGCTCATGTGCTTCTGGTTAGTAGAAACATGACACAGTGGCTTATTCCAGATGCAGTGGCTGTTTAACCAGCTGACTGTCTCCATGTCTTACCCTCCCCCTCTGTCTCTCTGTCTTTCTTGCTTGCTCTCTCTCTCTCTCTCTCTCTCTCTCTCTCTCTCTCTCTCTCTCTCTCTCTCTCTCTCTCTCTCTCTCTCTCTCTCTCTCTCTCTCTCTCTGTTGTCTTTCATCTAATCTTTCTTTTATACTAGCCCCATGCTCTACAGTGCAACAGTATTTATTATTTATAGAGAGATCATGCAGGAGCATTTACTTCTCATCTGCCCTTGAATCATTCATGGTGTTTACAATATTCATATTTGACACCGATCCTCTTTCCCCCTGCTAACGTGTCTGAGTCAATAGGCAGCAACAGTTTAGGAGCTGTTTCAACGAGGTGAGACTGATTCACAGCGTAGACACTCAGAGCCTTGGCTGTGGGGGAGAGGAAGGGAATCCTTCAGTATCAAAGCCTGAAGGTTCACCCTAGCAGTACCAACCCTTTCCCCCTTCCCCTGCTCTCAGACTCAAGGACATCTAATATACCAGGGGTTGAGTTACACCACACACACACACACACACACACACACACACACACACACACACACACACAACCCCAGCCCGAAGGTTGAATGTCCATGCCTGCCTATGGCTCCATTGTCCAGGGAGGGCTTTGTTCTTCTCCTTCCCCACGGTGGTGGAGGTGGAACACACTGAGGAGGCTTTGCCATGTTTGTATAGAATATGAGATCAGTGTACGGGATCGCAGGTGCCACATTAAAATGATGAACATGGCAGTAGTGCTGATATGGCAGTAGTGCTAATATTGACTGTTGTTCTGTTCCGCATGGGAGTCCACCAAAGATTCACTAGTGGTTTAAGAGCTGTGCCACGAGAACACCAACGAGGTGTGTGTGTGTGTGTGCGCGTGTGTGTGCGTGTGCACGTGGGGTCTGGTCTGTTCAACCAATCTCAGCAGCCATCCCAAAGGGTGTGTTTAGCTGGGAGGTGAGGGGAGAGCAGACCACAGTCAACCTGCCCTGACTGGTCACACTGCCAACGGGGACTTGTTCCTTGTTTTATTTCCCTTTGAACTGAAAATAAACCAGCAACACTCTTGGTAGGCAGGTTGAACGTTCGCACGCCAATGTAGTCAATACGAGAGCTTCCACGCTCAGCGCTGAAGAAAATTTCCCTGCGTTTTAAAACTGTTTAAATGAACAAAAATATAACGTTTTTGTTGGTCTGAATCACTTAAGTCATTCAAAAGTAATACCTACTCTCACGATATATTAGTGTTGATATGCATACAGCGCATATTCATTCGTAGTTAGCTTCCAAAGAGCGTAGGTTTTGTTCTTACTTGAAAAAGCCCTAACTTTAAGCTGTTTATAAAAAATATTTGTTTTATTTAACATCAAACAATTGAACTGGTTTAAGCACATATTCTTAAACCACTGACAATTAAATCTTTCCATATGTCTACCGTTAATAAAGTAATTTTGTCACTGTAAAACTCACCACAGTGCGGAGGTCGAGAGCGGACTTAGTTTGAATCTCTCTTATTTGGGTCAAAACTGGACCTGAAAAATGGTGCGCACCTAGTGTTTTAGCAAAAATGCAGGGCACTTCCCGTAACATTTAACAATCAAACTTGGGTTGAACTTGGGCTGACACTGAGCGACGGCGCAATTCGGGCATAAATCACTTGGTTAACATGTGTTTTAAATACTTCAATTGTGTTGCTACTACCCTAAATTACCGCCGTTGCATGAGAGCTTTTATCTGGACCTAGAAGAAGGTCTCATTGAGCTGTGATCCAAAATTCTAAGAAATCGAGAGCTGGACTTTGGAGATACGCCCACTCATGTGAGGCATGCTCCTTTGAATATAGCCTACTTCATTGTCGCTGGACTGCATCAGAGCGACGTCTTTTTCCACTGTGTGACAAATTCGATTTGGCTCGTGACGGAAAAACCATGCAATACATTTTGTGTAGCATTTAGGTTTTCATTGGTTTCTAGACTTTTGCATGTCCGGGAAGGGAACGTGATTATTTCAGTAGAATTTGAAATGAGGTGTCTGTAGGCTACGTGTCTCATAGGCTACTAACCTAGGTCTTTTGAAACATGATATATGCCAGCCCCTTTAGAAACATAGTAGCCTAGCCTGCACAAATACATTTTTTATCAAAGTTACAGTAAGAAAACGTCTAAATCCATTCAATAATGTAATTGTTTAGTATCCGTATGGATCAGAGCTGCCGATGATTAAGATACGTATGAAGTCTCGATCGAATAAACACTTAGGCTAGTGTTTACGAATCATCTTGCCCTGGGTTATTTCAATTATTGACTAGTAGACTCATTGTATAATATAAAAAGATATAGGCTATATTCATTTTTTACTGTGGCATTATTTTAGACACAGCGATATGTTACGAATGCTATTGCGAGCAGAGTCCCGCGGAACCGCGTCCTAAAAAAGCTAAGCTGTTTGACACGTTAGCGATTTTCAGAGTACACGTTTTCAACATGGTACACTTTATTTGGGTAAACAATTATATCAAATGTATAGGTAATTCGTTTCTTAAGGTATCTGTTGTGAAATATCTATTAATACTCTCACAATTAAGAAGTATAATAACAACAAAGTGGGCCGTAGGATGTTCATGCTTATAGACCCAGCGTCTGTCTAAACGGAAGTAACATCCCGGTAAATATAAAATCCTTTTTTAACAATAAAACTGTCACTTTTAGGCAAACTGACTATTTATCAATTTGTTTTTATTCATAAACGTTTACTAAATAACAACAAAGTGGAAGATAAGACTATTAAATCAATTAATTTAAAAAAAGTGAAAACGGGTTTGACCTGCCTATTCTTGGTCTCTGTGAAGTCCTGTCAGCTTTGACGGACTGTTGCTGCTGACACAAATTAGGAGGTGGGGGCTGTGGTATTTCTTAATGGTTTGAAAAGTACATGTGAATCACTGCCGCTCCCTTCCAAAGAAATGGCAAAGACCTAACCTGCCCTGTCATGACACACACACACACACACACACACATACCTGGGCCCTTCCCACCTGGCTCACACTTGGCAGGCTCTACCCTGTGCGTGTGTTGTACCTTGTCTTTTCCTTTACACGGAAAGATCAGCTGGTGTGTGTGGGTGGGTGTGTGTGTGTGTGTGTGTGTGTGTGTGTGTGTGTGTGTGTGTGTGTGTGTGTGTGTGTGTGTGTGTGTTTTTGTATGTGTGGGTCTACTTGCCATGGCCTCCAGACAGTCAGAGAGGTGGGGCTCATTTCTCCATTGTTTATGGCCCCTTATCAAATGGCAGGCTCCCCTGTCTGTCTTCTCTGAACTAGCCCTTCCTTATTCCTCATTGCTTATTCAACTGAAGTCACTGTTTGCTGACCCAGGGGCGTATTACAGAACTTCCTATCTTAAGTCTAATCTAACTTTAGGAATCCTATCTTATTTTGCTTCTTCCTATCTTATCCCAGAAATCCTAAATATTCAATCCAACATCTTTTATCAGCATTTATGTCTGTTACCTAGCAACCCAAGCTACTTTTCTCATCTCGCAAAGCTAAGCAACTTTGTTACCGTTGTAACCGTTGTTGTTTGTAACAAAAATGGAGCAAAAACAACGATGGGCATTTAACTTCAAGACAGATTAGTTAGAGGTGTTGGTAACATCTGTAGAAACATTTTCGGGAAATATGCGTGGGATTTTCTTTTTGGGAAATATACGTCAACGCTAACTCGGGAGATAAAAGAGAAATAAGTTCCGCCCTAACCCTATCGACATTTTCTTGGTTTTGTTAAACAAGTAACGTTAGCCTAAGCTAACACTAGCTTACCTGACGTAAAAGTGAAAGTTAGGACAGCTTAGCGGTTATCCTAAAGTTAGGATAGTTTATTTAAAATTTGGGGAACTTAGGATGCTTTTGTAATACACTTTTCCTATCTTATGTTAGGATAGAAACATTGACTTAGGACCTGTTAATCTGTAATGGCATTTTTCCTAAATTAGGTCCTAACCCTAATAACTATGGTTACCAAACAGTTAAGATAGGATCGGCAAATTAGGACGTTTCTGTAATACACCCCCAGGGAACGGAATGTCTCTGAATGTCTGACCCTTTCTCTCGGTGTAACTTCTCCTCTCTCTATCTTTCTCTGTCCACCTCTTAACTTCTCCTCTCTCTCTATTTTTCTCTGTCCGCCTCTTAACTTCTCCTCTCTCTCTATCTTTTTCTATCTGCCAGTGGTTTAAATCCTGGCCTATTCTTGTCAGTGAGTGGTTTGTATTAAAGGCCATTGTATTTAGTGTTCAGTGGCAGGGGGGCGATGGCTTGTGGGGACCGTGTGTCTGGGCCACTCTGCTATTTGCCAACTGCCATTTAAACCTGTGGCCTGTTGGCTAAGTACATTCCTGCCCGGGTGGTGTGTGTGTGTGTGTGTATCCCCGTTTTGAACGCGCACGCATAAGTATAGTTTACCAAGCCTAACCCAAGTTTCCTGTCTAGGTCGAGTCTGCTGAAACAGCTGACACACCTCCCCCTCCCCTTATATTGACACACACACACACCAGGTCAGGAAGGGTCTCTGAACTGTGTGTGTGTGTGTGTGTGTGTGTGTGTGTGTGTGTGAGAACACCTGTCTGCATTGCCTGGAAAACCCTCTCCTTAACGCCCATGGCCATCTAATCCGACAGTGAACCAGATTACACGGCCGTGCTCCAGTAAAATTGTCCATGTATGAGATAAGCTGGACCTTTCCCTCAAGTCAAGTCAAGTAAAATTTGTGCGTGTGGGGACCTGTTCTGTGTGGTTGGGCCCCCACTAAGGCCCTGGCCTTGGTCCGAGTCACAATAACCCTCTACTCAACCCTTTAAAGTGTTTAGAAGAGGGGAAATAGACAGAGTCCGTGGTAAGACCATAAGTTGAACCCTTCTCTCTCCTTGCCTCTTTCATGAGTCTAAACACTTGTTGCTCCTGTGTTTTCCCCCTCCTCTCCAGACCCTCGGGGCTGTGTGTGTGCCGCGGTGTGTTCTGTAGACCGTGAACCGGTTTGGTGGGTACTGTCAGTGTTCTACGCTTGGCTGCCTTGGTGACGGCTGGGTTCTCGTCTTACCTCTTTGCACGATCTGCTTCTAATGTGGAAACTTAAGAGCTGAAACACACACATAGACAGGTGAGGGGAGGGGAGGGACGACATTTGTTTTCTTCCTAAAGTTTCCCATGTTACTGTGTGTATTTTGTGGATCTATTTCTCTAAATTCCGCTGTTGAATCGTCCTCACTGGGACTACATTCACGTTGGAACCAAAAGAGCCAACCTGCCAGTGTTTCACATAGCTTGGAACTACAGCAACTCCAGTTCGTCCTCAGCAAATAATAACCAAGTCATCCTGAATAGAGTGTTTGGGTCTAAAGGGTGTTCATGAGAAGGAGTCACACTGCAGATAATGTGTGTGCGTGTGCATGTACGTGCGCGTGCGTGCGCGTGTTCTCCTAATTAATTTCTAGCTGACATCAAAATGACTCGCTTTCTTCTTCCTCATGAGGAGTTACCATGGCGATGGAGGAGCAATAGACGCAATTATCCCTTTGTTTTGTTTGTTAATGCAAAACATTTAAGAAAATAATAGCCTAAATGGCTTAAATACTTTGTTTATCAGAAAGGTTAATTTGCCCATAAATATATTCCAACCATTCTGTTGGTTACATCCTGGCTATGCCTTCTCAATGCTCTGGTCGCATACTAAATAGCAATAGTGTTGAGTTCAGTCAAATCCATTCTAGAACTATTTTTAGGGTTAGTAACCTGCTACAGCGTCCTCAGATAGGTCTCTGGAAAGGAGTTTGTGGTAACGTCATGTTGCTTGGAGCACTGTTGTGAGTATGACAGTCCTGTGTGTGTGTGTGTGTGTGTGTGTGTGTGTGTGTGTGTGTGTGTGTGTGTGTGTGTGTGTGTGTGTGTGTGTGTGTGTGTGTGTGTGTGTGTGAGAGATTACCGACACACTCAGAAACACCGCAACTGTTGTAGGAAACGTAGCGGATGAATATGACAGTGTTGTGTGTGTGAGACATACCTACACACTGTCCTCTAACACACTGCCGCCCACCTCAAACTACGAGTCTGGAACGGACTGCTAGTGATGTTAGTTGTAGACACACACACACACACACACACACACACACACACAGAAAGAAATCCTCACCCAGGCAGCACCAGATATTCTGTCTTTGACAAATCTGTGTGGGAGTTGATGGCTAGAGGTTACTCTTAGAAACGCCATGCGGCTTAGAAGAGGGTCAGGCTGTACTAGAGTCTGGAGCCAACATCGTACCCCTGGATGGTGTCTGCATCCACACAGAGGACTTCCTGTGGAAAGGCCCAACACAGTCGCCTTTTTGGTTTTGGAGGGAAGGTCCCTAAAACACACACACACACACACACACACACACACACACACAGTTACAAGCCAGTCTTGTGTGTCACTTTCCTCAATAGCCACATTATGAGTGGCTGGGCAAGAGGTGGAAAATGTGTCTGTGGCCAAAAGGCTTGGGTTATAGCATGGTAAAAGAAACACAGCACGAGAATCATTCTTTCTCTCTCTCCCTCTCTCTCTGGCAACAAATCGTAGGAAACGGGAGGGAAATTAAAATGGCTGGATATGGTTCATTTTTTCCACGCAGTTTTATTCCTAGATAACTAGCATCATTCATTTCAATGTTTTCATAGCTAGTGTGTGTTTTGCACGTGAGAAAGAGAGGTGCACTGTATTTTGTTGTTCTATTGAGTCATGTCCTGAATGAAAAGGTGTTTTCTGATCAAAAGGGTGTTAGGTGGTTAGTGACTGTTAGATGAATGAGGCTGCTTAAAGCCCATGTTATTGGACTGACTGCCGGTCGGCCATGTTTGTCTTTCAAAGGTTTAGATTTACTTTCACTAATGGCTAGATGCTGAAACACTGAAAGGCTTTGCATCATAGGCATGGTTCAACAATCAGACTTGCCCGATCGCCCGGGGCAAGTAAAATGCCATGTCGGACTAGTAAATGTAGCAATTTGGTAAAACAAAAAGTACAAAGATTATTAACATTGGTCTTTGTTGTTATTTGATTACCACTAATTACTAAAAGAACTTGTTTTGGGGAAAGTACATATTGACTTTGGGAAAGTATATTTCTGACCCAATTGCCCGGTTGGGCAGGTGAAAAAGAAAAATACATCAATGTTGAATCCTGATTGGACTATCAAGTCGGATCCAATTTTGCCAAGGTCAAAATAAAAACCGTGTTTTATTATTTTTCAGTGTGGTCATGGACTAAGATATCAATTATAATGTGTTTGAATACAATCAAGGAGTCCTATGTGTGGTCCTAGGTGAGGGCAGGACTTGATTCAACATGTCTGCTAAAAAGGGGGCACCTCCTCTGCTGTTCATTCACCCGGCGCACACACACAGCGCACACACACAGCGACCAACTGTTTGCAGCCTTGGCTCTATGACTCATATGGTTCCTCCAGTGATTAGCGTGCATGTGTAAGTCTGTATAAAAGTGTTATTATGAGTGTCGAAAGCAACTGAAACATGTAGGAGCTCTATGTCTGAAAGAGGATTGGAGCCTAAGTGACAGGGCCAACACTGTGGATTAGGGCCTTAGTCCACTTTGGGCTCAAACGTTTGTAGCCGTTGATTTGTTTATGCTACAAATGCTAAGAGGTTTAAGCAGCCGCGGCTGTTTTAGCTGCTTGGACCCGCGGCCTTTAATCCTTAGCTAGAGGTCAAAGTGTACTGAGGGCCTTTAGTACGGCCTTGAGTACGGCCTTTAGGCTCACCTGCCCCACCAAACATCTTCTGCTGATCCACCGGTCAATGTTCTGTGTGGGAATGCCATGCCTCTCTGCTGAGCAGGAAAGCTTTTCTCTGTAAAGTCCATCACAGCCTTACGGTAAATAGCTGTGTCTGCTTTTTGCTAAGGCGTTCGTTGGAGGAGAGTTGGTTTGAGTGGCATTTCGAGCCATGCTGTTCGATTGTTCCCTCACACATGCACAGCACACATAGAGGCACACACATGGACAGACAAACTGCTACGAAGTGTTTGAGAAGGCCAGATTAGGTTTTGAGGAGATTAGAATGCTTTGTTGTTTGAAGGCTTTCACTCATCACGCTCCAGCAGAGCTCATCTGTAAATGGACAATGGCGAGGTGGATGGGTAGAGCTGGAGAGATGACTTGATCTTGTGTTGACACGATTGAGGCCGCTGGGTTGATGCCAAGAGGCCGTAGATGATTGGAGGGGGGGGGGGGAAGAGAGGGAGAGGGAGAACACCCTGTAATTTATTAAGGAGTAATGTGAGAGATGGAAGGAGGGAGAGAATGGGCCAGGGCTTGCTGCTGTCTCTTCCTCTGTCCAATCCCCTCTCTCTCCCCTGTCCAATCTGCTCTCTCTCCCCTGTCCAATCTGCTCTCTCTCCCCTGTCCAATCTGCTCTCTCTCCCCTGTCCAATCCCCTCTTTCCTCTCTCTCCCCTGTCCAATCTGCTCTCTCTCCCCTGTCCAATCTGCTCTCTCTCCCCTGTCCAATCCCCTCTCTCTTCCCCGTCCAATCCCCTCTTTCCTCTCTCTTCCCTGTCCAATCCCCTCTTTCCTCTCTCTCTTCCTCTGTCCAATTCCTTCTCTCCTCTCTCTTCCGCTGTCCTCTCTCCTCTGTCCAATCCCCTCTCTCTTCCTCCCTCCAATTCCCTCTCTCCTCTCTCTTCCTTTGTCCAATCCCCTCTCTCCTCCTCTCTCTTGGAGAATGACAGAATGGAGTGAGGGTAGTAGAAAGAGATAGGAGGGGAGGATGACCATAGGTCACAATTTCAATATACGTACAGTACCAGTCAAAGCTTTGGACACCCTTCCCCATTTATTTCAATGAGAAAGTGTGTCCAAACTTTTGACTGGTACTGCAAATGTTAAAATAAGGAACCAAAACAGACCATCTGTTAGAGAGAGAGAGAGAGAGAGAGAGAGAGAGAGAGAGAGAGAGAGAGAGAGAGAGAGAGAGAGAGAGAGAGAGAGAGAGAGAGAGAGAGAGAGAGAGAGAGAGAGAGAGAGAGAGAGAGAGAGAGAGAGAGAGAGAGAGAGAGAGAGAGAGAGAGAGAGAGAGAGAGAGAGAGAGAGAGAGAGAGAGAGAGAGAGAGAGAGAGAGAGAGAGAGAGAGAGAGAGAGAGAGAGAGAGAGAGAGAGAGAGAGAGAGAGAGAGAGAGAGAGAGAGAGAGAGAGAGAGAGACTCGCGTCTCTACTATCGGCACTCTGTTGAAAGGAAGGGCAGCTTTCCTAGCCATTATCTGTCCTACCATTGGGTAACGAGCTGGAGTTCCAAGGAAATTGGCTGCACCGTAGTTTGTTGCTGTATAGAAACCATGAACAGAACAAGACAGGTTTTACATCAATCTCATCGAAAGAGTCTCCTGATTCCACAGCATACATTAAGATAGCTGGGGTGTTTGTTTTGATTTAGCCTCATTAGCAGTAAGAGATCCCTCGTAATCAGTCTAATCTTATCTTTAAAATCAGACTCATCTCGAGGTAATCTGACTAATGTAAGCGGTCTCTAGCTAGCCGTTAGCATTTAACTTCGGGTAAATAAAAAGATCTTTAGCCTATGAGATGTCCTTTTCATGGATATGATGGATTGCTAGATTAGTTTGGTAAAACTTGTGCATGATCCTAAACACAGTGAGACAGGAGTGCATAGACTTTGGCTTACTGTGAAGGTAAACTTGTGTTTTACTATCTGCTAACACTTACAAAAAGCCCTCTAGTTTATCAGCTTTTTGCCTTAGAAGTTCAACACTTTGCCCAGACATGGTGGCAGACAACTTATTCTATGAATCTTCAAAGTTTCAAAACTCTGACATCGGAAATGATTGATTTATTGCATTTTAAAGGCGACACGATGAATGAAGAACCCATTTGTGTATATTTAATGAGTGCTTTATCTCTTGTATTCATAAATACAGGTTTATTTGCCCTAACACAACAAGCACACCCTAAGAAACTACAGTACTAGCTTATATACTACCTTTAATAAATCAATTAATAACTGAAGAAGTTTAGACATGTTTTTGTAGATGAACATTCAAAAAGAAGGCACCCTATAGATAAGTGGTTAAAACAGTGATGGATCAGTGTCTGGTGTTTCCATCTGTTAAGTCAGTCACTCAGTCCGGACATGCCACAGCATTGGGACCAGAACAAATGCATCTATCACTACTCTGAACATTCAGATGTTTTTCTTCAGTGGCCCAGTGTATTATATAACATCTATCATGGAGAAAAATAGCTGCCACTGTGTCTGTCAGACACTGCAACTAAGGTGCGGTAGTAATATTTGTCATATTTTTTACTTTCGACACGATTGACTGGCAAATCAGCATTCTGACAGCACAGAAACGGTTTCGCTCTCATTGGCCAGGATTGCATTCCGTTTGGACTATTAGGAATTTGACTTGTTTATTTGACAGGCTCAAACCAAAACTGATGGAAAAAAGGAAGGCTAGAATTAAAATGGTCACTAGCGGGTATGAGTGGCAGTGTTGAGGGCGGGGCTAGACACTAATTCAGTGGTGGGAGTGACTCAGCCTCGCCTTCCTCCCTCTCTCCCCATCCTGTCCTCCCTCTCTATGCCCCTCCCCTCACTCTCTCCCCCTATCTCTCTCCACTCTCCCTCTTTCCCCCTGTCTCTCTCCCTCTCTTCCCCTGTCTCATCCAGGGACAGGCCTATCGATCTACAGCCACTCACTGGCCAAATAGAGAGTGCTGTTATATTAAACATCATCAGCTGGCAGATCTTTTTTTCACTGTATGTATTTATAGCTTAAAAGTGACATCACCCTTTCTGTGTGTGTGTGTGTGTGTGTGTGTGTGTGTGTGTGTGTGTGTCGGGGATAATAAGCGGATAACAGGGAAATCAGAAGCAGATGTTTGTGTCCCGGCACAAGGTCGTCCCAATGTTTCTCTCTCTCTCTGTCTCTCTCTCTCTCCTTTAACTTTTCTCCATATCTAATTGTCGCCCTGTCGGTCATTATAACGGTTTCTCTCTACTGTGTGTGTGTGTGTGTGTGTGTGTGTGTGTGTGTGTGTGTGTGTGTGTGTGTGTGTGTGTGTGTGTGTGTGTGTGTGTGTGTGTGTGTGTGTGTGTGTGTGTGTGTGTGTGCGCGGACGCTTTGGATATTATTCTGTCAATAAAGCATTAGGCATTGTCGCTCGTTAAGAGCATTCAAAGAACTGTGTGGAAACTTCACTTCAGATCTGGAAACACACATGCACATCTTAGGAGCTTACACAGACAGTTTTACAGACCATACCAAATCTCCATTTTCTCTACCACTGAGAACTTTTCTCCTTTTGGCTTTGTTTGTTTCCAGGAGCAACCAAAGAGATAGGCTCTGCCCTGACCAGGATGTGTATGAGGCACCGCAGCATCGAGTCCAAGCTCAAACTCTTCACCACGTAAGACCGCAACACCCGACTCACACATATCACACACACACACACGCACACACACCCTCACAGGGCTCAGTCATCTGGCTGCGTGGGCCCCTGTCTGTCAGAGATTTGACTGGGACTTATTGACTCAGACCTGCACCCCATGGAACACATTGATCAGGAAATTCTGCAGTGTGTGTGTGTGTGTGTGTGTGTGTGTGTGTGTGTGTGTGTGTGTGTGTGTGTGTGTGTGTGTGTGTGTGTGTGTGTGTTTACTGTTTGAGCGTGTGTGCTGTGAACCTGTGTCAATATGCGTCGGTCTCCACCCCCCGTGGTGATTTGTTTCTGCTGAACGGACCATATAGCTTAGTGACTGTGGGTTAACCCTAACACTAGCTGATGTGGCAAAGCGTAGCATACATGGTGGAGCTGCCTAGATCGCTATAATAAAGCCAGCTGGAAAACGTTAGCTAACTGACTATATCAACGAAACGGAACGACATCTGATCACAAGCGGCCAGCTTGAGACATATCAGCTAGCTTATGATGGCTTGTTGCAAAACTAACAGATGATAAATTGTTTGTATTGCCTTTATTGCCCAATCTTACATACAACGTCCACTAGAGGGCTGAAACTTTCTCCCCATTGATTTCATCGGGGAAATGAACAGATTAAAACCGGAAATAAAAAAAATAACAAGTGAACCGATCCCTTAGCTGTATGTTAGCACACTGGACGGCATTAGGATGAACCGGTTGGCGCTGGAATGGAGTCGATATGGACAAAACTGTGGACGTAGGAAGAAAGTAGTAGTTAAGAAAAAAAAAACTATTAATAAAACTTAAGAATAGTATATGATTTAAATGAGCCATCCATTACAGTAAGCCATTTTTGATGGTGCTACTGAGCAGGTTCTTGCCTAATATGAGAATTAGAGCAGTGCCACACTACTTTTCCAACAAGCTTACACTTTATCGTTGAATGGACAACCATCAGGGCATCTTCACTGTGATCCCGTGTAGCAGAACCAGTATGGATGGAGGGAGGGTGTTAGAAAGAAAGGAGGAGGCAAAGGGAAAGAGGAGGAGGGGATTCAGGTGAGCATGCTAATGATGATGAGACCACAGCATGGGAGCTGTTCCGGTGTGAATCTGTCACGTCTGCGTTTTCCTCGCTGTTACGGCCCCCTCCAGGTATTTGTCGTTTGGGAGGCGAGCAGACGATGCTAGCAGCGGCAGCATTCCTCGCTCTCTAATGTGTGAACCCACTAATGACCTCCCTCTCCTCTGTTTCCCCCCGCAGAGCGCTCTCTGACGGCCTCATCACTCCACTGGAGCTGAAGATGGAGGAATGGAAGAAGGCTGCCAGTCAGCTGGACAAAGACCACGCCAAAGGTTTGCTCAGACACACCTTTTTATGGTTCAGAATTGTGTTTGGTTTTTAGAAGATTCTTAGGGTCAGCCTGTCGTTCTGGGGCCTTCACCTGAGCATTCTGTCTGCCCTCCTCTCCTTCCAGAATACAAGAAGGCCCGAGCAGACATCAAGAAGAAGTCCTCCGACACCATCAAACTGCAGAAGAAGGTCAAGAAAGGTAACAGTCAGCTGGGTGCGGGGGGGGGGGGGGGTTCTTAATAGGAACATTTTAAATGCATGTTTTCCAGGCTTTAAAAAGTGAGGTAATAAGTAAGCCCATATCTCCTCAGCACATATTACTTCCCACAGAAAGAACTGTTGGAAAGCTCCAATCAAATAATTTATTTGTGCTAACAATTCATTACACGTTTTATATTTACAAGTCATATTTTTACAAGAAAACAATCTATGCCACATGTCCTGAAAGAAGGATTAGTCCTTGAGAGAACCCTGCCGTAAATAACAGTCAAAACAGCCTTGGACAAAATGGACCCTTATTTAACTTCTATAGTGAGAAAGATAGTGGGTAAGGCTGGAACAGGTCTGGATTGATTTAGAACAAAAACGGCACCGTACTCTTGTTTATCTTTGAACTCCTGCTTGAATTTAGTCATGGTGATTCTCTCTTTGAACAGCCTCAGGGGACTAACGTTGAAGACATAATTGTGTGATACCTGGTTACAAGTGAAGAGCTACGTCTAATAGTATTGGCTAGCTAGTAGCGTTGGCTACAAGCAGTGGAACAATCCTAACCCCAGGTCATGTTGGCTCACCTGGACTGCCATGTCACCGTGGCAACCGTGACAAATGATCCAGACCAGCTCAGGCCACACCCTTGGTCGTTAGGAAAACACACCCTGGTTGTCACGGTGCCCAGCCGTGCCTGTAGCCTGACTAGCCCCATAACCATTTATGGGCGTGCCTGTCAGTGGTGGGGCCTGTGGAAATGTAGCCTGTTGTAAAAGGGGCTCACCGTGGTGGGTTGGATGTGGCTGGGGGCGTCCTGGGGCTTCCCAGCAGGCAGCCTGTCTGTGCTAACAGGACTGGAAGGCAAGTCCCAAACACCTGGACTTACTGCAAAACTTAGCCAGGCACCCTACAGTATAATACAGCCTGTGGTATAACACAGCACCTTACGGTATAATAATACACCCTGCTCACACAGCCTGCAGTATAACCCAGCCTGGGCTTCAACCCACAATATAACAATCCGGTTCTCGGAATACTTCCAACTTTGTCAGGCTAAGGACAAACAACCGCTTCCTCACTCAAGTGGCAGTGTAGATCCATGATTGAGAAGAGCTGAAGAGTGGATAGTCTCATTTTAATGAGGAACCAAACAAACTCTCTGTGGTGCCATGTAGCAGAATGGAGGGCTGGGTCCCAAACACACAAACAGAACCCACTGCTACCTCAACGTCAGTGTTAGAGAGTTGTACTACCTCAACGCCAGTGTACAAGAGCTGTGCTACCTCAACTTCAGTGTTAGAGAGCTGTGCTACCTCAACGTCATTGTTAGAGAGCTGTGCTACCTCAACGTCAGTGTTCGAGAGCTGTGCTACCTCAACGTCAGTGTTCGAGAGCTGTGCTACCTCAACGTCAGTGTTCGAGAGCTGTGCTACCTCAACGTCAGTGTTCGAGAGCTGTGCTACCTCAACGTCAGTGTTCGAGAGCTGTGCTACCTCAACGTCAGTGTTCGAGAGCTGTGCTACCTCAACGTCAGTGTTCGAGAGCTCTACCGCCTCAGCGTCAGTGTTAGAGAGCTCTACCGCCTCAGCGTCAGTGTTAGAGAGCTCTACCGCCTCAGCGTCAGTGTTAGAGAGCTCTACCGCCTCAGCGTCAGTGTTAGAGAGCTCTACCGCCTCAGCGTCAGTGTTAGAGAGCTCTACCGCCTCAGCGTCAGTGTTGAGAGAGCTGTGCTACCTCAACGTCAGTGTTGAGAGAGCTGTGCTACCTCAACGTCAGTGTTGAGAGAGCTGTGCTACCTCAACGTCAGTGTTGAGAGAGCTGTGCTACCTCAACGTCAGTGTTGAGAGAGCTGTACTACCTCAGCGTCAGTGTTAGAGAGCTGGAAAGGCATCTGGAACGGTGTGTGTTTGCGTTTCCCACACGTCTGTCATTATGTTGAAGGCAGACCACTTCAGGGCTGTGACAGGGGAAACCTCCAGCTCATCCATAACTGGCCAGCGGCCGTAGGAGTGGAACCGAGGAGAGGAGAGAGGAGGAGAAAGGAGGATTAGATTAGAGCAAGAAAGAAAAACAAGAAAGCGTTAGAAAGGGAGGGCAGAAGCGGGTGGTGATGGGGAAAGATTGGGTTTGCGGGAGTGAGAAGGAGCTGATGAGGACGTGGAGGCACCTGGGCAACAACTGGGTCAGTGGATCTTTGCTAGACATTTAGACAGTAGACATGTTGCTTTTGTTCCCATGTGATATAGTTTTAACAATAGGTGAGCAATTCATTTTTCTCTCAAAAAAAGACCAGATCATTTCCTGGCCTAAAAAACTGGAAAAAAAGATCACCTTTTTTATCAGACTGAAAAACCTTTTGATTGAAGATTGAATAACTAGGCCGACACACGAGATTATTAGAGTGGATTGCCAGCAGAGTGCAGACACTGATGGTGTAGACCTGGGACAATGAGCCTGGTTATAAAATAATGTTCTTGCGGTGTTACGGGCCCTCTGAAGGCCCACAGCCTGTTCTTTTCATTTAGATAAGACTACCAAGGATGCCTTCAAGCTCATGTGGTTTGAGGGAGGAAAAGTACTGAGTTTGGGATGACTAGTCCAAGTGTCTAGACGGGCAGCCCAGTGGATGACGGAGGGTCATGTTTACTTGCCAGGAGCAAGTGGCTCCAACAGACACTTCCCTGTTCTCTCCCAAAGAGCTGCTCTATAAGAAATCTACAGTGGGGGAAAACACTTTGGATGACCACTTTCTTCCCCTGTGTCTGATTTTGCCATGGCATGTGTTTCATTAGTTCAGGGGTTTTCAATCGGATATCAAGATGGACTAGTCATTTGGTAATTTGTCTAACGTTATTGTAACCAGAGATTTATTTCCTGGTAATAGAGTACTGTATAGCAGGCTTCATTATATCATCGTATTCATTTGTTTGCGTGGGTGCGTGCGTGTGCCGTGTTGAGACACTCTAGCGCTCCCTGTTTCCCCTTCTCTCCATCATGTGACTGTGCTAGCCTAGCTCACGTGCTGGTCGTTGACTAACTTCACTTCAATAAAGAAATCCTTAAATCACACCAGAGGGAAAAAGGTCTTTCAGACACTTGCATACACACACCTTCCTCTGCTCTGTTCTGAAGCAGTGTCTGTATCTGTGTCTGTGTCTGTCTGTATGTATGTGTGTCTGTCTGTGTTGTTTATGTGTGTCTGTATGTGTTGTGTACGTGTGTCTGTGGCTGTATGTGTGGGCCTTCAAATCTTGTCCCCGGTTACCAGCTGGGTAAGGTTTTGGCTCCATGGCAACATATAATCAGCGCGTACACACACACACACTCACACAGATACACATATGCTTGTGTTTTGGCCTTGACTCTGGTCCTGTTGAGGCCAAATACCAGCCTGTTGTTTTACAGCATTCGTTTCATCCTCAGAACTATGTTTATGGGCAACAGCTGACTTACTCCTTTTTAAGGAGCCTCTGGGACCAATGGGGAATATAGAGTTATACTGCCCTCCGGTGGCTAGAGCACACCACAGCATTCCCTGACTGCTAAATGGAGTTCTCTTTGTGTTCCCCAGGGAAGGGTGAGGGGCACACACATGGGTTTGTAGTTCCTAACTATTGGTTCCTACCTTTGTTTCCCCAGGGAAGGGTGAGGTGCGGGGACAGCTGGACTGTGCTCTGCAGGATGTGAACGAGCGCTACGCTGTGCTGGAGGAGACTGAGAAGAGGGCCGTGTGCAGAGCCCTCATCGAGGAGAGGAGCCGATACTGTTCCTTTGTTACCATGCTGAAACCCGTGCTGGTGAGGGGTGTGTGTGTGTGTGTGTGTGTGTGTGTGTGTGTGTGTGTGTGTGTGTGTGTGTGTGTGGGTGTGGGTGTGGGTGTGGGTGTGGGTGTGGGTGTGGGTGTGGGTGTGGGTGTGGGTGGGTGGGTGGGTGGGTGGGTATGCGGCTGTACAATGCAAATACGTAATCCTTAATGCAAGTTGTGTGTGTGTGTGTGTGTGTGTGTGTGTTCAGGATCATGAGATTAGCATGCTTGGAGAGGTGACCCACCTACAGACCATTCTAGAAGACCTGGCCAACCTGACAGCAGAGCCCACCAAGCTACCACCCGCCAGTGAACAGGTAACACACACACACACACACACACACACACACACACACACACACACACAGCTTACCTAACACCATCTCTTTTCTTCTCCTTTCAGGTGATTCTGGACCTGAAGGGCTCTGACTTCAACTACAGCTACCAGACTCCTCCTGCCTCCCCCAGCAACAGCCTGTCTCGCAAGAGCAGCATCAGCAGGTATCACTCACTCACTTACTCACTCACAAACACTCACTCACTCACACACTCACACCACTACAGTGAGATCGGAGTGGCTCTCAGATGGTCAGTTCTGACTACGGATAGTGTTTGATCTGATTCAGCCCAGTTCAGTGACTAGAACAGTCTGTATACTCAGCTCGGCTGTAAATAGTATCTAAGCATAGGATGGTATCTAAGCAAAGAAGGATGGGTAGAATCCAGACTCTTACGTAGCCTGCCAGGACAAACAACAGGTTAGGTCTAGGAGTATGGCAGTGTTGAACCATGTCCGGCTGTAGTTCTTTTCTTATTTAATTTGACTTATTACTGTGACTTTTGGTTTTGGCCTCACTTTCTAGATCAGTAAACGATAGCGTCCAGTGTTAGGGTTACACCTACTGTAGTCCAGTGTTATTATAGAGGAAACGGCAGAGGACGCTTAGTTGAATCTTTTTTTCTCTGTCTCTGTGTCTCTCTCTCGCTCTCGCTCTCCCTCTCTTGGTGTAGTAACTACCAGTCTACCTCAGTGCGACATGTCCCCTCCCTGGACTCCATCTCCTGTGCTGTGGACGGCATCCACCTCCGCCCAACCTCTCTGGAGCCTGGACAGGTAATTGACACACACACACACACACACACACACACACACACACACACACACACACACACACACACACTACATGCAGGGAACATTCCGACATGTTCAAGCATACACTACGAATCATGCAAAGACACCCAAGATGAGGCACAGCCACAGTTCAAAGGGAGACGGCCCCTCCCACTTCCCCGTCGGCAGCCCCGCCCACTAACGGTGTGTTT
>CM030173.1:22622020-22688034 GCA_017639675.1 Aplochiton taeniatus
AGCTCCAGCAGCAACAACAAATACAGCAACAAGTACAGAATCAGACACAAATACAGCAACAGCTACAACAACAAGAAATACAGCTACAAGTACAGCAACAACTTCCTCAACAGCCACAAATACAGCAGCAACAAGTGCAGCAGCAACAACAAATGCAGCTGCAGCAAGTACAGCACCAGCCACAAATACAGCTGCAACAGCAAGTACAACACCAATTTCAGCAGCAACAACAGTTACAGCAACAAGAATTACAGCTGCAGCAGCAACAACAACAACTGCAACTACAACAACAGCAGCAGCAACAACAACAGTTTCTGCAGCAGCAGTCATTGTCCCAGCAAACACAAACCCAACAGCAGCTTCGGGAGGCAGCCAACTACCAGCAGTCACAAGATGCCCGGTATTCCCAATATCCACCCCAACAGTACCAGATCAATTATCAACAGCAGCCTCCCCACCCTGCCTCCGCCCGCCAGGCGAACCAGCCCCGGCCCCCCAGCCCTGTCCTCCTGCCCCAGGAGGAGCCTCCCCACGAGGACTCCGAGCCCTGGGAGGGGATGGGCGGTGGGGGGACCATGCTCACCATGATCAGGGGGGTAAAACTCAGACGGACCGTCACCAACGACCGTTCAGCCCCCTTCATACCACCTCCTTCCAACCACCAGTGAGCCCCGGATTGGAAAGATCTCCACCAACACAGACGTATGCTGCCAGGTTTAATACAGCCAGAATCGTGTCCTCCTGCGTACCAGGGAAGGGGAGGTGCAGGAACGATGGATGATGGGAGGATGGAGAACTCACCCAGACTCAGCTGGTGTCCAGTGTGTTGTTGAACATAGAGACACATACCTGCCACTGATGGCCTGTTTATTTTTTCAATTGTTCGGCTTCCTTTTAGTTTGTTTTTCAAAGTTGAGTTGGTGGATTTCAAAGAGGACACCATGACCTTTTGCCTCCATATGTTTGTGTCTGAACTCCAGATAAAGTTTGAACTGTTCTATTCTCCAATCAAAACGTTCCCCGGATCGGTGCTGAGTGATGATTGGTTGTTTGGATTGTGATTATCTCCCAGATCAAACGCTGCCTTCGTACAAATCCGACCAGGACCAATCCTTGTTCAGATACCTTGATAAAACACAATGGGGTTTGTTCCAGACACTCTAGTTGACTCATTCTTTGATTCCATGTTGCGTTTTGCAAACTCACAGAGACAGATTATATTGAGTTGGATTCTCCTCCTCTTTGGCCCAGGGCTGAGTTTAAGTTGCTAAAAGTTCTTCCTTTCCATCCAACCATTTTGTTAAGTCAGAAAGGAGATATGAAAGGGTTGTCTGTGGGTTCTTTACCGATGTGTGGCTCAGAGGCTACAGCTCCTTTCTGAAGAGGAGCAAACCTTTATATTGGCTATGGAGATATATGCCTGGCTTTGCATTAGTTAGATTGCTGTTTTTGTGATCAATTGATCATTGAACTGTTAGGAACCAACATGGCCCGAATCATCTGTACATATTAGCGTGGTATTAGGAGATATCTCAATTTTATTTTTTGCTGTACTTATTAGATGCTATTATAGAAACTTGGCACTGGCATCTTTTTCTCAGTCGTCTTATTTTTATACTAAGATCCAAGGATGCCGAAGAGGGCACTAGACAGAGAATCTGGGCCGTTCGCAGCTGATCTCAGAGCAGCTCTGTGCAGAGACTGGTGCTCTGGAGATGGACTGGTATATACATACGTACTGACACCCGTCACCCGATGGAGGAGGAGGAGAGATGGACTGAACGGACTGAATGTTTTCCTTCCTCAGCTTTAAGTCCCCTATTTGATCAACAGCTGGTTGGTTTCCTGTTTCTCCCTGTACTGTAGATCAACGGTGGCTTACTGTATGCTTACAGCTGGCTTTGCTATTTATTTAGGTTTTATTTGAGCTTTTTGTTTTTATTGTTCTATACCCACATCCCCGTGTGTGTGTGTGTGTGTGTGTGTGTGTGTGTGTGTGTGTGTGTGTGTGTGTGTGTGTGTGTGTGTGTGTGTGTGTGTGTGTGTGTGTGTGTGTGTGTGTGTGTGTGTGTGTGTGTGTGTGTGTGATGAATGGCGACTGTGGTTGGTCCTTCTGCGCTCAGGACAGCGGTGAGCTCACACCTGAGCGTGATGGGGACAGATTTCTCAGGTTTTCTCTCTGAAGCGTAACACTTTAACCTTGAGACCAGTTCCAATGCCCAAGGCCTCAATCATTTACAGTTTGATGTACTGTTTTATTACTTTCCTTCAATGTGAACATTAATCCTTTGGTGTTTTTTTCCAAACAATATTCTCTACTTTGGGTTCACATTCTTTCAATATATGTTCAGATTTTTATGCCTGTCGTTTCAGAAGAAGATTTATGTAGGTTTAGACGAAAGCCATCTGTCACTGAGGAGGCCATCTTCTCTAACAGGAGGGACAGCACTACCATTTCCTCCCACAGACATACCAGAGGGAGAGTTAGAGGTGTGTGTGGGCGCTGTCTACCCCTGAGGGTGTGTGCACGGCTCATAATGACAGGGGAGTGAGGCGTGGCACTCTCTTTTCTAGTCCATTGCCAGATGGATGGCTTTGCTGTGGCTCTTTCCAAATGAACAGCTCCTGTTGCTGTGGGTAACAGCCCCTTGTCATTAGGTAGAGCTGGCCGCAGCGCCGGGGCAACCCAGAGGAGGTTGGAGAAGGACACAGAGATGAGGAAGGTAGGGGCCTGCTTCTAAGCAGGCCCTCAGTGTCTCCACTCCAAACGGGGCAGGACCCAGCTGGTCTGGGTAGGGTCGGCCTCCGTCTCCTCTTCCCTGCACCGTGTGTGGGTGTGGGGGTGGGGGTGGGGGTGGGGGTGTGTGTGTATGTATGTGTGTGTGGAGGGGGAGGAGGAGGAGGGAGAGAGACACCCGTAAAGTGACACCCCTGCCTCACACCTGTTGCCCAGGCCAAACAAATGGAACTTTTGGTCTGCCCAGGCGTTTTAGTGGCTTCCCTCCTACTCTTGGGTATACAACCACACACACACACACACACACACACACACACACACACACACACACACACACAGACAGAGTGTAGTGTTTATGTAGAAGGGGTGTGTCCTGCAGCATAATGCAGGAGAGCTTAGCCTTCAGGGCTGGGTCGACTGTAGTGATCCTCTCTGTGTGTTTAACATGAGTTGTGTTGTCCAGGGTGGAGGGTGAAGAAGCAGGGTGTCAGACTCAGAGTAAGCATGGCCTTTGGTTTCAGGACGCTAGTAAAAATCTGTTAAGTGGAAGCTTCTTAAACCTGACCAACCACCGTGTGTGTCCGTGTGTCCGTGTGTCCGTGTGTCCGTGTGTCCGTGTGTCCGTGTGTCCGTGTGTCCGTGTGTCCGTGTGTCCGTCTGTGTGTCTGTGTTTCCTCACTGAGAGTTGACCTCTCTGTTCCTAGTCTCACCACTATGTCATCAGGTCTGGACATCACAATCATAACAGTTGTTGGCCTAAAGGCCTCCTCCATGGTTTGTTTCCTTTCTAACCTGTGACGGTCCTTGTTTGATAACCTCCTATTCCCCCCATTCCATTCTCAAATATATATGAAAATATTTTGCAAATATTTGGAATTAAACTTTTCAGATGTTTTTTTTTTTTTTTTTTTACAAAAACTGTTTCAAATGTTTGAAGACCAGTTGAGATCTGTATTTATGCTTCCTTTGTGTCTGTCTCCCCTTGCGTCTGGTGGTCCAGCTCAAGCCTTAAATCAACACCATTTTGTGTTTCCAAAATAAAAATCCGTTCTGAAAGGTTCTGGGTCTCTTTGTGTTTTATTAGTTTCAAACAAGGTGTTTCCTGCTGTCAAAACACACTACTGGGAGATGGCTGTGTGTGACACAGCGCTTCAGTTCCTTTAACCTGGTTAGAGGTCTCAGAACAGGGTTTGACCCTGAGCACCTTAACCAAGTCTCTGCCAGAGCCTCTGGTTGACTTGCTTTGTTAAGCGGATGGGTCTTAAACAGTGTCAGGTAGCAGGGATTACTAATCCTCTGACACACAATGATGTCAGTATGAATATCATTCCCTATATCTTTATTTTTTTGCCGTGCACTGTTTTACGCATGCCTCGTGTGTGTGTGTGTGTGTGTGTGTGTGTGTGTGTGTGTGTGTGTGTGTGTGTGTGTGTGTGTGTGTGTGTGTGTGTGTGTGTGTGTGTGTGTCCCAGTCCCAGTTCCATGTGCAGATTCAGAGTGACTCAGCAGCAGTGACTGTGCAGATGGAGGCAGTCTGCCAGGGCAGGCAACTTTGTTATATGAGAGGGGTGATCTCACCCCAGGCCTTATTGCACCGCTGTTACACCAGCAGAGCTGGCCCGGTTACAACCTGGAACACCAGGGGGTGCCAGATCGCTGGTCCAGAGAAAATTATGGAAGATGACTGAATGAGTCATGACCCCAAAAGCCTTGCTTAAATATCTACTTGCGCCATTCATTGTTGTTTCTACAGCTTTTTTTTGTCATAATGTCTGAGTGTACTTTTCTGCTGTCCATTCTGCTCATTTAATGGGATAGTAGATTCAATATAAACTGCATGTCCACATCCCCTTTCTCTTTTTAACTTGCTGTGGTTCCTTTGAGGCTCGCCCCCTCTGTTACTCAGCTCAGCTCAGTGGAATGCTCCAGCAGCTGTCAGCTCTGGGCTTCAGAAAGACACTTTTCCTGGCTCCTCCACGGATGCGTCGACCCAGCGCTCAAGTTCTCATGGAGGTCTATTTCCGTCAGATGATTGGTGTTTCTCTGTGTGTTGACTCATTTGAGTCTAATGGTATCAGTCGGCGAGGGAAATTAGGTTGTGTTGTCTACTTGTGTTGTTGGAGAAAGCAGAGGGGATTGACAAAGAGAGAGAGGGAGGGAGGGAGGGATGAAAGGTCAGCGAGAAGTGACTCACTTGTGGTCACTTTCTCGGATGTGGTGGCTGTGCCTGTCGAGGTGTGTGTTCGCGTGCGCTGAGTCATGCCCGAGCCTTGGAGATAGCTTCTGGTGAACCACAGAATACTGATACTTTGAATGTTAAAGTGTGTGTGTGTCTGAGGCGCTTTTCCAACTTCATAGCATGCTTTCTAACACGTTAACACATTGTGTGTGCATGTGGCATGTGTACGTCTCAATGTCTAATGTGTCATTGCTCAGTCACACTGGTTGATATGACATTCAGCACACCCTACCATCTGCTGTTCTAACCAGCAGCCTACCGAGAGGCCACAGGCATGCACCCAGAGGGCGGGAGGGAGGTCAGCACATTTGAAAAGACAGAGCTTTCCACATCCTTGTACTGTTTCTTACTTTAGGCTCTAAAATGTGAATAGTTTGGAACATATACGTGTTCTGCTACGTATGTGCACAATGTACCAAAGAGACCGGTGTGTGTATTGTCACGTTTGTCGCATACTGTCTCTCACTTTGTTTAGTGCCACACACATCAACCGACATTCTTCCATAATGCTGTCACAAAGAACCTCTTTAAAATGCGCCCACCCTCACTGATACTTGTTTGTGTCCGATAACATTAGGGATGCGGGGGTTTCCGGTCCTTATGCTTACATTAGTGATCAATAGAGCCTATTGTCCATCCCTCCCAGTGATATGCTAGGATTAAATAAGTGTGTGTGTGTGTGTGTGTGTGTCACTGTACAGATTTAGTTACCCTGTGGGTTGAAGCATCTCCCACTACTTATTGTGTCAGCCCCACCAGCAGACTGAGTCACCCAAACTCCAATTTCCCGTCACAGTGTCTCCTCTACCGTGTAGGTGGAGACGTTGGCAGATGAAACCAGCTTTTCTTCTAGGGGCCCTCCACCATCAACACATCTACCTACAGGTTTTCTGTTCAAGCAGAATGGGGAGTCCACCACAGGCAGAGAGAGAATGAGAGAACTTGAACGACATCTTCCCTGCTGGAGAGGTAAAAAGGATGCAACGTGAAACCAGCTTTTCTTCTTTTGTGTCATGTGATACCACAAGAAGGAGCTAAAGGGGCATTCCCTCCTATCTGGCTCAGATCAGGGGTTTGGAGGGTGACAGCTGCAGTTTTAGTGAACTGGAGAGGAATAGCTGCCAGTCCCTCTCTAGGGCGTTTTGTTGACTGCAACAGTACTTCATCTGTGACCAAAATTACGATGGCCCCTCACATGATGTTAAGCTCTTTACTTGCCCTGATCAAACAATGATATATTGTACATTGAAATGAAAGCATAGCAGGGATAACACAAGTATTACAATGAATACAAAGAGTATTTTTCCATACATTTACACTTAATAACCCATATTGGCAAAAAATGTAAATATGACATCTACATATATTTATAAAAATATCACATTTTCAAATATTCAGACCCTTTGTAGAATCTCATTTGAGTGAAGTGACGGTTTGGAATCCTTCTGGGTAAACCTCCAGAAGCTCTGCTCTCCTAGATTTGGGCTGTTTCTCCCATTCTTCCTTGCAATCCTCTCATGCTCAGATTGGATGGAAAGCTTCTGTAACCTTCCATCTTCAGACCTCTTAACAGATGTTCTGTGGGCTTCCAGTCCAGGCTCTGGTTGTTCAGTCAAGGACATTTCACATTTTATCTCAAAAACACTCCAGTTATGTCTTGACTGTATAATAATAATAAACTTTATTTGTAAGTGCTTTTCACAACAAAGTAACAAAGCGCTTCACAGAACAGAATAAAACATAAATACTAATGACGAAACAAAAACAATGCAACCGATTAAAACTGACTAAATCAAAATAAACACCATAAAATAGAGATTTAAATAATGCAATTTAAAAAATGTTTTATGAAAAATCTATGTATGGAAATGGATTATGAGAAGAGATTTCAAAGTTAATAAAGTTTTTCGCTTTCACAACCGAGGGGCCCGTACAGCAAAAGCCTTGGGAGATGAGGTTTGATTTAGGAACAACCAGAAGGCCCCAGCCTGAGGATCTCAGACTACGATGATGCTCATGAGGGACTAACAGTCCCTATGGCTCGTTGTGGCTTTGAAAACAGTCTGAGGTCCTGTGCTCTTTTGAGCAGGTTTATTTCAAGGACTGTAGGGATTATATTAGCAACAGTGGCGACACCTAAAGCAAACACAACGTTTTACACTTTTGAGACTTCACGGCTTGTTTTTAGTCTGGCATGAACTATAATTTTGAGACCTTACTGTAAAAAGTTAGTATCATGTACTGTATGTATCTATGGTTTGGGTAATCTGTCCACATTTGTATTTGAAGTTATCTTTAGCTTGACTTTTATTTTAGATTTTTTGTGAAAGCTTTAACACAATTAAGTGCAAAAACTGGATCCGCGTCTGAATAGTTTCCAGAGCCCAGCGTGTAGTATTCTAGATAGACCAACAGCAGTCAGATAATATCTTTATATAGTCAACTAGAACTTTTGATGAAATCCCCTTTTTCCAAGAGTAAAACTAGACAAAAAAGAAAAAGTGATTTCATTTTTGTTACCTTAAATTAAACTATGCTGTTCAAGCCAAACTATTCTTGTAGTGAATGAACCTCATAGATGGTTATCGCAGACTGCTTCTGATTAAGCTTCTGTAATTACATTGTTAGATAAAATAACTGTTCATAAAGGTTGAAATGAAAAGTTTAGGATGCAAACCATAACAAAAAAACACAATACAAACTAAAAACTAGATTAAAAATAAAAAAACGAATAGAATGAGACTCTCTTGTGATGTCAGTGTAAAGAGAACGGTCTGGTAAGATGAAAAGACTGTTCCTAACCCAGGGCCAGTACCATCCTATTAGGTGGCTCCATCTACAACAGCTCAGCAAGCAGGCTGGGACCGATTCCTTGTCACCTAGCCACTGGGATTTTAACGTTTGTGGTAGGAGGTCTTTGCACAAAGTAAGGTGTTGGCAGTGACTCAAAGAACACTTCAACAGGTTAAGCTTTTGAACAAGGGATCCTGATATCCAACTAGGGGTCACTGTGACCAATTCATTTCCTGTTTGTTCCTTGTAGTCATCTCATTGTCATCAGATCTAACTTTCACGCACGCACACACACACAGACACACACTGAGAAAATATTTGCCTACTAAGATATATTTTTGTATATCGTGAAGTGTCATCTAGGCTTATTTTTGTTAATCTATAGTGAAGGCTTACTCTGGTTGGTAACAGGCGATGCATGACCTCATTTTTGTCGAGAATTAGTAAAGTAAACTGTGTTTTCATGGGATAGCTGGAGAGATTAGACTTTGGATAAGGCCTGTATTCTTTCAGGGAAACTGAAAAAAAGCTTTTCCTGATTAATTAACCTCTGGTTAATTTTACCTGCCTGGGGGCTCTGACATGTACTTACCCGGAGGGAACTACAGCAGGTATTTAAGAGGTGTGCTACGCCTTCTGCTCCAAAGCATTTGAATCAACACAAAAACCTGCCTAACATAACCCTGAGACCACTGAACAGTTGTCTAGGGAATGTGCAGTTTTGCGTTCTGACTTGGAGGGCCAGGTTGTTGTGAAAAGTGTGTTCTGTGGTGTCTCCCTGGGAAGCTGTCATGTACATTGTGTGCGCAAAATCTACAGGAATCTACGCAATCTGACAACAGTACAAAACAGATCGATATTCTCTGGGAACTACATCAGAATGACCTCTAGTTTACAGAAGTAATCCCTATCTTCCCTGTCAGCTGAGAGTAGACCTACTGTGTTAGACTTCCTGGTGTACGGACTTCATTCAGCCCCTGAGGGCCCTTGGGGGAGGGGTCTTACCTTTGATTACTTTCTTGTCAAGGTTGCTTGTTTAAAGTTCTTATGGTCCTTCTGTATCAGTAGCTTTTCTAACTTTGTATCACCGCCTTGACTCTTATCGCACAGTCAATGTTTCGCTACTGCCGTGAGTTGGTTGAGTCTAAAATCCCTGCAGTTAATCAATGTTTAGTCTTAATGTGTCAAAGGAGGTCACTCATATTTAGATTGTGTCTCTTAATAGTATGTGTTTTAATGATATCCTTGCAGGACTGATCCAGTTCTAAGTCATCATTCCAGATTGGTTGACTTTCAGAAACATTTGGACCAGGTTTTTGTGTATTACCATATCTTAGGAGGTACTGGTTTTTCTGCATTCTTTTTGCTTAATGAATTAGTTGGAGTTTGGTTTGTCCTACATTTCTATAATACTCCTTTTAACGGAATTATAAGACAGATTACTTGGCAAATGTAACAAAGTTCTGGTTGCAAATTACACAATGTAAAGTGTAAAACATTTGATTGTCATAAATAATGTAAAGCATTATATAATGTTCCACAAATTAAATGAACACAGAGTGTTATTGCTTTGATAGACATTACTAAATGTCTTTAAATGTCTTTATCATCAAATAATCCTATTATATTATCTTGAATCTATGACAATGTAACTGTAATCAGATTACATGAAAAAGTAACCTACACTGATTTCCAGTAACCTAAACATACACTACTTCAGAGTGGGTTGAGAGTCAGACCCTAACCATGTTGACTGGTCACGATAAAGCCACGTGCACAGCTACATTTAATATGATCCTTTTTATGGCCACTTTGGTGCTGTTTTCTATGTATGAACCGAGACTGTTCCTTGTGATCCTTTGTGTTGAGTCAGTTGGTAGTTTACTGATAAACCGTATTCTTCAGTGAGTGTGTGCTGAAAGGAAGCATGATAAGCGGCCTCTGTTATTCAGACAAACAACGTCTTTGTTTGACTGGCGGTTCACTTCAAAGAAATGGAAACCGGCTACCAGTCAGCCCTCTATTGATGATATCATCATAACGATTGATAATGATAAGCCTCTTGCTTCTAGAAATTATACTACTAATAATAAATCATTGTCCACTTCCATTATTTTCCTTTGTGGGTATTAGTGGGTTGGAGGTGCGTAGCTCAATGGACTCTTCACAGCCCCAGTATGTATCAACATTTGTAGATAGTAGTTACTACTGGCAATCCTGTGCACAAACTGGTTCCCGTGAACCATGAGTAGAAAGCTCTGGAATGTGTTTTACAATAACCCTTATCTCTGTATTTTCTACCATATTTCTTCTTGTGTGAGCACTTATTTGACATTATTGGTCTACATTGTGTGACTGAGGTTAGGCTGGGAATGTTGGAATCTGACTAGTGTTTTATCAACCGTAGCCATGCCCTGGGCAGTTAAATACACAACATCTGTTTGATAAGGGAAAGGTCACAGCGAGAGACAGAGAGAATGTGAACATATGCGCGCATATTTTGTTTCCTTTACGACCTTGTTGAGTGCATTTGATGGACCAAAAACAACAATCACATCCCATGTCTCACATTCGTGCAATAGGACAATACAACTGTGATTAAATCTAAATATAATTTACCCTAGCTGATCTGCAGGTTGACAGGATGTCTCACAAAAACACAACAAAATGCCTTTAGTTTTGCGATGTTTTAAAGAGTTACCTTGACCGTTTCCTCTACTCTCCTATTTTGGTCTTCATAAAAGGCTTTATTTGTAGAAATCTGATTGGAAGCTACTCCTCCCTTTCCTCAGTCACAAGATAAACAAAAGCAAGAGCCCACATACACAAAGATTCATACATATGCATATGTATGCACTAGCACATACACACGTGTATGCAAGGCTGGATACATTGCGTTCCCGCCAAATCTCATGGTGTTGGGCCCAGCGGGCTAGAGCTTCAGTGGGGTGTTGTCATGCCTACAGAGTCTTGAGTTGCTGGGTGCCACTTGAGAGGAGATATGTGACAACACACTTTTCTGGTGGCAGGACTCCAGAACCCGAGAGGGAGTCTATTTTCAGAGGCCCGCCTCAAATGTCAAGTGTTATTAGAAACCAGTGGAGGAGCCACAGTGGAGGAGCTCCAGAACAGAAAGCTCCTTGGTTTGAATTTTATGTATGTGTGAGCCACCAGATGTCCCCAGTGGGTTAGTATCAACCGGCTGGTCAATGTCTTCTTTATTTTAGTCTCTCTCTGTCTGTCCGTTAGCCAGGGGAACAGTTTTTTGTTTGTTTTTTTGGGTAGATTCCTTTTCCTTTTGAAACTTTAGTGTTAATCTCTACCGAACACATGTCGGATACAAGCTGGTGAACAAAGACAGAAGCCTATTGGATTGAACTGTTTCCCGCCCTTCCACACAAGAAAAGTCTGTTAAGCCAGCAGCTTCTGCTGTTATTAGTTTACTTGTTGTTGTGTGTCCTTGGCACAATACACCAGGAAATTTGGCTCACTGGCATGGGGACCAAGGTTGTATTCGGTCAAGCTGCTGTGGTAACGACCTCCATGAAACCTTTGTCTCCACTGTGCACACTGTAAGTGAAAAGCCCGCGAAACTTCAGCCAGTCAGAGGCTGTCGAGGGCAGGGCTGCGGGAAGTGGCAGCTGTAGAAAGAATTGCACTGTGTGTTGTACGTGTACGTTGTACGTGTACGTGTACGTGTACGTGTACGTGTACGTGTAGCATACAGTTCCGACAAAGTCCTAGTCTGTTTCCCGCCCCAGAAATGCGAATCTCTGGGTGGCTGCCAAAACACATTTTGTTGGGCTGCTCTCCACCAAGAGAGAGGAAAAAGGGAGGAGGAGAGCAGAGAGAAAGACCAAAGGGGAGGGAAGCAAAAGGAGATTGAGACGGAGAGTACCAATTTAACTCTTTCACCACTTACTTTCTCACAAGCTTCCGCTTTTTGGAAACCATTCAGACAGTGTGTGTGTCTGAGTTTGCATGCTTAAAAGAGAGTAGAGATTGCTTCCTTTCTCTGACAAACACCCTAAAGGGTCACAAATTGGGGGAGTGGTAATAAGCGCATGCTTTGGGAATATGTGGCAGCCTCATGCTAGGTACTGCTATTGAACCCTGAAGGCCACAGCATGAGCGAAGGGCCTCTTTGGTGGGTGGCAGCCCAACCAAAGAGCCTCAGGCTCTGCTCTAACCGGTGGAGCAGGGAGCAGAGACAGGCAGCATCATATGGTGGGGGTGTTGATAGACAGACCTCTGGCTTTAAAAGTTAGCGAGCTGGAAAGAAGAAGGGGCTTCCGTGGAATAGACTAAACACACAATAAAGAGAGAGAGGGAACCACCGTTTATCTGAACCATTAAGAAGTGTTTGGTCCAACTTCCAACCATTAGCCTTCTATAAATACATGCCCTGTGTTGTGCATTGCTTTTCCAGTGTGTCTCTACAGAACCAAGGTTTCAATGGCTGCTAGCCTGGGTTCTTGCGACAACTGAGTGAAACATACTTAAGAACGTGATGGCGTATGGCACGTGTGGCTTTCAACCAATAGGGATTGCTACTCAAAGCACATGTTCGCACACATTCACTCGCATGTGTATGATGGAGTGTTTGTGTTTGCTACAGGAAGGTGATGTGGCTAGCTAGAGAGATTAGCAGCAGACCAGTAGTAGTGAAGTTCCTGAACTTCAGAGACACACAGTTCACCCGAGTTCATCAGCTAAGAAAGTGTTCAGGTTTTAGGAGGCCTGGTTGGTGGATCAAGTTCCTCTAGCAACACCCCTGCAAAGAGAGTGCGTTCTAGTTCAGCTATGCTGTAAAACAACAGAACACTTAGAGCTTGTCTCTAAATAAAAGGCTTAGGCGCAGTGCTGTCAGCCACACTTGACAGGTTGATGTATACACCCGCGCCCACACATTGGGGAGGCACCAAGTAGGACTTTGACTGATGACTGATGGCCTGAGACAGGCCTCTGTCCTGACCTTGCTCCCTCTACTAAAGGAAACCTCCTGTCCCCATGTCATCTAGCTGGAGGTGCTGACCACAGCCACTTCATCTGGCCTCCCCTATAGGTGTCAGGTACCGTACCCAACGCCCCTCCATCCCCTTTTTTCACCCATATAGGGCAACTCCGGTCCAAGGCTATTTCTGGGGACAAGTTGTGTAATCGGGTTGTAAATACTGCCATTGGTTGCTACAGTTAATGGTGTTGACAAGGCTTGATGTGGGGTGCCTTGGAGCTATAGCTATAGCGTACGCTGTGCAAATGTGGGTCTAAAAGCCAGCTCTTAATAATAATAATAATAATAATAATAATACATTTGTCTTTCTAGACACCCAAAACGTACCCTTGAGGAACACCCTGTGAGACAGTAGAACCCCTGGACCTATGGTTTCCTGAGCTCCTATACTGCTTCATGTTCCTCCCTTACCACCCTGTTCTCTAGCCAACTGTCAAAGAGACAAACTGACCCAATGTGATGGAAAGGTATAAAACGGAAAGTTAAAAGAGGAGGGTACATCCCATAAGACCCCTCTCCTCTCCTCTCCTCTCCTCTCCTCTCCTCTCCTCTCCTCTCCTTGAACTTCCAGTGGCTCTACATCAACGCCTACCTCAGTATCTCTCTTTGTCTGTCCGTCGGCCTGTCCCGGTTACATTTGAAGAACCCAGGGAAAGGGACCAGCTGGTGTGTGACTGCTCCAGAGCCGGCTTATCTCACACAAACAGGGTAGCGCGCTGTGTTTGATGTGAGATGATAGCGCTCTGACACAACGCGCACACACATACAGGTTAGCCATTTACAGATGGGATCTAAGGGCTCCGCCATGATACAGAGTCCAAAAGGTCATTGGTCCGTGGGTGTTTCCTTGTGCCATCATGGAATTAGCTGCTGCAATCTCCTGCCTTATCAGGTCCAAGCGCTGGCTGAAAGTGAACAGAGCGGAGCTTCATGAAGGCAGTAATGCTCTGTGTTTGACATAGTTAGTCACATCGTAAAGTACTTGAGGAGAATCTCTCTCTTTCTATTAACCTCTGTCTTATAAAACACACACACACACACACACACACACACACACCTTTATTGTCACAGTCCAAATAATAAAATATTTGAGTGCCATTTCATAATCAGATAGCTGGTTATCTTCAGATGCATTCTGATTCAATAGAATCTAAACATATCAAAGTGGGGGGGTCAGAGGGCGCTGCTCTCCGTTCCAGGGAGCCAAGTGCACTCTGGGTAAGTGTATGTTTCGGTGTTTGTGTTTGTTTTCGAGGTCATACAGTTCAGGTACTCTCCTCCATGGTCAAGACGACCTGCGTGACATTCAGAGGTCGACCAGTCAGCACACACACACACACACACACACACACACACACACACACACACACACACCGTGCAAACAGGAGGGCTTTCAGGAGTGCTGTGTGAGGATAAGGATGTTGAAACCGCAGTCCACCCAGGGTCAAAGCCCCGGCCCCCATCACACTGGCCTTCCTTTGAGGTACCAGCACAACACGTGGTCCCAATCCTAACCTTGCTGTGGATCATTCTGACACCACTGGCCTTTGGTGGATGCTGGACTGAAGAGCGGACACTAAAAACAAACAAATGTCCAGTACAAATTGATCAACGCAATCCAGAGCACAGAGCTTTACAGAGAGGTTACCCACTGCTTTTTGAAACTTACACATGCTGTGTCTAAAGAGGGGGTTATGGGGAACACAGGCTTCTAAAATCCTTCCATGTTGGACTCTGAACTCTCAAACAGAAACTTAGAGCCTCAGTCCACAGTGCTCTACAGGATCATATCCTGTATAAGGACGTCAGCATAGCAGTCATGCTGCAGCAGTCATCCACTATGAATGGCAGAGCGCTGGCAACTGTCCCAGTTGCTTCCCTGGCCTTCCCGCCACAGACTCCCTCCTAGGCAGTAATTCCCATCCACTCTCCTCCTCCTCCCTGTTTTGGTCTGATTTGCTTTCTAGTACATATTGTACCAAGAGAAAAGAAGTCCACCGGATGTGTAATTGGAGACATGTATTTCCGTGTGGGTGGGTGTCAGCAGGTGCCAATGCTGCTCCTTATCTTTTGGCAAAGTTAATAGCAGCAGCTGTGAGTTTACCTGGCTGTCAAAAGTACACACGCTACACACACACACACACACACACACACACACACACACACACACACACACACACACATATATGCACTCACTGATGGACCAACTTGCACTATTTGGATGACTCTCCTTGGCAAATATTATTACACCTATTTATGTCCATGCTACAGTTACTAAAGACACACATAAAAGCCCCATAAATCAATTTGGGGAATTTCAAAAGGCACGGTAACGCGCTGTCTAGGATCTTAATGAAGCGTCCTTTGTACACAATGGAAACGTTAGTGTGGATTCTGTTGATTCTGATTCTCCATATGTACAGTGTCTCAAAGATAGCACGTCAACTTTGACATAATCTCCACTTCTAACAAAGTAGCCAGTGTCACCTTACATGGAAATACCCAGATGCCATTATAATCCTTGCCAAACATTTATGAAGAAAGTGTCAATAAGGGCCATGGTACTGTACCTGTGCCAGCCTGACATTTAATAAAAGCTGGCTTGAACATTTGATTCCACGGTAGGGTAGCTCAGGCACATGCAGTGACTGGCTTAGACTTCAAAGTCAGATGGAAGTCATGGCTTTAACATGGTGCCCGCAGCAAGGTTGGATCCAGGGAGTGGCACTGCCTACATTTTCGGTTGAGAAAGCCAAAGGGAGAGATTTGTGTTGGAAGGTTTTAGCACAAGAGTAGGTGCAATGCTTGAAGAGGTCCTGAACACACACAAACACACTTCTTCTTTTTCGTTCAACATAGCTGATGATGACCGTGGCACATCTCATTTAGGTGGGTTATGGTGAGTGCGCAGATAGCTGAACAGACCAATCTGAGCCCGGAATTCTCTGTGGCACACTGCACAGGTCAGGGAAGATGTAGAGCTCTAGGGCGTGGCCACAAGTCCTTTCTTAGTTTTGTGCAGTTGCCTCTTCAACAGGAACCTCTCCTGCTCTCACAGAGGACTGCACCTTCCTGGACTTTTCTTCTCCAGGCAGGTAGGTCCTAAGCTAGGGGTTACCAGCTTGTCATAGCTGGTAGCAAATCCAAAGCTCTTTGAGGAGTTTTTCAGGGTATCCTTGTAGCGCTTTTTGGGGACACCTTGCACTCGCTTGTGAATTTTCAACTCAATTACCCCTCTCATCATCCACCATCTATCAACCAATTGAACGCCTGCACCAGCCTTACAAAAACACCTCCTGTGATACCGTTCATCAGCGGAGAGGCATCTCACGATGACCCATGAGTGTCTCTTAGGTCTATTTCATTATTTCCCTCTGAGAGAACTTCAGTGTGTTTGGTGTTTGTTAAGGTGTCAACCCCTCAGTGTAGGGTTTCCCAGGAGCAGGTTGGCACAGAAGTCTTCTTTGTGTTGATTGTTAGGCCGAAGTTGTTGCAAGCGGAGGAGAAGTGGTCCATACTGGCCCATAGTTTTTCATTTGAGCCAGCAGCCAGAGCACAGTCATCTGCAAACAAAAGTTCTTGAACAGTGACTTTGGTTTTGGCTTGCATCCAGCGCAGATTGAATAGCCCACCGTCAAAACGGTAGGTGACGCTAATCCCTGTGTTGTTGTTCTCGGATGAGTCTTGCAGCATAGCAGAAAACACCCTACTGAAGAGTGTTGCCGCTAGGGAACAGCCTTGCTTTACCCTGTGTGATTGGGAACGGATCGGAGAGTTCTTTCTGGTTCTGACGGCGGCATCATGCCATCGAGTCTGCACACCATGTTGATGAACTTGTCTGGGCATCCTCACTTGGCCATGATCTTCCATAGCTCCTCCCGGGTGACTGTGTCGAATGCTTTTGTTAGCTCATCAAAGGCCATATACAGATCCACACTTTGTTATTGGCATTTGTCTTGTAGCTGCTGGACAGAAAATACCATGTAAGTGGATCCAAGTTTTTTTCTGAAAACACACTGACTCTCAGGCAGCAGACCCTGGTCTAGGTGGACAGTTTGACGGTTCAGAAGGATTCTTGCCAAGATTTTGCAAGCAATTGATGGTGGGGAGATTCCTCTGTAGTTGCCGCAGGCATCCGATTGCCTTTCCTCTTGTAGAGATGGATAATAGAGGCATCTTTAAACTCCTGGGCAACGGCTTCTAATTTCCACAGAGACTGGAGGAGGTCGGTCAGTTTTTTGACTAAGCGAGGCCCTTGTAGATTTCTGCGTGGATGGCATTGGACCCTGGAGCTCTGCCTGATGAGAGGTGGCTTATAGCTTTCCTGGTTTCCTCAACGGAAGGTGGAACAGCAAGGGACTGGTTTATGTCAACTTGAGGCAGTCTCGCAATTGCCTCCTAATTTATGCATGATGGCTGGTTGAGGACTGCCCTGAAGTGTTCAGCCCACCTTGCAAGTATTTTATCCTTCTCTGTGAGGAGTGTTGTTCCATCTGCTTTCAGGAGAGGTGAAGTTCCTGAATGTTGTGGACCATGGACCTGCTTGAGTGCAACATAGAGGCAGTTTGTGTTAATACTGTCAGTGTAGGACTGTATCTCCTCAGCTTTTGCACACGAGAGTCTCTGCTGGACAACCCTGCGAATGTTCAGGAAGCCAGTTTTCTTTGAACTGGAGCTGCTGTCTATGAGGTACACTTTGTGCAGGCGACGTTTCTCCTCAAGAGTGCTTGGATTTCCGCATTGTTCTCACCAAACCAATCTTGATGTATATGTATGGGAACACCGTGGTTCAAGGGCTGTAGAATGGAGCACGATCGTGAGGGCAATCAAGTCTGCCTCAGCGTCTGAATGCTCGCTTAGAGACTCCAGGCAATGTTCTAAGGCCTCAACAAACGCCAGTTTGGTGGGTTCCTGTTGTCGGCAAGTGATGTTAAGGTGCCTAACACATCTTTTTCCTCTGGGGCCTCTGGGAGGCTTGATCCGGAGATTAAGTTTGGACATGATGAGACGATGGGTCAGTCCAACATTCAGCACCACACACAGCCTTGGTCACCCTGACATCGTGCTGGTCACTCCTCCTCACAATGACGTAGTCAATCAAGTGCCGGTGGTGTGAACGTGGATGCATCCATGAAGTTCTCTTGCGTTTTCATTGTTGGAAAATCGGGTTGGTGATGAGCAGGTCAAACTCTCGCTGAGGGCAGCAACACCCACTTTGTATCTGGCTTGCTCTCTGCCCAGGAGGGCTGTGCGTCTCTCAGGTCTTTTTGACCCAGATGTGTCCATCAAAGTGCGCGCATTCCTTGCACCCATAGTGAGTGATATCACTTTGGTATTTTTCATTATTTTTTTTTCCGACCGCAGGTATGGGATCCCACCAGCTGCAGTAGGCTAGCCAGGATGGTTTGAAGCAGACAGTGTTTGGGTACCTTTCTAACCCTTTCCTCACTATGGAGGTGAGCAGTGTGGTCTGTGTAGGGCTGCTCAGTCGCTCAGGGTGTTGCCGGACCTCACTGCTGCTTTGGCCCGGTGAGGGAACGATCAATGTCCTGAGCCGCCTGAGTGCAGGTTTGCCTCACTCTCTCGACCCGCCCCATCTGTATCCAGTGGCAAGACGTAGTCTAGACGACTGGAGGTGGTCCTGGTTGCAGTGGAGAGAGACCCTTTGGTGGAATTTCCTCCACCAGGTGGTCCCACATGCCGTGACTCAGACAAACTTTTCCAGGTTGGTTTATCACCGCCTGGAGTTCGGCGTTGGCAGACTGTACCGACTCACCAGGGATGTTGAGCCTAGGGTGCGTCCACGGTAGCTGCTAGAAGGTTGGTCCAGATGGAACTAGCCAAAGTAGCAGGTCACACACACACACACACACACACACACACACACACACACACACACACACACACACACACACAACATGGATCCTCTCAACATCCTTTTTTTTTGCTTTAACCAATGTGCACACATGTGGGAATTTGGTTTTGGATGTACTGTACCCCTTTGTATAAGGTGACTGATAAAAGTGTGTTTTGGCAGTTTGAATGGCTCTGATAGGAGGTAGCAATCAAGACTTGGGAAGGATGTGGACAGGATTGGTATTAGAATTGTAGCCATGGCAGCCGAAGAGGCTTACTTTTAATTGCACTTCCATATTTTTTTTTTTTTTAATTTATTAAGCATTTATCAGTTCAAACACAAGAGTTCCATGTGTGTGTTGTGTGTGTGTGTGTGTGTTGTGTGTGTGTGTGTGTGTGTGTGTGTGTGTGTGTGTGTGTGTGTATGTGTGTGTGTGTGTGTGTACAAAGTGAAGTATTTTAAAGCCTTTGAGTTCCTGTGGACCAGAACAGGCTTGTTAATTCAAAGAAACCTGTCTTGATGGATGAGAAAATCAACCCCCACCGTTAACACTGTTGTTTTCTTACTTACTTCTTGGCTTATGCTGTCCTCACTTCTCTGGTAATTGTGCAATCGCTCCCTCTTTTTTATTTTTGTATTATCTTTGCCGTCGTTAATCTCCTTCTCGCCCACTCCCCTGGGAAAATATGAGAGTATTTCAAAAGATCAGGAGGGTGCTCTCTCTGTCCCTCCTTTCCCACAATCTTTCTCCCTTCCTCTCTCTTTCTTTTTCTTTCTCTCGTTTTCCTTCCCTCCATTCTTGATTTCTAAATAAGTGCTGGCCTGAAGCTGTTGAGCACTGCCATGCAAAACTTAGACAACTGTTCCATCAACATTTAGTTAGAACAACTATGTACTGTGAACTGCACAGTGTGTGTGTGTGTGTGTGTGTGTGTGTGTGTGTGTGTGTGTGTGTGTGTGTGTGTGTGTGTGTCCATGTCTAATACTGCAAAAGGTACGATGCATACTGCTGTCTAGTGACATTGACTCGGTGCTCTACTAATCTAACACAGGGAAGAGATTCTGATTTGGAAAGGTATTCTCTCGTTTCCAAGGGGGTCCTCAAAGATAATAATACAACACAGCATAATTCACTTGGCATGTATCTAATGTTCTGTTGTGACAGCACTGGAATGTTGATTGCTGGCATTTCATAGATTTCCCTTTCTGTTAAAACAAAGTGGTTTTCAGCCCAGAACAGAAAAGCATGTTAGGTCTGACATCACGGGAGAGAGAAGAACGTTTTTGCTTTTAGCTACGGAAGTTGAGGTTATGACTGACGTATGTGTATGTGTGTGTGTGTGTGTGTGTGTGTGTGTGTGTGTGTGTGTGTGTGTGTGTGTGTGTCTGTCTGTGAGCTGCTGTAAGCACACAAAGGACTATGCACCATTTCCCCCACTATCGTACACTGCTGGTTTAATAGTTGATATGTACGCTGGGTGATGGTCGCCACACTGCTTGTTTTGAGAGTGTCGTGGACCCGTAAATAACCATGCACACACGACATTAGAACATGAGGACACAAGACACAGAAATTGATGAGGTTTGAATAACAAGAGCACAGATATACAATGAGCTGGAAGTTGTGATCCTTCTCTCAGGAAATCAGTGCTTTAAATTTGTTTTCAGTGCATTAAAAGCACATAAAAAAATATTTTGAACCTATAGGTTTGTCATGTGCTGTAGAGTGTGTAGTAAAAGAATATGTTTTGTACAAAATATGTCCTACATGTCATTCCAAAGGTACAAGAAATGTGTCAGTGGCTAGTAGCTGCTGGACGGTGGCCATATATTTTTTATGGTCAACGTAATTCCAGTATACATTCTTTATAGGTTTACACACTGCAACAGTGTCATTCTGTCTGTCTCCCTAAGATACACTTTCTCTTTCAAACATACCTCCAACACCACAGCACACAAACAAAGTAGGAATTAAAGTAGGTACACTTGTCATATGACGAAACAAGTGTTACACACGTACACACACACACACACACACACACACACATTCATGCAGTGGATAACACATTGCAGTAAGTATTGCTATGCCACACTCTGGACACACACACACACACACACACTGGAGCAGTTTCCCATTCATTAGTCATAGCTTTAAGGTGGGTGAGTTAAACTGGAACTATGTTAAGTCGACTGACTGGCTGGAGGAGGCCTAGATCCTTGAAGTGTTGGCGCTCCAGCTTTCTAGATGACTGTGCGATTGAGTATGTGTGCGTGCCATGGGGTCTTACTGCAACCCTGTGTCTTCCTTTTTACCCTCCCTTTTCTTTTTCCTAGCAGTGTGTTCAAATAATAATCAGACACATGGAACATGTGCTGCGAATGTATTTGGACGGAACCCAGGGCAAATCCACAATCCAGTCTAACACATTTTGTAGCAAATTCTGGACGTTTGTATTTCTGTATTAAACTACACTTGGGTGGCTAACCAAGAGATTGAAACAAGACCATTGCAGATTGCCCATACAGAACAGAAAAAAGTAAAACAAAAGGCATCGAATTGCCATCCATATTGGAAAATACACAACTCTGAGACAGCCACCACCACACGATTCTCCTCTTCCTGATCTGTGCATTTTTCAAAGTTTTCAAGGAGACCGCTACTTGATCTGCCGGGCACGTCTTGTTCACCTTTTGCTTTCAATCAAAGCAGTATATCAGATGCAAGATTCTAGAGATCTTCCATTTGTGTTTTTAGCAAACTGACTGCTTAATTTTACTGTAGCCTCCAGAGTCTGTTTGCTAGGACCAGAACAACATATGACTGATGGCTTTAGTGCACTCACTTTAATTGCAGTACTATACATTGGCAATCCAGGGCAGGACAAATTAGACTAAACATACAAACGACTGTCTGAACTGTTTTGCAGGCAACAAGATGTGGATCAATGTGGAACAGCAAGAACTTTAGGAAGTTAGCATTAGAAATCAAGCAAACAGGTTTCTCAAAATTCTTGATTTGTTTACTTATCTAAATTATGATATAATGATGATATGATGATGATGATATAATTGAATAAAAAATTCCCAAAGTGTGTTTATAAATATCCACAAATGGTCTGGGCCATAATTGTGGTGCCTCTGCTCCACTGTTCTATATATTGGAAGTTTAACCATCTCTCCGTTTGTATACAACAAACTAACTATAAAAAATTATCACATTGATCGTATTGACCTTAGTTTGTTAAGTTATGAAGCGTTTTATCATATGTTGATAAATGACAGTGATTGGGATAGTGACTGATTTAAATCACAACATCCTTTGACACAATAGCCCTTCCTCCACCAACAGCATACCGTGGTGGTGGTGTGTGTCTCTCAAAGGTTTTCACAGCAGAAAAGAAATGAGGGTTGATGTATATGGGGACCATCCAGGAAGCCCCCTGCCACATTGATATTCATGCATGCACGCACACACACACACAGACAAATGGAATGTATGTGCAAGACACAAATGACATTTACAGCGCTGAGTGTTATAATCAAACATGAAACAATAAAACTATCATTATGAGGGCAAAAGCAGAGTGTCACCTTATTTTGAAGACTCCTTACATCCACCTTGGGTAAATGTTGTGGTATAGTAAATTTCAAACAAAATTGTAATTTTTAATATGTGATTTTTCCCAAACTACAGGCAGTTATTAAGGATTACCTTGATGAGACCACAAAGAAGTATTTGGCGCACCGCTTTATGATAAACCTATATCAGCACTGGGTTTGTGCTGCCGCATTTCAATGGATCTCAATGAGATTGCGACACAAATGAATGTCCCTGCAGCCAATGCGGTTTCAAATCCTCTCCACCTGTTTCAAATCCTCTCCAGGCATGCTGCATTTAACCACACTCGGTCTGGTCAGCTACAACCACTGAAGCTTTTGTCGCAAATGTACACTCTATGTGTGTGTCTTGGCACCGGCACCGAGTACAGAGAGTAAATATTGTGTAAAGTAACAAGAAAACAAGCATGGCTAAATGTGTTCATGCAATCCCAAAAAACTAAGAAATCTCTGGGGGATGCTGGCATTAAACCCACTTCCTTGCAACGCAAGGCAAGCTCTCTATGCCTTGAGCTAATAATACACTTAGTAAGTGTTAGCAGGCAATTAAGTAAGCTGTATCTAAATATTATTATTGCAGCTAGAGCACTATAAGATAACTAGAAAGGGAGATGGATAATAAATAATGGATACTGTTCAGAAATCAATATTAGCAGGCGATCAGTGACAGTTTTCTTTTTTTGCTTAAGGGTGTAGGAGGCTAGTTCTTAAAAAATAAAATATGTGTCTGGACTACGCCATGGATGTCTTCAGGCCCTAAACACGCCCGTAGTCTACACGTGTGAGAGCGAGTGTAGAGAGTGTGAGTTATGTGTGCACATTGGACGGAGGCCAGGTGAAACACTAACCCTGCTAAGTGTTGCTCTGATAGCCCAGTGGGCCACAGGAAGGCCCATACAAGGCTGTGCTACCTTGTTACTGTCATGCTGCCCACAATTTAGGGCATGAGGTAGACACTGGGGGTAAGCCTGGTCTATCATGCTACATAGTACAACATTTATTCATTCATTTTTCATTCAGAATTTTTCATATAATACACATAGTATGTATACTATGTATCTGTGTTTTCCCATTGTGTAGTATCCCTGACAAAAAATACTTTAATTTCAAGTTGCAATTAACATGCACAGGTAGTGCGTCTTTACTGGTACAGGGCTTGCAAAATGTCTAAATCCCTAGTAACGCTTTGGGCAGGCATTCTTTAGATTTTGGTTGCCCGAAAAGAATTTTGACTAGTCAAAATGAAAAAAAGATTTTAATGAAAGGTAGACATAATCGAGAAAGCAATACAAAAATGTATTTAACAATATAACATTTATTTAAGAAGAACAGAGTGCAAAAATAATTAAAAAGTTTGAGGAGTAAAATATTGAGCTGAAATAGTGAAATAATCCTTGTTATCTCCCTTTTCCTTTTTTCTTCACTGCACGTATGTAAACTTCCTCCAAGTCCTTTTCCACCAACAGGGAACAGGCTCTGTTCCGGTTCGCACACCTACATTTTAACCATTTGGGGCATGTAGAAGAAAAGTATCTTTCGGAACGCAAAAAGTGGATTCCCAGCTGGAACCGAAAAATAGCAGTTTTTTTCTGGAACTGAAGTGCCGACCGTCACGGCTGGCAAGAGTTGTACATTTTGGTAGCCCAAGGCGAAAGCTTAATTGTGCCAGGACGTTGGGCTAGTGATTTTGCGGGCCCTGAGGGAGACCAATTCATATTTACTTGTCCGTGCATGTACAGTGTGTGTTTATTAGCATTGTGTGTGTGTGTTGGCGTGTGTTACCTGATCTCAACGTCTTCAGGAGTAACTTGAGGATCAGGATCAGGTCAGGGATGGGCGCCACACGCCTAAAGGATTGTGGGACATGTCAACACTAGCCGACCCAAGCCTTTAAACTGATACTGCTCTCATTCCCAGAGGACCAGTTTCCCACACCCACGCACACACACACACACACACACACACACAGTGCTACCTTGGCCCCCTCCGATCCACACACTACTCCCACACTAATTCCCCCAACGCAGACACACTCTCCATTCTCTACTCTCATTCATGTACACACCCTGCTCCCTACAGTTCCAAATAAATACACAAACACACACACAAAAGCTCTGATACCTGGAGGTTGAAACCATGAATCACACCTATGGAAAATACCATGGGAAATATTTTCCCATGCACGAAAATGGGAGAGAGTATCCCAAACTCTGACTGCATGTACAGACTGATGCACTTGGCTGAGATTCAATGTGTGTGTTGTGTTTGTGTGTGTGTGTGTGTGTGTGTGTGTATGTGTGTGTGTGTGTGTGTGTGTGTGTGTGTGTGTGTGTGTGTGTGTGTGTGTGTGTGTGTGTGTGTGTGTGTGTGTGTGTGTCTTTGTGTGCAAGTACAGCAGAGATGGCGGTTATGAAGAAGAATGTTTGACTGCTCAAGAGAGTGAAGTACTGACTTGCACTTTAAGGAACATTGACTGTTGATTTTCTGTAATATTCAAATGATGAACATTTAGGAAAATATCTTTTAGGCAAGGACAAATTTGTTCATACAGTAGATTAGATATTTAGAAAAATCACTAATCGTCTCCTTTTTCCCTATAATTTAACTATACAGTACACCATGGTATTACCTGTTTCGACCTTTCTGAATTATTGTTCGTTGTTCTATGCAAAAAACAAGCATTTTTTATTTGCTTAAAAAGACTGCTGAATACCATATGTTGAATAGACACGTTTAATGTAAAAACTAATGACTTCCTTTACTCCAAGTTCCATTTCTAAAAGGCAAATGGTAAATCTGTTGATCTATTTCTTGTTTCAAAACACTACACATCATCTGGCCAAAATAGACATGGCCATTTATCCGGAAAGATCCCAAAAGCCTGGACACAATTCCCACGGGATTGGCTCTGTATCTCTGGGTGTGTGTGTGTCATTTTCCCTGACCTGGTCCTGAGTGTGTGCCAACAGTCGTAACAAAGCACATCCGTAAGGCTGACTCCAACAGTAAATATCATTGATAGATAGCCTTAGGCAAATAGACTCAAAAACCAGTCCCCACGTTGACATTGGGAGTGCCTTCATTCTTTCTGCCATCTGAATGAACCACAGGATGACACATTAAACCCAAGATTACTCCACACTTTGCATGGGGGGAACGTGTTTCAGAACATTCATGTCACACAACATAGTCATGACTCGTTCATCATCACCCTGTCATTCCATCTGTCGCTTTATCCATCCCCTCATCCACGCAGGTACTCACTCATTCATCCATTTGGTTAATCACTCCTCCTTTGATTCAATTTTGCAGCCTAGCAGTTGGATGGCTTTCTCACCTTGCTGAACGCAGGGTTACTAGGACAGCAGTCTGGGTTCCACTGCAGCAGTGTGGGATTGAGGCCCACTCAGTGTATCTCCACAGAACACCAAAGGACCTGTGGTCCACACTGCCACAATGGAAAAGCCCACAGCCCCCTGTTTCCTCCTCTCTGCTTCTTGATGACCCACAATGGAAATGTCCCCGCGTGTGTCTGCGTGTGTGTAAGTGTTTGTGTTGTTTCTTTTGCCACACTCAGAGCAACTAGGGTATGTTTGCCATAGTGACGTATCTCTGCGTTTTGCTCTGTGTTGGTGTGTGTGTGGGAGCCTGTGGACCACAGGTCAGCAGCTTTGGTTTTGGTTCCAATGGTCTCTGTCGTTCTGCAGTTTGTAGGTTAGAAATCCGATCACAATCAAGTGTTCCTGGTACATGCTGCAAACTATGTGACAATGCATTTTTTTAAATAACTCATATCTTCAAGGAAATGCTTGTATTTATAAAACTATATTTTCATGCTGTCTTTGAAATGTATCCAATCCAAAGCTGTGATAGGGTGCTCTCTCAGTGTCCCTGCAGCCAGAGATGTACACGTGATGGGCTGAGCTCCAGAGATGAAAGGGAAAAAGAATGCCTGAATGGATAACACGGGAATCTTATGGTTTGAACCCAGAAAAGCAGCAGCGAGCTATTCCATTCAGCCTGTTCTTAGAAGCTATGGGAATACATTTGAGAATTCACAGAATAAAAGTTCCATGAGAGGTCTTAGGGGCCCTGGAAGAGAGGGTCAAAAGGAGGAATTTCCTAGAAGTTCCTGTGCTGGGGCTGGAGTGTGTATGGGAGGAGTGGAGGGGCAATGATCAGGGCCCTAAATGAGAACCATAGCAGCATATCAGCACTCTTCTTCCCAGAGATGGCTGAGTTTCTCAGTATTTCCTACCGAGAGAGAATCTGTCCAACCACCAGTTGTCTCTGCTGTAAATCAGAGGCCACAGGATCGAGTTACACTGAGATGGGGATTTCAAATATAGAGACGGAAAGAGAGATGGGGGGAAAGAGAGAGAGAAAGAAAGAGAGAGAGAAAGAAAGAGAGAAAGAGAGAGAGAGAGAGAGAGAGAGAGAGAGAGATGGAGAAAGTGGTGGTGAAGGATAATTATACATAGAATCACACTGAAAAGAATGTACATGGATCTTCAATATATAAAATGGGCACATGGCTATGTTATTCAAACTCTCCATTCAACGTGTTGGAATGGAATGCACTACATAGTTTGGGGTCTTGTTTGTGTGTCGATGTGTGCGCAAGAGAGAAACTGTGGTGTAAAATTCGTTAAGGGGTTAAATAGTTTGAGTAAAAAAAAGAGGGTAATGACTCGAAAGAAGGAGTGAGAGTGGTGCCGCTGGGGAGGGAGAGGATGTCAGGAAAGTAATATCACCCCAAAACTTCAAGAGAACCACCTCAGCAGCTTCTTCACAACAGGAAGACAGAAAGGAAGCTCTGGTCTCATAAACATGCCTGTAAAAAGCACAGCAACCCGCATAGAACACACAGCAACACACACAGAACACACAGCAACACGCATAGAACACACAGCTATACATTTGAATAACACAGCTTCGCATTAACACTCTACATCTACTGACATCTGCAAACTGTTTAGTAGAATTACAACTCTGATTGCCTAATACCCCCCTGACTGTAAATAGGGAGACCTAAAATGGCCTCACTCTGGCCCCCAATCACTTTTTGACATGTTTCCATTATTTTCTGCCTTTTATGATTGACGTGAGTTATAACCCTTTTTGTGATTAGCCAAACCCTCTGCTGATTTCATTGGCTTGTAGCAGTCATGCATTTTGGCCGGTAGGTCTAGCTTTTACAATGTTTATGTATCATGGTCCATCGATGCTACATACAGAGTTTGGTGCAGATTGGTTAAACAGATAAAAAAAAGTCTGTAGGTTTAAGTGTTTTTCAAAAAGACGGAAAATCCATCATGGCGGACTTTGGTGGTTCAAGAGGCTTTTTTGTTCATCATGTGGAGATGGGTGTTGGAGATATACGGCCTGTCAAAGTTTGTAGGTTTGGATCACTTATTATAGCGCCACCATGAGGTCAATTGGGGTGATCTTTGGTTTGGGAGTAGTAGTTGCCGATGCCTACCAGCACGCAAAGTTTCAAGTCTCTAGAATAAAGCAGCTCACGGGACATTGAGCGACAGTAGGAAGAAAATACTGAACTGGTACTAAGACATTAAGGGTTTATGCCCTTCGGGCTGGAAACCTTAATTAGCTTTGTTTTTGATTACTTACTTTGTTAACTTTCCTCGGTTCTTTGCTGCATGCTGCAGGTTCTCAGCCGGTTCTTTAATGTAATTTTGAAGTTATTATCCATATCCACAATCCAACCAATAATTTTAAAACATCTTTTTACCATAGAATTTTGGTATCTCGTCTTTAAAGTGCAAAACTTCAGACATCAAGAAAGACAGAACACATTTTTAAAACTATAAATCTGCAGTAAAATAAAACATTTTCTAAAAGATGCCAATGCATGCATTGAGATGGGTACCCATCCCAGATCAGTTTGATTTGGCTAGCAAGTAAAAGCTACTAGTCTTATTTTCTGGTTTATTCTTACATGTCAGCTATTCTAGTCAGTGTTGTGTCTTTTACTTATTACATATCCCATATGGGTGGGAATTATGTTGTTTAAGTGATAAATATAATGTTATGTGATGTTGTTTAAGTGATAACTATAATGTTCTATGATGTTGGTAATGTTCTATCAATTAATCTTCGACACACATTCACTCACACATATGCTCTTCCGACCCAACCTCATTAAACCCTAATACTACCATATGCCTTTCTGACGAGCAGCATGGCTGTGAAAGCAAGGTCCACATCAAAGACAAAGTAAATGGGTACAAGAGGGAGGGAGTGAGAGAGGGCACTGGGTCGAAGTGTGAGAATGATGGAGACTCAGAGAGAGCGCTGTCTAAACATTTGTCTTGGTAATGAATGAGCCATCCCACAGACTGTTGTGGCATCAGGCAGCTCCACCCAGACAGAAGTAAATAAATGAGTCAACGGGTGTGTGTGTGTGTGAAAGTGAGAGAGTCTTTCTACAGAGACAATTAGTAAGAAGGGGCTGCCAGAAAGGAAACCTTTTTTTTCCTGGTGAAGCTACATTTAATAGCATGATTATTCTTTAAGGAGTGGTCTAATTGGTCTATGAAGTACAATTGCTGTATTTTCTTTTTCACTTGGTCTGGGCAACTGTGTTTCTGTGTGTGTGTGTGTGTGTGTGTGTGTGTGTGTATGTTCTCTGAAAGAGAAAAAGTATAAAATGACAATGACGTCAAGTGTTAGTAGTGTAGACCTACTGCTCAAAGCCTGGTCTTCTAGATAAAGTACACTGTACGTCAAATGGTCAAAGCTTCATACTAGGGCCAGCATGGCTTTCACATACACATGAAGGGGAACATAGTTTTATGGAGGTGAAGGGTTGAGGCCTATTTGACAGAATAAGTGCATACAGAAAATCACAACACACATGCGCCTGTGGACGACACAAGCACACGCCATTCCTGATGACAATAAACCCAAGTCTTGGCGTAAGGCCAAGATTTAGCGAGTAGATAATGGAAAGTACTCCATCAAGATAAAGCTCTTTGTTTTGTAGTGAAAGAGAGGACACTCCTCAGATGGGACCTGGTGATAGATTATCCACTCCAAGGAGACCGAGATGGCCTCCCCATTTGATGCAATTTACTACCACGTTGAAGGGCTTTCGACTAGGAACAGCTTATTTGAGATTTTGGATTCTAGCCTGCAATGAATAGGAATTCATGATTCAATAAATTGTCTATTGCGTGCAACAGGAAGTTGGTTGTTATTAGTGATGTGCAGTTCGACTGTTTTTGATAAGTCGTTTCATTCTATTTTTGAGTATTTTCCTCAAATCTTGCTTTTGTTCCACCTAAAAGAGCAAGTGATTATTAGTAATTTGTTTGGTCAAATATTGCAAATATTACTCTTATGCGTGTGCAAAACCATGTGCAAACGTCATATCAGCCGCAAAAAAAGCTGATCTACAGACTAAGTGCATTAAGGGTTATGTCGTTCAAATTAGCAATATGGTTCCCAAGCATAAGGCTACATTTAATGTAATTTGTCATACTGAACTGAAATAAACAATGTAGCCTTTGACTCGAGATTGTGCCAACACTTCGTATTTCTTCTTGAAGCTTTCCTCATTAGCCGATCTTGAGACTTCAAGGGCGGTTTGTGACTGCGTTTTTGTCCGTTCTTTGAATTAGTTTGACCTGGGTTGCGTCCCAATCGAATCTATGTCCCTCCCTTCCCTCACTCAAGCAACGTTTCTGTGACGTAATCGTAAGTGTGCCCTACCTTGAAGAGGGTAAGGGTAAGGCGGGATATTTTGGAATGGGATAACTCTAGGTTCAAGACAGGAAGTTGAAAGAAAAGGTTTTTTTTGGTGCGTAGAAGGAATCGGAAGGCATTCCTAGTTTCACCTGTCTTAATACTTAAGCCAGTAGAAGTTGACGCTATTTTACAACGCTGGTTATCTACCTACCTACACCCATCCATTCTTTGCATTTTGCTAATTCACGTTACCCATTCTCTCCCAAAGTCTGGGCAAAACTGTACAAATGTAAGCATTGCACAATGGTAATAGAGTTTCCATGTAGTTTACTAATATTGGTTAGAGCTAATAATGACATTGGCGTTTCATAGCTATGTAGTTACATGTAGTTAACCAAATGTCAAAACGTAATATATGCATCCTTGTAACATTACACAGCAACCCAGCAAAGGTAAGCTAGCTAACATTAGATGATGTACTGAGTTGAATGTATATTTTGAGGGTCAGATGAGGCGATTGCTGTCGTAATTAAGTATCGAATGGAGAATGAGCCTGCATTCTCTTAAAAAAAAAACGATGCAAACAATGGATGGGCGTAAGTAGCTAGATAGCCAGCTTTTTAATATATCATCATTCATTTCCAAAAGATGTCTCCTCCTTCTCCAAGAAAATAACTCTAACATAGACCTATTTTGCAGAAGCTGACATTTGATTTTCATGACAGCTGCAACTTCTACAGGCTCCATTTCTTCTACGCACCGAAAAAAAACTTTTCTTTCAACTTCCTGTCTTGAAGCGAGAGTTATCCCATTCCAAAATATCCCACCTAACTCCCTCTCTTCGAGGTAAGGCTCCCTTATGATTACGTCACAGAAACATAGCTTGAGTGTTCACTCGAGTGGAGGGTGGAAGGGAAGGGATGGACATAGATAAAATTGGGACGTAACCATCGGTTGGTGACTTACTGTCAAGAACGCATCTGATATCCCATAAGTCATTGCAAGAATGATGGCTCTACCTCAGCTTTTTCCCAACCAGGAGCTTGTGAAATATGAAAGGCCATTCACCCGACTGTTTGGCTTAGGGCAGGAGGATCGTAAATGTAAATAACATTTAGGCTTAGAGTTCGTTTTTAACCTTATAATCTGAACAAAGTAGCAGCTTATACTATGGCAAAACACAATGTAATAAACAAACACAATGAAACAAAAGTTTATCAAATGTTGTGCTGATAATGTCAGTGTTATCATATCATTGCTTCAATTATCTTCAGCTGCTCCCAGAGTATTGCTCAGATCTGATTAATGCGTTCTCTGTCGTCGCGATCTCAAAGGACCGTTCTCACCAAGGACACTTGGAAAGAACGTTCTTCTCAAGAACACTAGTAAGTGCTTGCGTTCTTTGAATTGATAAACAGCCACGGTCTGTAGCCTAGTATCACTACTCGGGCACTGCACAGTCCGGACTCATGAGACAGGGGCCATGCGCTAAATTATCAGTGTCAAACTTAATGAGACTTGGGGTATAAGCCAAACTATCCTTATATAATAGCACAAACTATTCATAGATGCTTGGAGCTGCACTATGTGTCCGTGAGTGATAATATACATTTTATGTTTATACGAAAATGTAATGATCTAGTAAAAGTTAAATTCATTTGACTCAATAGTTTGATTTGACTCAGACATTAAAGATGATTATTTCAAAAAGATTTGCTCGTGCTTTTTTGCATATCACTAGTTTGAGCAAGTGATATATACAAAAACTTTATTAAATTTGTGACAATGATACCCCTTTCACATCGGACCAACAACCCGGGAATAACCCGGGTCGACCGTTGGTGTGAAAGGGTCAACCCGGGTTATTCCCTGTCGGACCTGGCTCGGATGCGGTGTGAAAGGGTCACTCGACCCAGGTTATGATCAAGACACCTCATTGATTAGGATTAGCGCATGTGACGCGTAAAATACAAACTGCAGCTATTGTCTGTAGTAGCCAGCTAGCTAGCTAACGTTAACCAGTCAGCTAGCTGCAGTTTTTGCTCCAATGTAACCGTAACAAGCTTCAATGACATAGTGTAACTGAGACCGAGCAGTATAAACTCGCCATCGTTAGTATAAATACTATCACTTCATCGTTTAAAGGAGTATCTTTTCCCACGGCCGAGCGGTCAAGGACACTGACACCAGCATTACTACCCAGGTTGTCCAATCAGAACTATCCCTCTCTAAAAAAATAAAATAAATACCAATCTAATGAACTGCTAATGAGAATGGATAGACAAAGAAAGAGGTAGCTCAGCAAAGCAGGGGACTCCTCTATTCCCCCTCCTTTTCTTTGTCCAACTAATCCTCTGCTACTGTTTAGGAATATTGGAGTGTAGCACACCTTTAACCCAAACAGCTCACTTTCTCTCTCATACAAACAAACAAGCCCACAATAGGTGCATTAATTGGTTCATAACTACCCAAACCAAATTAATAATCCACTTCCATTCCGTTTAAGAGCATTTCCACACCTAGTTCTGATCCATTCTCCATAGAGAAAAACTAAGACAAATGTTGGATTTCACTGCTTTCCAACTTGCAGTAATGAGCGCAGTCTGAAACCAAGACATTATTTGAATCTTATTATGAAAAATGAGTGGTCCTTGCACAACATAAACAAGGTCCAGTTATGAGACAGTAACAGGAAAAACAAGATATGTTAGCCTATCAGCTTGTCTTATTGTGAGAGAATAAATAAAAGGACATAAGGGTATATTCATCCTCAGAACATATTTTCTCATTCTGATTTTGAAAAACGTTAATCAACTGTTACTGTATAACAAACTGAATGTCTCTGGCTTTCCCCTCGACCAATCACAAAGCTGTGCAGTGTAATAGCTTTCCCATTGGTCAATGACCTATCTTTTGACTTCAGCATTCCATTCATGCTTTGGTGGAGCGGGGGCACACTTTTTCATTGCACTCGCTTACTATTTCCATCATCCCCTCGTTGCTTTGTCCTTCCCGCTCCAGTGACTGGAGGTATAGGAATGTGCAGTGGGATATGAGCAATTTCCTGGACTGTGTAAATGTTGTCTTGTAAATGTGTGACAGAGATTGTGTGTGTGCATGTGTGTATAAAAAAAAAAAACAATCTTGAGTTTCAGTAAGTCAGTGTAAATGTCTGCCCTTCACCTATTATTCTCCAAAGTAGCTAATAATGGCAGTTTGCTGCAAACACCGCGTGTGGCCCGGGTGGTGCTCAAAACTGAACCGTTGTCTGTGCCAAGATGCTTGACCCTCCCAGTTTTGCTATTTTAAAAATACACACATTAAAATATTTCAGTTTTTTAAGTTAAAAAGTATACCTTATATTTACATTGGCGGTCCCCTTTTAATACAAACACATAATCAGATATTTAGATTTCGGTATAGAGAAACTACAACTTATTGCAAATGTTAGCTTCCTCTCTAACATTGTATGAGTGAGGAATTTTCTATTCAATTCAGAGGAACTTTTATTTTGGACAGAGCAAAATTCATGCGAATACTGCTCTCTCTTAGTTAGAAAAAAACAAACAAATTTGGCCTCATTTGTATATTTTAGAGAGGCTGTATAACGTTTTGGTTGCTCGAAGTCAGCCTTCATGTCATGCCTCACCACTTTGGTCCTGATAAAAATGTTTTTACAACAGTGGACATTCCCATGTAGAGGTCAGGAGTGATTTAATCAACCATTTTATTGGATAATAGAAACATGTTCTGACTACACTTAACTTCCAATTGTTATCTTCACATTTGGGTATTGGCATTCCTGGGTATATCTTTCCAATGTAAATATGGCCTTTATCCAGAGACAGTTTGTTAGTCACCATGCTCAAACCACAAACCATACCTAACTGACTTCCAAAGAGGAAGTCACAAGACCAAGCCCTTTAGATAAAACATTGACTCAGCCCTTCTATGTAGCATGCATATCCTTTACCTTAAATTAAATGAGTATGAAAATTAAAGAAATCTCACTAGTGTTTGGATTGTTGCAAATGGACTTGTTTACAAAAACGTAGAAACAGATGCACATATGCTTGCTGTCTTGATTGCAGCTGACCTGATTTTCATAGTGTGTTGAAAGCACTGAAGAATTCTCTGCATTTTAAGAGCCTCTGTCCATTTGAGAAGATTAGATAAAAACACAAGTAACAGACAACGCAAAGTATGCAATTATTTGATAACATTTAAGTGGTTTACCAGCCCAAGTGATACGTGAACCTTACAAGACGTTTAAGTTTAAAAGCTGAAAGTTATTTTCACTCGGTTGACTTCATTATGCTAAAAACAAAAGTGTGAGGAGTACGTCAGGCATAACGTGAGGGAAATTCCCCCAGAAAGGGGAGAGAACCACTGGAGCAAAGCGTGTGTGTATGTCCCTTTGGTGGAACCTAACCAGAATCTGTGTGTATTTTTTATTTTCCCCCCACCAGTTTTCTGAAATATCATTGGTAAGCCTGGCAGGTGAAGGAACAGTAGGTGGGGTACTGTTTGCTGTGAGGTGAGCTGGGCTGCCCTGGACATTTCCAATAGAATTCCATAGCTACGTATTAAAAACAAAAATCTAAACTCTCTCTAAACATCGCTTTTTTTTTTTTTGCTCGTAGAAGTTTGAAGGGCTTCTTTGTTCAACATTTACGCAGATGTAGTTCGACAATTGTCCTCTGCGTACAAGTGACAGAATGGAAAGTGTAGATTGTATAGACCCTCAAATTCTTAAACTGCATTGTCAATACCCTGAACAAAAATACTTTAAACAGCTGTGGTATCATTGAGATGATTTCCTCCACTACAATAGCCTACAATGTTTGGGGTTTGTAGAAAACACAATTGCTCGTAAGCTCACCCACTTACCCAGAAATTGCATTCAGAAAAGGCAAGAATAGGGTATTATAGTCCAGACACTGTCCTCGATTATGGAGGTTTGATTGAATACTAATGATTATGGGGAGGAAATTGCCTGAGTGGCGGAAAATCCCTGATGGCAATCCTATTAGCCATCCAAAACTGCTTTCTGTCTGTCAAACAGCAACTTCCTGCTACGCCATTACAATTTGCCATCATAGTTTCCCCCAGATGGTATGGGTTTCATAGGTTCAAGCCTGAAAGTACTGTTGGCTTCAATAGTTCTGTCCCGGGGGGGCCACTGACAGGAAGTTGTCCTTCACATGCCACAATGACAGACGGCCTAAAAAAATAAAGATAAACTGAATACCACGAAGCAAGCCATTTATTGAGCAATAAGCCATACACACTTATGATACTGATAAGGTAACTTGTAGCTAGACTTACTTGCTGTCTTCCAACTATCACCAAAGACAAACAATATAAGGGAGAATTTAATGATATTTACATTAGTTTGAATGTCAGAATTAGACACCTCACAATTTTTAATGATCAAATTCATTATTTTTAGATGGCCATGGGTGATGCAGTTGTCGGCCTGAGGTTCTGATAATACGAAACTGTGATTGGACCAACCAAGGGGATGTAGTTTCTTTAATAAAATAACTACTTTACCTGATTGGCCAGCATAAGACCCAATCAAGTGATGACTTCTGTTTTCCAGGGCACACCCTCTTAAGAAGGATCTGGTGCTTACCAAGGAGGCAAGGACAAACCAGACAGTTAAGCAGTAAAACCGAAGTCCAGTTTGTGTATGAATGGAGTTCTATAAATACAGCAGAGAGGGAGAGTATTGAAAATGGTGTGTGATTCTGAGTTTGAGCCAGCAAACTATAACTGATACTAGAGGTGGTAAAACGAAACCACAAGTTTGAGGTGTGTATATGAAATGTTTTTCATCAGATCCCTTCCTGTAAGATTTACCAGAAATCGCTAACCACAATTGCCATTCGGTAAATTCACTTTTTCCTCGACTGTCATACTGTTCCAGAGTTCTGTCTGCAAAAGGGGGCTCATCCAACAGACAATGCATAAGGGGTTACGGGCACCATTGCTATATGTAAAATGTGCAGTAAGAAAGAGCTAACAGACTGAATCTATTAAAGCATGCCAGTAAATGTAAAAGCTATGAGTATGTGTATGAGTGTATGAGTATGAGTATATGTACAGTCATATATGTATGTTGAAAACACACACGCTCTCACACACTCTCTCTCTCTCTCTCTCACACACACACACACACACTTCTTTCACCCTGTTTGCTTCACTACTTTCTCACTCTGTCTGGTACTATCCCTTTCCTGGGCTGCCACCACAACATAGCAGAAGTGAGTGGAGGCACAGCTGAGATGAACCCTTCAGTTCAACAATAGTATAAGTTGTTTTGTAAAAAAAAACGTTGCACAAAATGATCTGCCTTCTTCTATTCAAATGAAAATAAAATGTTTATACTAGCCATATACAAATAATATTCTATGACACAGCTTTGCAAATTGGCAGCGTTAAGTAGAGACTTAATACAAACTTTGGAGATTAGCTTGAACATTCAGGACTTTCTAATGAAAACATGTTTCTTAACCAGCTCTTACGCCATTGACCAAACTCATGATAATATTTATCTCTCTATCGTTATGCCTTATGAATTACATTATTTTCTGAGCTCGAGTTTTATTGTATTTACTTTGTTGTATTTTGTTTTTTCAAAATATAAAAGGAAGTAAAACTGCAATCTTTGGAAGTCAAAGGGGCAATACAATTACCTTTCAAACAAAGGGGGCTTTAGAACACTGAAGTCTATTTAGCTACAATTATGTTCCATGTAGGGGTAAAAATAAATTTGCTGTTATCTGCTTATGAGCCCGTTGTTAGGATTTCAGAATCAGGTGTAAAATCTCAGGAAAGTTGATGAAGTTTGTTGCTGTTAAATCAATAGGGACAACCAACTGAGCAACAGCCCGAGGGTTCCAATCAGGCTTCTTGATCTTGAGTGTATCAAGAAGGATTCTTTCAAATAAAGTTTTTAGTGTGAATTATGACCTGAATAACACGAATTTCACATAACTATTTTTGCATAACACTGTGTGTTTGCGTGAACTATGTGCATAAACTGTCTGTGTATGTTCATTTGTAGAGTGCTCTTTAAAACCAGCTTTTCTTAGTATCTACTGGTGGTTCTTTTTTCTGAGAAAAACTGAATTTGACTGCCTCTGGCAGATGACAAGACATATACCTAGACCACACACAGATGCTTTTGGCATACACACACATACACCCATGAACAAAAACACACATATGTACACACATCAAACTTCTCTCCCCTGTATCTCAGTTTTTGTTCATGTGTACATGAGTTAATTGGCCCAACCTCAACAGTTTAATGACAGCACGTTCTAATAAGCCCCCCAATGAATGTGAGTTTGTGTGTGCGCATGTATTTTTTGTATGCATGTGAAAAAGGCAAGAAGTGTGGGCAACATGAGAGGACCTTGAAAGGAAAATAATTTTCATTGCACACTATCCCTCCTTGTGCTTAAATTTGGGGTGAGCAATTCCATCATTAGTTTTCAATAGAAAAAACTAGCTAACATTATGATTTGATGGGGGGAATGTACAGTGGACATACAGGGTATTCTTCATGACCCTTGATACAATTCAGCCACAAGTACACAGTAAGAAACACCATACCTGACCTGCAACACCATACCTGCAGACCACAATGAGCATGCTGGCATGAAAGCCAATAAAGGTTGTGCACTTAAAGGTTTGGAGTGTGTACACTACGAAATAATGAGTAATACCTCATTTTGATGAACACATAATTGTACAAAAGGGGTACTGTGAATCTTATGACTGAGAATACTCTAACAGTTTGGGTTACAGTGACCTAGAGTGTGTGCTCTACCCATTGCTGCAATGGTTCCCTGTCCTGTCTTTTCTCTTTATTTTGGATGTTTTTAAGGCCACATGTAGGAGTTTAGCTCCTCCAATAGCTATTGGCCAAAACAAGGGGCCAGCCCACTTTTTTTTCTTCTCTCTGCACGAGAAAGGGGGCACCCAGTAGAAGGGGGGAGGATTTAATGTCATCTTTTTTTCCTCTAAGCAGAGACCAAAGTTTAGCTGGTGCTAAGGCCAGTCCACTACTGAGAAAAAAGACCACGGTAGATTCAGGGTGGATAACTGACTGACTGACTGATTCTTACTTATTAGATCTAAATCCTCCAACTACATACAGCATGAGTAATTCCAAAAACATACACACAAAAATCTAAAAGCAAAGTGCTTGCTGCAAATGTCCCCTAGGATGAGCATCCAAGCACAAAGGTTTGCTCACTGGTGACGGAAACATCAACACTGTGTGCTCTGGCAACATCGAGATGTTCAAAGGTTTAACATTTTGATTAGCTGTTTTCTTTACTTGATGCTCACTCAGCTGTTTTATGACAAAAACATTTTTATTTTTTTTCCAACTAATTAAATATGCATATATACAGAGTAGGTACAAGACAACATTTGTTAAAGCGGAAGGGCAGAAAGCCGAGCTTATAAGAGATAACCCTACCGTGACTTAAACAATTACAATGTTTACGGTCAAAAACCACAAATCTGACAACAAAATTATCATAAATAAGTTTAAAAACGTATGATGAATTACAACAAAACTCAATGTAAGAATTTCATGCAATGGATTGAGTTTCTTAAATAGGGGTGTTGTATGGTCATATTTACCTACTCCACAGATCATTCTTATCACCTTTTTTGGGGTACAATTATTTTCTGTAGATTTGTACGGTACGTGTTTCACCATATTTCAGAGCGGTAGTTATGATAGGGAGGAAGAAACTGTTATATAGGGTTCTGGGAGGGTTTTTTGACAAAAAAAATCCTAGTTCAATACAGAATGCCTATAGTTTTTGAGAGTTTAGTACGTACATTACTTTTATGTTGCTTCCAGTTAAGTTTTTCATCCACAAGTAGTCCTAAGAATTCACTTACATCTGCTTTTTCAATATCTGCATTACAGATGCGTATAGAAGGGTCATCATTACTTACAGACTTTGTATTAAACAGCATATAGTTAGTCTTACTGTCTAATAGTCTTATAGTCTTAGTTAGTCACATTAAGTGATAATTTGTTAGCTGCAAACCAATTGCAGTTTGTCAAGTTTAACATTAACTATTTTTATGAGTTTACGAAGATTATAATGGGAGCAGAGAATGGTGGCATCATCTGCAAATAAAATGAATTTCAACAACTCAGAGGTATTGGTGATATAATTAATTTAAATCAAAAATAATTTTGGACCGACAACTGATCCTTGAGGGACTCCACATTTTATTGAAAGTTTGTTGGATTTCATGTCACCTATTTCTACGTATTGTTGTCTATTTCTCAAATACTTCTTAACCCACTCGTTTGCTTGACCCCTAATACTATAATGTTCGTATTTTTTGATCAAAATATCATGATTCACTGTGTCAAAGATATTTTCTAAGGTCAATAAATATTCCAGCTATTATCAATCTTTTATTGCAGTTTTTTTCTAGGGATTTCATCAAATAATTCTATTACTGCAGTTGAGGTCAGTTGATTTTTCTGAAATCCATATTGGCTGGGGCAAACCAGGAACAAGGTTTGTCTTTAAATGGGGAGGGTTTCCCCAAAGAGTGAGTAACTTTTTTAAGTGCCAATCGAAAGAGTGCCTTGTAGATTTTAAAGGCTCCAGGAAGGAGAGAAGAATTGTATACGGATCTCACCAGATCTCCAGTGGAGTTTGAAAGAATGATATTTGGAGTGATGGCCACACAAGACTGCATTACCCCTAATACATAGCTTTATGAACACTGATAAACAATATTCCATGTTTAGATCATGACATTTCCTGGTAAAATAGATAAAAAGACAACCTTAAAACCTGAAACACATTATTGCTGGATGTAACATTTTGTCACCATCTTTAATCAGACACTGTTCTATGGTCCCATGTACTGTGTTTACACAGACAATGTTTACAGGTTTGACAGCACATACGCACAGGCTCTTGTAATTGCTTCTGTAATAGATGGGCCAGGGATGACGTATTGGCCAAACCGGAAGTCAGAATCAGCATGGGTTCCCTCGTTAAAAAGCCAGTGGGATTTTTCCATTGGGTTTGGGACTTTTGCAGAAAATAAGCTCTGCAGCAAACAAAAGTTTATGATTCTTACATGTTTTGTTCAGCGAGATAATCTTTGCAAATGAACACCACTTTTACCATTTTTGAAGCGTAAATACAATCGGCAGAAGGAATAAGCTAACGTAGGGCTAACAACGAACTACAAGTCCCATGACATCAACATCACCACCACTAAGCTTCCAACTTCTAATTTGATTTTGCACACTAAACCCCGACAACCTCTGTAGTTTTATATAGACTTTGGTTAGAAACCGCCTTTTTAAAGACACGTAAAAGCTTCAAAATCCAATAGTGGGGGATTTACTGACGTATTTCATGTAGAACAAAACGTGAAAATCTCTTTAGCTTGTGTTAACCACTGAGCTTATAGCTAAACAAAAACCCATTTGAAAAACCCGTTGTCTTCGAGACAAGGGAATCCATGGATAAAAATACTGTATACTTTGACTAAACTGATTTACAAAGTACATTTTGCAAAGTACATTTCTAGGTAAATTATACCATTCTTTATTATTGTGTGCCTTCTATAGAAAAGGCTATATCAAACCTTACAATGGCATTTCATTGTTTTAATTTAGTTTTGGTTAAATAATACAATTATTTATTGGAGGCTATGGGAGCTGAAAAGTGTTCTTGTTTTGTTTGAAATATTGTACTGTAGTGTAAATATTGTGCCAGATTTGAATAATTTGCTTATTTTACATTTTAATTCGTTTTTTTGTTAGAATTCATATATTTTGCATTTAAACAGGGCACTGCAGGAAAATAGACCTAGTCTCTGTCGGTTACCCCTGTATAGAAATAAAATAATAATAATAATAAATAATAATGTATCCATTGTATTTAGCTGGCAATTCATTGAAAAATATCCCCATTGAGTTCAACTCTAAAAAGATGCCATGTTTTGCACACAAAAAAAGGAATAAAATGCAGGATCAACCTCTTCTTTGGACTTCTGACTTTTATTGGAATCTTTCTTACCTACACATATTCCTGACTTCTATAGCCCTCTGTCCCATGGTATGGAAGTTATTTCCAACCTTCCCTCTGGAAATGGGGCCCAACAGGAATGTCCTCTATTGTACGTCTCCAATTTTTAGGGCGAAATCTTGAAAGCCACCATTCCAACTGTTAATAATCACTTTTTAACGGCACCCTTTATGACGGCCAACAATAGCCCTGACAAGCAGAAAACGGCCGAGAGGCAGAGATACCACTGAAGTGTCTCCATGCTCCACTTCCTCCCTCCTTTAAAACTGGCCAACATCCCTGCCGATGATTATCATCATCTATGACATCCAATTATTGTATTAAGTTAAACAAAAGCCTGGCGGTGGGGGCTCCCCTACCCTGCACACCTTAACCCTTCCATTCTGTTGGAAGGGATTAAGAAGAAAGGTCGCACCATTTCCCAGGCAGGGGTGCGGGGGGAGAGTTGCCCCCTGCAAGTAAATCCGACAGAGTAAGGACTGAGGCTGTCAGAGCCTGTTACCTATAGGTAGTCCCGACACCAGACTCACACACGTGTCTAACATACCCTCCCCCAACTTACATTGAATTACATTGAATAACACACATTTGTGTGTCTCTGTGCAAACAATTTCATTCACAGTTCATTAAAAATCCAACTAGAAAACGGTAGAAAGAAAAGGGGAAAATGAGACAGATTTTGCGGCTTGTGAATGTGAGCGTTTATAGGTGGGATACAGAGAGGTAGACAGTGTGTGAGTTCGGCATCAGACAGGAATCTGCTGCTGCTGTCTGCGCTGTATGTTTTACCTGAAGGTATTGCGGTGCCAGTTTCAAATGATTCTAAGAGGGCTTTGTCTTCTTTCTCTCCCCTGCTTACCCAGGGAACATTGGGTTCAAAGTCCAGAGCAGCTTCACAGCAGGACATTCTCAAGGGAAGCAGATCGCGTGGAAGTTCTCAAAACATGCTTTGACTGTTTAAGATGTGCATAATCTGTCTCTGGGAGGGCTTGTAGTGTAGCGGACACACACACTGTTGCCCTGTAAGAGAGGGCCACACAGCCATATCCTCCTTCAGGAGTGGGGCCCTCTTAGACAGTGGGACCCCCAGTGGAACCCCTCTGACAAAGGGTCTTCTTGGAAGACGGCTATACTTCTCTGGAGAAACAGCCCTCCATTTGAAAATAATGAGTAGAGAGGACGCCCATCCCTTTTTTCTCTCTGCAGAGGATCAGCCTCTGGGTTCTTTGAAGCAGTGAAAACAATAATGAAAGTTAGCATGTCCGCCTTTGTCGCTACTGCAGGCTCATTTATAATGCGCTACGCCCACATGTACATGATGAGAAAGCTTTTGTCAATTCCGGTTCAATAGATGGTCATCATCTCGGCCTGCAACATCAAAACAACTGTGGAATGTCAAAGAAGACTTTGGGTGGCAGACAAGTGAACAAAATAATTCAATAATTCTGAAATAGTACACTTATCGAAATTTAACAGCATTGCGGTTTGTTTGCGGATAAACTGTAGAAGCAGTTTCAAAATAAATATATAATTTGATCCTAGCTTTTTTAATGAAATAGAAACGCTTTGATGATGAAAAGTTCAAAGGAACACCAGAGGCCTTCACCCTGACCTGGAGAAGCTGCTTAGCTACTGTGAGAGTCACGGCGAGGCCACAGGGGGAAAGACACACATAGAGAAGAGAACCAGTTGGATGCATGTGAGCCCCTCACTTGACCCCCCCCCCCCCCCACACACACACACACACACACACACACACACACACTCTGAGAGAAATGATTTCCTGTGAACTGATGCTAAAAGTTATTTTGTGTGTATTCTGCAAAAATGCAAAATAACTTAACTACTTAGTTAGCACCAGTAACAAAACATGCATTTTGTCTTGGTCAGAGCTGAAGGCATATATACCTTTAGGCGCTGAAGCAGAACTCACTTTGCCTCTGCTCTCATTAAGAACCTATTCACAGGAGTGAAAAAGAGCCTATTTAGATATGTTCTACAACTGTTCCCTGAGGGGCGGAGCAAGAAAGCTCTTGTGTCCTTCTAGTCTTCAATGTTTCCTCAATGGGTTTATCAATGGTTCCCTGTAGGTGCTCATTTCTACTGCGCCAGATAGTGCCTGTGCATGGTGTCCCTTCTGTCGAGCTGATAGGATTTATTGCCAGACAGGCTTACATTGCATCAATGAGCTCCGGACCAAAGTCTTACTTTTGGAAAGAAACATTGATCAACTGAAGTGTGATTGAAGTGTATAGCGTATATGGGTTATACATAGAGCTAGGCCAGTGCAGATTTGTCTGTACTCTTTTCTCAACTTGTCTAACACAATGCCTTATTTATATGCACGTCAGGGAATTGAAAAAGACCGCCAGCCTGTGGGTAGCACTTTTCAGACAGGAAAAGTTCAGTTGAATGTGCACTACAGTCGCTTCGAGTAGGTTACTTAAAGGCCAAAAAGATTATTTCAGTTTATTTAACATGATGTAATTTAGTGAAATGTTGTTAGGCTTAGATGAAATAAATGTAGTTGTGTTGGATTTCAGTATTTTTATCGTCATTTCGTAATGTTTTAGTTTAGTTCAATGTGTGCCCAGTCTAAACTGAATAGGTGGTCATTAGCCGTTGTTGATGGGTCAGTTTCTGAATGCTACCCCAGGTTGCACACAGAACCACTTTATTGTGTTGTGGAAGTGGATCTTAAATGGCCTTTGACCTTTAGAGGATTTATGATCATTAGTCACTGACCCCTCCTCTCCCATCAATCCCAAGGATTACAGAGTCGCTCAGCTAGCTCTTGTAAACTTTCAACTGAACATAAGGTAGGAAGTTGGTCAACTTGACATTACCCTGGAAGGCATCATTGAAATAGATTTGAGAAGGATCTTGCCTGTTGACTTATTTTGTGGTATCCCCTGTTGGCACAGGGGTGGTTTAGCCCAGGGATTAAGAGTCTCCTGACCCAGGGATTAGCAAGGGGTTGAAGACCTGCTGGGTGTATCTCCTTCCTTCGGGACCGACCAGCCATGGAGAGAAGCCAAGGAGAGCACAAAGACCTGTGTGTAGGACACACACACACTCCCATTCATCAAACCACTAGTGTTAAAAGCATAGATTAACACCCGAGCCCCTGGTCAGTTTGGAGGTGGAAGCGGCTGCCGGTGTACATCTGTTTGGCCCATTTGTCTCTAGGAGAGTGAAGGCTCCAGCTGGACGGGCTACGGTACTGCTGACTGGCTGGCTGGCTGGCTGGCTGGCTGGCTGACTGGCTGGTTAGCTGGCTGGCTGGCTGACTGGCTGGTTAGCTGGCTGGCTGGCTGGCTGACTGGTTGCTGGCTGACTGGCTGGCTGACTGGCTGGCTGGCTGACTGGTTGGTTGGCTGGCTGACTGGCCAGTTGGCGGGGGGCGGGCAAGCTGGCTGGCAGGCTGGTTGTGCTCCCTATCCTAAAGGATCCCTCTGTTTTGTTTTCTCGGAAGTGAAGGCTGTTCATCTGTAAATCAAAAGTGCATTCCCTCATATATAACACACACACACACACACACACACACACACACACACACACACACACACACACACATGCCACATTAACATATTACAGGAAACAATGTAGATATGCACAGCAAGAACATTGTTAATCATGTTATCTTCTTGAATTGGATGTGTTGTACCTCAAAACTAACCCTAACCCTTATTTGACAAGTTCAAACGCCAACACCTGTTTCTTCACTCTGTACATGCAACAACATCACCCTACACTGACCCCACCTCACCTGTCCTCATCCACAAATCTCAACTGTCTCCCCTCAAATAAGTCATTGTCTCTCCTGTCTCTCTGTGTGTGAGAGACAGAGACAGGGAGAAAGAGAAAGATACAGAGAGAGTTTACTCATGTGCACGTAGGCATGTGCAATTAGGCCTCAAACAAACATTCTGACCATGAATCTCATGTGACTCCGTGGCGTAGAGAAGGGTGTTTAGTTGGACTTGACATAAACTACATTTTTGTGTCAATGAGCATCATGTTGGATGGCAGGTATTACCGTACTGTTACATCAGCTATACAACGGTTGTTATTTTTTTGAGACTTGAAATCATCAGCACATACAATGGCAAATTTGAAGGTTCTATAAAAACAGCCAATACGGTAATAGTCTGCACTGGACAAGTGTCGTAAGCATGGCTTATTGAAAACAGAACCACACTGTGTGGTGCGTCAGCAATGGGCTAAAATATACTGGTTCATCAGTATATGTCTTCCTGTTGTAAGGACTGGTCACTTTTTATTGCATTCATGATAGAATACTGTACTTGGCTACCACAGCTCAACAAACTACCAATGTCCAATAAGTTTGTGTTGCCAGGCTATGCTTTGCACGTGCCAGTGAGAAAAAAAGACTAATGTTTCTGAAAGAAAATCTTAAAAGAAAACTTTTATTGGAATTAATTGTAAAAGTGTCTCAACCAGATATGAATGACTGCCTGCATCATAGTCTGACTTAAGCAGTTGAATCCAGTAGACAACAGTAATTGCAGGGGCTTATTGCTGAGCTTACTGCTCTGACTTGTTTTAAAATAATAAAAATGAAATTACTTTGTCAAGTCAACATACTGTATGTCACTATTACAATTACAAGGTTTAGTGTTTTTATTTGAAATGTTGTGTAGATGCTAGATATTTCATAAGGCATGTTCAGAATAGGCCTTAGGCTTTTAGGCCTAATAGACCCCCACAAAGCTAGTAGGTGGCTAGTAGGTTGCAAATCACCCATTAAAATCGGATTCTTCCCTGCAGCAATGGCTCTCCTCATAATGGTCTCCTTAAAGTGAGGGACCATTCGGAATGCATAGTTGCAGTTGAAAGGCCACTTATAAGCATCATCTAGTAAGGGAGGCATCGGAGTGGAGGGGAGTGAAGCGGAGTGCAGTGACTTTGAGAAGTGGCCTTGTTTATAAGCAGGGCAATTTCTTCTATTGACACATTTGGTGAGGAGAGGATCAACAGATGGAAGAATCCTAAAGGGTTCAGTTTACTATTGGATCTTCAGTAAACTTCCCTTCCATGTTTCTGGGAGGACAAGTTGCAACATTCGGTCAACATCTAAAAATGCCATTCACACTCCTCAGCGCTCTATGCTGACCAGCAAACACTTGTTCACAGATACTCTCTCAACCCATTGGCTGGGGAAAAAGCTGTCAGTAAAACTGACACCTTTATGTCCATGCCACTAACCCCCCATTCACTATCTTTATTCTCCCTACCAACCCAAAACTGAACTAACAAACTGCCATAAACAACCATAAACACACTCCATGGAATTCTTTGCTTACTAAAACACAAACACACACTTTACCCTCAGTTTCACTTCTTAATTTTTGGTTCCGCTAATTCTTTTCCTCTTACAGGAAGGCACATAATGTTGAGGTGCAAGAAAGCTGTGTGCACCCAGGATAGCGTTGAACACTTTTACTTCTTCAGTACTGCTTTAATTGATTCATCAATGCATTGATTTGAGAGTTTGATAATTAGAAGATAAATCTTTTTGTGTTTGAAAATACCTTGATTTTACAGATTCAGTATAAGCATGGTGTCAAATAACATAAAAAATATTGTATCTATCAAGTGCCTTTAACAAAATCGTTTTTCTCACAACGTTACCCTATACAAAACCATGCAAAGGAAACATATTATTGAGTCTCAGTTTGAGAGTGTCCATCTGCTGCTGATTTATGTATTAATGACGCTTAATAATCCATTCTCTTTTGAGCAGATAACATATGTGATACTGGGAATAAGGACTTTAATAATATATTGTAGGGAAAGGTTATATATTACTTTAATGGCATAGGTAAAACGTTGTAGGTGATAGGGGCCAAATGCTGTTTTGCATGCTTTAATGTGAATTTCAAACGAGAGATTTAAGTGAAAGACAACTCCTTCATTGACTTTTTGGTTTTTAGATGCTTACTGTTGCCACCGATTATTTAATGCACATACACATTTTTATATTCTTGCGGTTTCACCTTGTTTAACCCAAAATTGAAGTTTGTGTCACCAATATAGCAAATTGGACACCTTACGTATAGATTAGTTTACCGGGCAGCAGCAGCATATACAGAGAATAAAAAAGACCTAGAATGGAACTTTGTGGAACTGAGCTTTGGAAGGATTTGATGCATCCTTATTTACGAGTACACATTAATATTTGCCTGTATATCAAATCAAACAAAATCTGTTTTACTTGTATAGCACATTTCAAACACAATGGCAATTCAATGTGCTTTTCACAAGGCAAGCGAAAGCATAAAAGGAAGAAATAAAAGATAAATAAAAAAATAAACAATTATAACAAGTGAAATGAAATTGCTAAAAACAAACAATTCAGCAAAACGCTATCGAAAACATATACGTTTTTAATCTGGATTTATAAGTAGTCAAGCTTGGAGCGAGTCTCAGATCTTCTGGAAGTTGGTTCCAGCTATTTGTTGCATAGTAGCAAAACGCTGCTTCCCCTTTTCTAGATTTAACTCTGGGAACGGTTAAGAGACCTGTTCCAGATGACCTGAGAGGTTTAGAACGTTTATACTTTATTAGCATGTCAGTAATGTATTTTGGCCCCAAATTATTTTGTGACTTGTAGGCGAGCAACAGTGTTTTAAAAGCAGTTCTCTGACATACATGGAGCCAGTGTAGTGATCTGATAATTAGTGTAATTTGTTCATTGTTTTGGTCCTTGCTAAAAGTCTAGCAGTCTACTGTTCTGATATTCTTTTGGTTTTGTAACTCTCAAGTTAAAGCACAACATTGCAACTGGAACAGCATAAATGCATTGGCCTTCACACCAAATCTACCAGCATAGCATAAACCCTAACCCTTCACACCAAATCTACCAGCATAGCATGAACCCTAACACTTCACACCAAATCTACCAGCATAGCATGAACCCTAACCTTTCACACCAAATCTACCAGCATAGCATCAACCCTAACCCTAACCCTGCACACCAAATCTAAACTTGTCTAGGCTTACTGGGCTGTGACAAGTAGTTGACTTATTAACAGATAAAATAATTTATTGTATTGAAACATGTAATTTTGTTTGACTTTGTAGGTGACTGGAGGGCATGGTTAGACAGCACAGAACAAACGAGGAGAACTACTTAAACCACTTAAGCCTCAAAGTGTTAAAGAGGATGATGCTGCTAAACTGGCCTTTTTTTACTGACGTAACTTGATCTCCTGGCTCTGGGCCTGCTTCACTGTATCGGTATGTAATCTCAAAGAGGATCTGATCCCCTCCTCCAAAACGCCCTCAGTCTACCCAGAGGCCCAATGAGAAGAGGACATGCACTAACAAGTCCCATCAATTAGAACGCATAGTTAGACGTGACACATTCTGCCACTCTTGACAGCTTTGAAACCCCTCGAACTGCTGTTACCTAATGACTCAGAAAAGGCATGTACCTCAGTCAGATTTGCATGTTTGGAAAGCCCAATTCATAAATTCCCACCTTATGTCACTGTTTGAGATCTAGAAAAACTAAAGAAAAACTAAATTAAATTAAAACTAAAGAAAAGATGAAGGTATTCTGCCTTAACATGTATGTAGGACAACAAAAAAGGTTTTTCCATCTCAGACCATTTCAAGCCTTTTGGTCAGGTCTGGCTACCAAGCGCAAGGTTGTGAAATGATGCACACCATTTTAGTGTAAAATTCACTTCCCACAATAAATAATAAAGTAAAGATGTCATTTCTGTGGGCTGACCTATAGCATGGGGTTTCTTGTGAATCATGTTGTTTTTGACTGTGATCCTTTCCTGACAGTTGGGTTTTCCCCATTGTTCTACATCCTATACTCTTGAATTTTCCTTTCCCCCTCCACACGATCATTTACATTTCCTGAGATGTACAAGCACCACCAATTTAACTTAATTTTTTTGTTTAATTTCCCAGTTGCACCATGGCAACTTCACCTTGTAAGCCTCCATAAATGAGAATGCATAAATGGGTTAATGTAGGTGTTTGTCAAGTCTGGTACTCTGAATTTCCATTTAAAGGAAAGTGTTGGAAACCAACACACCGTTTCATCTTTCGTACTGCAACATTATCCTCCTACTTAAGACAACCACTTTATTCTATAATGTCAAACTAGCTATAGCAGCAGCTAGTGAATTGATTACCTGCCATCTATCTATCTTTCTTTCTTTCTTTCTTTCTTTCTTTCTTTCTTTCTTTCTTTCTTTCTTTCTTTCTTTCTTTCTGTTTCTACTGCTATCTCTTTCTTTCACCTTGTCTACTCTTTGTTTTCTCAAAATCCTTTGAGTCACTGGTCCATGGATACTGTGAAGAATCAATAAGAATAGAGACTCCTCTAAGTCTGCTTCTATAACAGAAGACCTTTCTAAAAAAGCCAAATGTGTGACTCTGCTATGTGTGTTTGAGCCAGAGAGTTCCCTGCAAGATGGCTGGTTCTCTTGAATGCTAATCATGTGTAGGGTAGTTCTACCTCATGTTTGCCTGCAGACAGAGAGGTGCCCAGAGGGAGAAGAGGGGGGTGGGGGTGGAGTTGGGTGGGTGGGTGGGTGTTAGAATGAAAGAACAGGGATGTAAAGAGGTAAGAGAGATGGATTTCTACATTTTAATCCACTCTGTTAAATTACAAACAAACTTTATTTAACTTCTGGCCATTGAAAAAAAAGAGACCTATTTCAGGCAATCATATTGACCTAGTTTATCAGTTAACAATAAAAATGGTGTGTTGGTTGTTTAAATCCTCGGAGAGGCTGTTCACACCAGAATACAAACGGAAGCGGCTACTTTAGAATGGTTTGACAAAAACTCCTAAACTCATTTACACAGAAATGTAGGCCTACAGAGATGTGATTGAAGTGTTGTCAACGGTAACAGAGCAGACTAAATCCTTCAACGTCTATGATGTACGATACAGATTGCTGTACCAACTCATTAATACAATACTAAACTGAGCTTTGGTCCGGATCATCTCTTCTACGTCTATGAACTATGTTCTTCAGGGCGCTGCTACAGAAAGAAGCCTCTGGTGTCACGAAATCCCCATCGCACAATTGCAAGCTCCTATGATGCGTTTCATGAATAGCAGTTTGTCAGCTGAATGGCTCATGCCCTACCAATAAAGAGGGTAGACGACAACCACCTTATTGCGCAACAACAAGATGATGTTAGCCAATAAAAAGACGAGGTGGTGCTGAAGAAGTTTGAGATTGACAATTTATATGAGGTTGACAAAATACCACGTCTTGGAAAGAATCCATGACATGATATTACCAAAAGAGTAAAGTGTCCATATTTCTTCATTTGTTCAACCAATTGCAATTATTTTACTGAACTACTTCAATAACGCTGTTACCAGCAACTTAAATGCCTGTAAAATACTGTGTTAGGCATTTACAATGACCTTGCCGTAATTCCAAATCAATACAAAACTTAATTTTACCATAGTTGTGAATGATGTGTAGTACAATTTGTTTTCCAGGTAGTTCAAATACAGGAATGAAGGTATGTTACAAAAGTTCACAAAAAGTTCCCACAATGCAACATAGTCTACGTTACAGTTACAGTAAATTATAATTACAGTAATATTCATGAGATTTTAAGGTATGGATCAGATTCCTGTAGATTTAAAGGATAACAGTGTGGTCCCAATAATAATATTCCCAAGTTCTGTCTCTCTCTCTCTTTCTCTCTCTCTCTCTCTCTCTCTCTCTCTCTCTCTCTCTCTCTCTCTCTCTCTCACACACACACACCTTCCCTATGTCATTTTCCTACTGTCCCGCCCCACAGAACAGTGAACAAGTAGATCAGGTAGAGAACAGTAAAGCTGAGCAGACAGCCCAGGTCAGCACCAGGGCAATGAACCCAACAGTCCTTAACCATAGGTTATATAGGGAGGTCCCAAGGCTCTATCTGACAATAAACACCTAGGTGGAGAGAGTGACGACCCTTTTTGACCAACACTTAGAACATCACACAGTGGGTTGGTAGCGCCTATCCATTCAGCTTCAATTAGCGGAGATGTCAGACCTTTGGCCTTCTGTAGAGCTGGCTGCTTCTTCTGGACAATAATTGGTTGTTGTTGATTTTAAGAAAATAATAATCTTATTTTTATAAAGCAAGCATATTTTGGCAACTCCCATCTTGATATGAGTATCAACAACTTGTAGAATGTCTCTTTGTGGTACATTTTGAAAAGATAAAAAATGTGGGATTAACTTGGGGCACGTAATTAATTAATCGTGATTACATTTTTTTCATAATTTGACACCCCTAATTTTATTATATTGAATCAGGGATGTGGGACATAGAGGCCATCATATCTGTTAGTTTTTTTTTACTGAGTTGAGGAGTTATTTTTTTTAGGAGGTTGAGGAGGTATCGAAGTCACTTTGCTATTGCTTCCGTGGAACTCACTGCAAGCTTGTTTCACCCGATTGTATGGCATTGCAGGGGTCAGTTTGTCATGTCAAATGAAGGTGTTATTACATGACTAAAAGAATCCTTTTTAACATAAAAGTTAAACATTCCACTTTTTGTAAACAAAGACAAGAAGCTAGCAATCAAGGGTTGCCTTGCAGGTGGGAATAAAATGCCAGCTGTGCTGTCACTTACAAAAGCATACAATTTACACCAACAAAAGAAGATTGGAAACTTGTTACAATCTAATGGGTTTAGCTTACCAGTTGTATAAGGGGCTGTGCCCTGCCTGTGCCTTTCAAGTCAGTGAACAGGACAAATAGGTATGCCCTTTGGCTTGTTGGGAGTCTCAGAAAGACTGAAAGACAACTTAGTTAGTAGCCTACTGACCAACTGCATGCATTTTCCAGTGTGTACTGAGAGCTTTAGTCAGACTAAGTGAAGAAATACAAAGCAATAGGCTTAGGCCTTATGTACTCACTCATTTAGAACACATGATGGAAAAAGCCTTTTCAGAAAAGGGAAGCATTCAGTCTTAACTTGACTCCTTTGAAACCATGTCTTAAAATCTAATTTAATATTCTCAAGTCTACGGCAAGTATTATTGTATCCTCTCTAACAGCAATGTGTTTCACACAGGACTGGTAGTATTATTCTATGCTCTAACAATAATGTGTTTCACACAGGACTGGTATTATTGTTCTATTCTCTAACAACAATGTGTAATCAACTGGTAACAGCCAAACACACTCCAGCCTTCAGTTTTGAAAAAGGTGCATGCTGCTGTTAAACAGCACTCATCTCAGATCAAATCTGATTAAAGGGTTTCTTACAAGTGTGGCTGGTCTGAAGACCAGTCTGAGAGTGGGGCAGAAAAGAGGGAAGGTTTGGGTTTCCAGATAGCCTGCTAGGCGAATACATATTTTATTGTCAACACACCCTGGCTATTAGATGAACAAAGCTAATTTATCAGTCCATGTTGAAAGGACTTTTATAGATGCCACTGCAATCCTCTACTTAACCGGTCAATCATTTACCCAATCACCTTGACCCACATGCCTTTCCTAGACACAGGAACACAGCTTTAGTTGTGCAATCAGCTCCCACTTTAATATTTTTAACATGTGACCTCGATGTATATAATGGGGGAGGGGGGCAAAGGTGTGTGTGTGTGTGTGTGTGTGTGTGTGTAAGCGTAAAAGATAACGTCTGAGACCATAACTCTTGTCCATTCTTTATTACATCATTATAAAACAAAGTGCTGCTGGGAAAAGGTCAGACTTGTTTTACTTTTTTCTTCAAAAATGAAAAGAAAAAAAAATGACAAATAATTTATGAAACAAACAATTATTTACACATAGAAATCTGTACAGTTATTTCAAGCTAGAACATAAAAAACATTGACAAGCCCAGTTTGGCGCCAGGCCGAGGTAGGTTGATCATGCTAATGAAACAGATAGAAAACATTGTTCAAGATAAGGAGTCCAACAGAATGCATTTCAAGGCATTAGAACGGCATTGTTTCACAATTACACATCAATCAGTTCCTACCAACAGGTCAGGTATTTTAAAGTTCAGACGAATATAGAATACTCCTAAAATATGATGCAATAAGACATGACACATTTTGCAATGAACAGCAGTAATATTAGGATAATTGATGTTCAATTAAAATCAACCCCACATGAATATGCAAAATACAAAACTTCAGATCCAGCCCAAAGTAAACAAACCAATTGACTTTATAAAACCAGTCATTACTCTAGGTTGAACAGGTGCCTGAGGTTCCAAACCAAACACTCCATGAACAATGATAACTTGTCCTCTTGGCCATATTTAAACCCCCATCTTCTCAAGCAAAGAAAACAACAGTCAGCAGTCAAGGCATGATGCTTCCAGCATGCTGTGAGAGGGTGAGTGAATATGTGTGTGTTTGTGGTCTGTATTTGGGATGGGATATTGTTTATACATGTGTATGTTATTGACTGTGTGTGTGGGAGTCTACAGAGTCCAAACCTCCATATCATTGCAGGTCTGTGAACATTTCAAGTTGTGCGCTTCTCACCACTGTCCAAACTCTCTCTCCATAATTAAAACTATTCCACCAAGTCTATACATCCCTTCCCCCATTGTCTATCCTTAAGCCAAGGCTGACTACCTCCGGAGATGGGCCAGCCTGGCTTTGAGCTTGTCTTGCCTCTCCCTCAGCTTTTCTCGGCGGGCCTGGAGCTTCTGGCCTTCAGCCTCCAGTAGCCGGATGCTGTCCCTGGCTTTCTTCAGGATCACTACCTTGGACGCCTTGTCATTATTGGAGAGTTCGGGGACGTTGTCGCGAAGCTGCAGGAAACAGTTCTTCAGTTCGTTCCTCCTCTGTCTCTCCATCACGTTGTGGGTCTTCCTCTTCTCCTCCTCGTCTTCAACATCCGTTGAGTGGCGTGACGATGACTGCTGCTGGTGATGGCGGCGTGACGAGGTGCTGCGCCCTGAGTGGTGCTGCTGGTGGTGCTGGCGGTGGGAGTCAGAACCTCGCGAGCGCTTGCTTGAGGACGAGAAGGATGAAGGTTCAGGACGGGGAGGCGATGCAGGGCAGGGAGCAGCGTAGTTGTGTTGCTGGTGGATCTCCAGGTGGTAGCGCTGAAGAGCCCTGGTTTTCTGCTGCTGTAGACAGAGACTCTGGTCGCTGGCTGGTGAGGAAGAGGGGCTGGAGGGCCGACGCACAGTCACCACATCTATCTCCTCCTCTGGAGAGACAAAAAGGACAAAACAACTAGTTAGGACACGGGGGACATAAAGCCATAGCATAATCCCACATTTGGGAAAATGTTAACAGTAAGAGAGATCTTTTCAGCATTTTCCATATCCTCCTAAATACTCAAAGGGCAATGGCTCTTTCTTTCAAATGCTTTTAACGTTATCAAGTCAGCTCCAATTTTCATGTTTGCTGTAAGTCACTTTGCTGCTGTACATACAAATCTTAGACCATATGTATTAGTTTGAGTGATGGCCAGGCAATAAATTACTAAAGAGGCCCGCTTGAAATTGCTGTGAAGTGGACTTGTAGGAAGGGATAAGACTAATTTAACTTTACTGGGATAATAGCATTAGCTGTAACCAATTATGTCAGTCAGCAACTATTGAACAATGCTGGACTTCTGTAATTTGCTAAACGTACCACTTTGTGCATGGAAAGTGAGCAACCATAATAATAATAATCATCATGCAAGCCTAACTTTAAATCAATACTAATTTAGGCTCACCAGAATCACAATCAGATGAATAGGTTGAGAATTCGCCTCCCGCAGATCCATAATCGGAAGTTGACTCGCTCTGCTCTTGGCTATCCAATAAATCCTCACACTCCAGAGCTTGGCAATTTAGCGCCGCGCCGTGGCAGTCTATAATAGAGCCGGAAATTTCCTCAAAAATGCTGGTGTCGATGTCAGATAGCAAAGGGCTGCTGGATAAAACTGTAGATACGAGCTTTTCCTCCAGGGCTTTATCAATGGCTAGGCAGCGCCATAAACAGTCCTCGGTTTCCTCCACAAGCCGCTGCTCCATCTCACTTGTAATGCCACTGTTGTCGAAAAAATCACAATTCCAATTGAGCTGCATGTCTTGGTCCTCCAGGAGTATATCCGACACGTAGCTAAGCTGGTCCTCTTTCGAAAGCGGCTTGTTGCTCCCCATGCCAGTTTTCATCGGTGGTGACTGGGGCGGAGTGGGCAAGGATTGGAGATCTGTCATCAGGCTTTGGCAGAAGTCTTCGTCAAATATTAGGGGCTCCGAATAGAACCAGTCTTGCGACTGGGAAGAACTCGGCAACATTTCGGTAGAATCTATAAAGTAATCCGAGAGGACAAGCAACTTGTTAAAAATGCAATCTGCAAGTCGCTCTGAAGCAGCCAGATAACGGAATAAGTAACATTAAACGGAAACTAGAAAGCGTGGGTTCATAGTCTTCACAGCCGACTGAGATTGTACCGGTAAGGACAAAGCACTTTATTCATGTTTACATTGCTGGCCCCGCCCAGACTACAAGCTCCGTATATCAGCCACAAAACCCCAGTTGCATTAAAATAACAGTTGTATAAATAAATACCAAATTAATCTAAAATGTGTATTGGCCCGAAGTTGCAAGTTAATAGCGTGTCAATACTGCAATTGGCTTTCTGAACGGCGGCAGCCATGCCTACAACCGGCATTCACAGGACGGATAATTTAAAAGGCTTGCAAGATCATTCTGAAAGGCATTGGACGGAAAATCAGGTGCCAACTGATAAGTAGTTAGTATCTGAATAATCGTTTATCCGAAATGTATTTTAAAATTACACGGGAATGATTAAAGACATTTGTCTCAACATTAACCAATTCTAGCACATTTGCAAACACTAAAATCGAACCTTCGCTTGCAATAACTCGATCCGGAAAATCGACAAAAAATTGTTAGTATAGTGTTTTCACGAATAGATCAAGATTCGACAACCCCGTCACGCAAAAATACTTGCTGTATGTGAAATAGGTAGTAACGGTAGCTTTGGAACTGATCGACTTCAAGTTAAACACTGATATGAAAAAACTAGACAAATCAGTAAGTCCTTGTAAGCATGAACGCGCACATGTATCTCACTTACCTTGACTTTCTGCTATTGATACGAACAATGAAATGTACGAGAAACTGGTGTTTGTCCCTAAATGTATAGATTATCAGCTCTTGTGATTTCTCTAACTAGAAGTTGCAAAACGCAGAATAATCTTTACAGTAACCACGCTTTTCTTCCCACTCGCTCAAAGTAGGTGTGGCTGCAGACCATTTACCTATATACTACTACCGGGCTGAGTGTATCCTTCCACGGAGCAAAACCGCGCCAAAATTGAGATAACAAAACCAGAAACTAAACTACAAATACTATCACATTTTTAAGATTTGTGTAGGCTGTCAATTAGATTACTTCCGGCCGATAAACACAGACTCAATACAACGTCTCGCATAGCAGAACCAAAGTATGGATCTATGTCGCAAACCAGCGTATGGATACCAATTTAGTCTACGCATAACGGAATTCCAAGAAAAATGGTGGGGAGTAGCTGATACACACGTGTACAGAGAGAAAAGCCGGGTGTCTCGCTGTACGCGTAGTAGCAATGCGGCAGATAGACAGGCAGTGTCCACTGCATGATGTGCAAAAGTCGGTGTCTGAATTGGCTGTGCAAAATATTTCACCAGCCTTTCACGGTTTTGCTGTAGGCTACATACATAAATGACACATTACACGTTCGATTTAATCGGTTTAACTAGGCCTACTGCGCAAAAGTAGGCAACACACAAAAGCTTTTGTCTCAACATTAAGCCTGTTCTTAATCGAATCCAAGATTCAAGTGTCATGATGTGGTTATGGACTAATTGAGGTTTTTGATATAACAGAATGCCTATTTTTCCAAACGCTACTGCAAGGGACCCTAATTACCACATCAGTGTTGATTATGTAACGATGAGCATACTCGGTACATCCGACTCCACACGTGCAAGCAACCCCACCTCCACCCCTCCGTCATGCAGCGGGGGGCGGTGCAGTCAGCCCTTATTCACGTGAGCGCTAGTAATATGAACTCTGTCCTATATCGGTTTTCCGAATATTTTGCCCAAATTCATCATAGGCTAATGGTGGTAGACATGTGATACTATCTGCCAACAAAAGTTATCGAAAGACCAATATTGGAGGAATAGATAAGGAATATTATTGTTGGAAATTTCAACGATACGCCGGCTATTTATGACGCTGGCAATGTAGCAATGGCCCAGAGACTACTCTCACAAAGCATAGCCTAGTTTTGTTAATGGCTTGTAGTTCATACGGCCCGATGCCTGTCAACCTAAATCAAGTTCACAGACTACTAAAGCCGCATTGTGCCACCTACAGGTTTACTGGCAGACTTACTGTCTGGCCATCTGAAGTCAGAAGCAGCATTCCATGCACGGAGATTATGTGTGTGTGTGTGTGTGTGTGTGTGTGTGTGTGTGTGTGTGTGTGTGTGTGTGTGTGTGTGTGTGTGTGTGTGTGTGTGTGTGGGTGTGTGTTGGGGGGGGGTTGGTGCCCACATGAACAAAGACATTTTATGCAGCAGGCCGATATGCAAGTTGTTAGGCTTCCAGATTGGCCATTGTACCAGGCCCTGAACATGCAGGACGTTTCTGAAATATTCACTGATTAAAAAAACATTTTGTCAAAGGTCAATAAAATCTTCTTTGAAATAGTATTTTAATTAGTGTTTTCTTTTTTACTCGACGAGTATGAAACTTTAACTTTACAGCAGTAAGCTTTCAGTATCATAAAAAAATGTAGTGTTCATTGAGCAGCGTAAGGGGACAGTTCTTTGAAGTTACCAAATATCCCTAATCTTCCGTGTGGTTGTCCAATTTCCATAAAAATGTAAAAGCCAATGTTATCTGAATCTGTGGTTTTGATTCATCAGGACAATACCACATGTGCTGGACATAGGACATTCAGGTTGAAGAAAGCCCACAGTCATCTCTCCATACATATCTGTATCCCCATGCAGCTCACACACACACACACACACACACACACACACACACACCACACACACACACACACACACACACACACACACACACACACACACACACAAACACACACAGACCTCTCCAATGTAACCTTAACTGGGCAGCAATGATGTATGGCTGTTAAGTACCCCTCCCTGTCTCCCACCAACACTTACAACACACCAGGCAGCAAGGAGGGAGGAAGGGGGTGCCAATCTTTTAAAAGCTTCAGGAAACATGGGAGGCTGTGGTTTAAGAGAGAGGGTTGCTTTTTTACCGTTCCCTAGGAACTTAAAATTGCATCAGTTAATTGCAACAGTAATGGGGAATGCTCTTTCAAAATCCTTACACTGAATGAGCCAGTAAAATGGCTGCGTTATGAAACATGCCTCTTACAGCAGCTAACTAGATCTAGCTGTTGTAAAATAATAATAATAATTCATTTTGTTTACATAGCGCTTTCCCCAAGACCCAAAGACGCTTTACAGAAAAAGAATAAGACAATAATGCTCAGACGGCTCCTAGCCTACTATTGATGAAGTAGGTTCTTGTTTTCATGCTAACATGCCTACCTCATAGAGACCTATCCGTGGTCTAAAATACACTGTTACTATTGTGTACTTCATCAACCTATAGAGCATTCTACCTATAACACCTGAACAATGTAGATGTTGGAGTTAAGACTTTTGTATGGTTTAAAAATATAAAATTATAAATAAATGTAGGATTCAGAATAATTATGGGAGGATTTTATGTACCTCTCCTAGATTGGTATGATGCATTCAATTATTATTATTATTTATTTTATTTATACAGGGTGGACTGACTGAGACGATATCCCATTTCCATCAGTGCCATATTTATAAGGCGTGTAATGGAAAATAAAATAAAACATATTATACAAAATAATACATTTAAAATAAACCAATAATACAAATGTGCACATCTTTGGTATGTTAGTAGGAGGTTGACGTATACTAGACGATCAGACTAGGACTTTTTTGATCAGAGGAAGCAACAGAGGAAGCAGCTATTAGAGCTAGGCAGCTATGACTGTCTCAAGAGCAAATTTTTACTTCCACTTTCTATTCTTACCACAACCTTCTTCAAATTTAAGGCTCCAAGTAATAAAAACATGCAACTCTGAGATGAAGTTCCTTCATCTAAGAAATACTATTACTTTAGATGTTTGGAAAAGTAAAGAATAATAGAATAATCCATAACTAACACCCTGTTCCGTAGGACTATTGTGTACCATTCAACACGGTAATGTGAAAACATTGTCGTTTAAATAACTCATTTTCGTAGCAAGCCTAATGTGTATGAGGTGGACTTGATGCTAAACTCAATCCCACAAAGTCACTGAGAATAGAGTCTCTACTGACTTTGTTTGAAACTCTGCTGTTCCTCCTCCAGTCAGTCAGGCAGTGGGTAGTATTCAGGCAAAATATTCAGAGAGAACAGAACACACAACAACCAGGGCTCCTTTGCCCTGATAGTAATTATTTTGTATTTCCTGTACATTTATATTGTATAGAAGAAAGGTCGTTCATGATGGAGCTTGACATTTGGTAGCTTCGGACAGCATTCAGACCCTTTAATTTCTTGTAATTTTATGGTGTTAGGCTATAGGAACCATTATCACAACCTGGGAACGTCTTTCAGAAGAATGTACGAAATGATTGAATTTCAAATAAATTAATGAAATGTCGATTAGTATAATGTCTCTGCCTCCAGAGCTGTAGTAGTCTTGGTCTCGAGACTGCATTCAATGTTCTCGGTCTTGACTCGTACTCGGACTATTTTGTCTCGGTCTCGGACCTCTTTGTCTCAGTCTTGACTCGATCTCAGAGCTATTTGTCTCAGTCTTGACTCGATCTCGGACCTATTTGTCTCAGTCTTGACTCGATCTTGGACCTATTTTGTCTGTCTTGACTTAATCTTGGCTGTTAGATCCATAATTTTTTTACTCATTACTAAATATGGACCTACGGAAAATGATGTATATTTTCTTATAAATATCACAATCAAAATTATATTAAAGTAAGATAGGCTATACAGGGATGCAATATTCACCTGTGACCTTATAGGGTCTCCCTATCCAGCCAACGTGATTCAGCTCAGCAGATGCAATTTTCTTGACCTCGCTTACCCGTTAGGTTAGCGTCACTTGCAAGCTAGGAAGTAGCCTAGTGACCATGTCATCTAAATCCTTCATTATTCGTTTTGGATACACCAACCACAGGGAATTTATTAACAATGCCTAAAAGAAAAAGCATAAAGACACTCGTAAATTTTGTTCAAATTGTATTACGGAGACTACAGTGACTCCAACTTCGTTAGACATATCCAGAGGCACCACTAAGAGAGGTAAGTTTAGCTAAACTGTTCATTGTTTATTAGCCAGAGCTATAGTACTCGAGTCCGGGCTTAATTGGTCTCGAGACCGGTCTCGAGGCAGCATTCACTGTCCTTGGTATTGTCTCGTACTCGGACCTATTTAGTCTCGGTCTCGACCCCTCTCCCCTTCCCCGGTCTTGGTCTTGTCTCAGTCTCGACCCCCCCCCCCAGTCTTGGTCTTGTCTCGATCTCGACTAAGGTGGTCTTGACTGCAGCTCTGTTTGCCTCACCACTCCAGATTAAGTGCATGCTATTGGTTTTGATATACTTCAGATGCCTCTAGACGTTGGTGATTAAGAACGACACACACCTGTATAGCTCCCACAGTTCACATCTTCTGTCAGAACAAAGATGGAGTTATGAAGTCCAAGCAACTCTCCTTAGACCTGAGACCAAATTCTGGCAAGGCAAAGCTCTACGTAAGTTGAATAAAACAAATTCAAAAGTTTTGAAGTTTCCCAGTAATACGTGGGCTACGTCATTGTGAATTTAAAGAAGTTTGGAACAACTAGGTGTCACAAGCAGGAGAAGGAGTTGAGATGCAGAAATCTTGCAAAAGGAGGTATTTTTAATGAAGGAACTCACAAAACGCCGGTAACAGCAGGTAATGCCAACACAAATGGACAACACAAGAAACAGAACTTGAATACCAAAAGAGGAGCAATAATTAACCAATAAGAAAACAGGAAACCTAAACAAGACAAGGGGCAGGCGCAAACAATAATATAATCAGGCCCAAAGGGCCAGGCCGTGACACTAGGACTTTGGAAATCCCATTGTTTGGCCAAACTCATTGACCAGGCAGGAAGGGCCTATAGGAGACCTTAAACAGTGGGCAATTCTACCAGAGCTTCAGATGTCTTCTCCAAAAGTATTGGCACTTTTGGTCTGCAAAGGGTACACGTGTATAACAGCACAAGTTATGAGATATGGATGGAGTTCATGAATGGACAAACTTTCTCAAATATGACCACACAACTAGTCCCTAGGCTGGCCTGGCACAATTGGCAGTTTGATCTGTACCATGACAGTGACCAAGCCATACTAAATACGCAAAACCCAATGGAGCTGGTGAAAACAGTAACGGAGTTCTCTCCAAAGAGCCATAAGGCTCAATGTTGTAGTCTATAGAAAATATGTACTACTTAGATGCAAACTGATTTGAACACGACCACATTATTTATTTGGTATGGCTCTGCAAGAATTGTGTTATTATATCACACACACACACACACACACACACACACACACACACACACACACACTGACAAACGCATATAGAGAGGCATAATGTAAGCTAAATAGACGACAGGGGAAGGAGGGGCAAAGTATACCCAGATGTAGAGACAAAAGAGAAAAAACGGAGACATCAGAGTTGAAGAATTACATCCAATACAGAAATAGATTGTAACATGAGTGGTCACATGTATTGTAAGTGGGTGTGGTGATGAGGAGGAGGAGGAGGGAGGAACTGAACAAATGACTGGAGCAAGGGTCTGGTGTAAGACAGCTGTTCCACGTATTTCAAACCGAGTAGCACTAGGAACACTGTAAAGGGAAAAGAGAGGAGGAACAAAGGGAGAGAGAGAAAGCGTTCTGGTGCTGTTGTCTTTTTGGACTGCCTGGACACACAGAGAGAGAGGGATGACTGGAGAGAGCAGAGGAAAGATCTTCCAGATGCCAGAGAAGAGTCTCATGACCGGGTGTTCTCTCTCTCTCTCAAACACACACAGTCCCAGAGTGTGGAACTGATCCGCCTGCATCCACCTCCCTCCCTCACCATTTAGGGCAGGCCTCTGGCAGGACACAGTTCCCGCGCTTGGACCCATAACCTGACACCAGCATTGCCAGCAGCCACATTCGCGACCCCACGGGTTCACTGGGGGAAATTCTAGGAATTGCTGGCCCACACACCGCTGGCTCCAGATTTAAATGGCTAAAAGGTGGCGCAGCAAGGCAGCTGACAGGCAGAAGAGTGCAGAAAAGAACGGAGCCAACATGTGAGCACGACACACATTACTTGTAGGATTCTCAGTAGCATGCTAAGAATACTGGAGGCATGGACTTAATGTCATGCCAGGTTTCAATGCTTTAGTGTGAAATAGAGAAAGATTCAGAATAAAAGTGTAATAAACAATTCCCTTAATTTTATTAGGACAAAAAAATGACTTATTCAACAGAATTATATAATAATTCTTACAGAGCCCTACCGAAAAAGAGTGAGCTAGAGTGAGCCTGGGTCCATACGTTGATACATGGTCAACGTGGCAATGGGGGAATATAGAGGGCTGGAATGCAGAATGGAAAAAAACGGAGCGAAGGAGCTTAGATTTACAGAGGGTTCACCTTAGTTTGCACATTCAAAAGAGTATACAAGTAAACCATGGCTCATCCAAGAACAGCCAGATGTACAGATATCATATTCTGTGGACCCACTGACCTAAGTCAACAAGTAAAGAGCACACTAACACAACCCAACCACCCCACCCCCACCCCCAGCCCTCTCCCGGCCTCACACACACACATGCAAAAAGTATTTATAAAGATAGATAGACACACCAACACACTGTGTAGGTATGACTTCACAGAGATAGAAAGACAGACAGACAGACAGATTATCAATGCACACGAGATTTAGTCGGGTAACAGATTTGGGCTTGTCATGTCTGGGGGCCGCTTTACTTGTTACTTGACTGCCGGGTTTCCCAAACAGCCCCCAGCCCCCACCACCACACCCTTTATCACACCAGGTTGCCATCAACCCCCACCCGCCAGCTCCTCTTCAAACACACACTGTCGCACAAACACACACCCACACACACTCTTGATTTCCGTTAATTCTCAATGCGCATCCCCCCAGCGGGTTGTTGGATTTGACTTGTCAAAAGACCCCCATAGTTCCTCAATGTCTCCAAATCAATGACATAATTCATGAAGTAATGAAGGAGGGAACGTAAGCTCCCCCTTGTCCCCACTCTGTGAACCCCCAACCACGATCACCACCTATCAAGGGCTTAACTAAACTGCAGTCTCATCACCTACAGAGACGCAAGTCAATCAGCAGTCTAAATGCGGGGCGAGACCCCGTTTAGAAACCTTTTGTCAGGGAAATGAGCTCAAGCCTTGCCATGGATTTCCAATGATTACATGGAGCACAGAAGCTAAGACTACATTTCTGTCCATTTCTTTGTTTTACTTTTGTGCAAATATTTAGTGTGGATGTTGATCGTGCCCTTTGGCCATATGTGTTTTAAGACGGGGAGAGAAAAACAAATAATAAAAACAGTAAGAGATGAAAAGATGTCAAGAAGAGAGAATGAACTAGATAAAGACAGAAAACATGCAGGAAATATGTAACTTCACACTGCTCACTTTTTATTTACTTTCACACATTTACACAACCACACACACACACACACACACACACACACACACACACACACACACACACACACACCAGCCACTATGTGTACTGACGTGTGACAGCACAAACAGTCCCAATAGGCTGTAGCTGGTCACAAGGGCCCCCCAGGGCTCTACATCCGTGAGAGGAGTGAGATGCCAGGGGCCATCGCAGGTGATGTTGACTCCCCTTACTCTTCTTAGTTCCCCTCAGTCAACTACTCATTTCTGTTTCCCCTTTTCTCTCTCTCTCTCTTGCTGTGACTCAACAGCCATGGCTGTCTGGTTCTTTCAATCATTCTGCCCCATTCTTACAGTAAGAGTGGTAGAGCCAGTACGTAATTCGGGACAGAGAACAGGTGAGCAGCAGAACCCTCCAGTGGAAGAAAGCATGTCAAATGAACCTTCGCCACAGCAGCAGACCTACTGGCAGAGCTATGGGATGACAAGGGCTTGGATGAGGGCACCCTAAAGCAGCTGACAGGGTTAAATGCCCAGGTGTCCCACGTGGAAATCTGCCCCAGGGCACCAACAAAGCAGGCAGAATGGAAAGGTGTGCAACAGAATCTGAAATTAGACTGAGACGTTGGATCAATTATACGTTTGTGCATTAAGAATTTTTGAGGTGAGTTGGAGTTTTTATCTAAAGGGATGTCCTAGATGTCCACAGAACATATACTTCATAAAGGGAATTGCCAGAACCCTGATCAGACAGAGTGAACCCATAACCCAGACAGACGCATTCTGTGAGCTCTCAAGGTTACAGGTCAGAGACATGAAGCACCCTCATTCAAGCCCCAGTTATACATACACACACAATCCTCCATTCCACCCCATCCAGCCCTCCACTCAACACACCAAATCCACTGACATAGCTTTTTCATTCACCAGCACTTTGCCTGAGGTCATAAAGCTCTCTGTGTCGGCTAAAGACCAAAACAACATCCGTGGCTAATTCCCAGAGCTGTTTGCTCTGCACCCCAGCGGAGGGGCTGTAGCTGATTGCATCACAATCCTGGGACAGGATGTGAGAGAGAAAGGCCCAGCCTGGCAGTGAATACAGACCACGGAAACCCAGCGAAAACTGGACTCTTTCAGTGAGATAGTAGGAATTACGAGGACTATTGTCTCGGTCAGGGAGGGTTGCTGATTTGAATCCAGTGCAAGTTAGTATAATTTTTGGCAATCCTAGATCCTAATTCTGTGCTAAAAGCACAAAACAATCTCTCCTAGAGAGAATGATAGAGATGGAGTCTATTTTTTCTTTTTTTATATCTTAATTCTGCTTCATCCTGACACACACTATTATATCTTTATTATCTATTATATTCTGTTCTATTCTTTTCCTTTTGTTCATTCAATTAGGTCAGTCCATTAAATCAGTTTCACAAAAGATTGTAATCTTATGCGAAATTGGCAAGTCCAAACTGGAAAATGTTTATAAAACCCAGAAAAATGCCTCTTCCAGGCACACACCCTGGTGAAATATATCCTGTTCATAAAACTGGCTCCAGTAGACACCGCTGCTCATAGATACGTGGCCATGACACACTTACAGGAAGTTAGCCAGTCACGATAATTTAATTCAGATGCCGGGTTGTAGGGTGGGATCTGGATTTCCCTCTACAGTTAGAGGATTCTCTGTTAGGCTGGAGCACCAGCTTGTGGACATAAATGTATGTGTGCTTCTTCAGAACAGAGGGGGTACTGTTTCAGACAGTTCAGTACCAGCACATTCGATTTCAATGGACAAAGGCGCCATCTTGTGGTAAAGAATATTACTGCAAAGAAGGTTTAGTAAAAGTTTAGTGACTTATTCCATATGAATGCGAATAAAAGGGTTTGACCTTACAGCTTACTCATGAACGAATGTTAATTTCTGATTTGAACTATTAAATACATCACTTTAAAAAAAAATGCATGCTATCCCTAGTACTTGCACCAACTGATGGTATTGGCTATTCACCATCGATAGGGCACCCATACACTAGTCCTATTACTGACATGTATACATCGAGTTTCATGTAGAGATTGTAATATTTAATTAATTTAAATACATTTTAATTTTAATAATTGTACTTGCCCGACAAATATATCACTTTTGACTTTTCTAACTAGCAGCTTTAGAAGA
>CM030173.1:22688134-22763118 GCA_017639675.1 Aplochiton taeniatus
CTTTTTAATAATGCATCATAATCTAAAAATGCTGCTTTCTGAAACCTTAAGTGGGTATTATGATTGGCTAGTCATAAGGCTACGTCCATGTGTGGCCTAGGTTGATGCCAGCAGATGACAAACCCTCTGAAGGGTATTCTGAGTACTGGCAAGAATGACATTACAGTAATGGAATGAATCTGGAGGTTGAATTGAAGGGAAATCCAATAAGAAACCATATTTCATAAAAGCCTCTATGTTAATGGTTGGATTTTAAATGCTTCTTCTGTATAAAAATGATATTTCGAATAGCCGAATAAGCAGAAGTTTTTTCAGGGCAACTTTGTGCGATATTCTACCAGTATTATTTTACCTAGGTTCTGACAGTGCTGGTATTATATAAAATTAGGTGAACTGAAAGGAATTACATACCATTACCATTAAAGTACAACTTGGACCAGGACAGTTTATATAATGCAAGTTCCTTACCTGGTAAAAGCTGAATTTGTTTCCCATGGTAGCTTTATTGAATCGTGAGCAGCTTGAAGAGCTCAGCACCCATCGGCTGCAGGAACCCCTCTCTCTTATTACCATTTGCAAAGGTTCTCTATGTGGCAAATTACCAACAAAATATACATTCTGGGAGATTGTTAATGAGAATTTGAAAGCTACCTCTCTGTTCATTTAATGTCTTTGCACACAGACACAGGTATACACACTAATATATGGGAGACAATAATTTGTAGAGCGTAGAAATACGGCATTGCAATAGAACTGACACACACTTTTGTTTTCCTAACGTCAGTCTTTAGCCTAAGAGCCACAGTATACATATTCCCGAACACCACATGAGCATCACGCAATAGTGATGAGATCCACAGTCAAGTCATGTTAATCTGAGGGCTTTTGGCTTTTGACTTGAAGTTGGCACACGCATTGTGTGCGTTTGAGTGTCATTCCAAGCCCTACGCGGTAGTTAAATGCAGGAAGGCACAAATGTAAGATGAGAAAATCTTTGGCTGTTTGGTCTGGGGGCAAGGAGGAAATGGGAGGCAGTGTCAGGTCAGCATGAGGACAGGGAGAAGCTCACTGTAGTGACGGAGAGAGAGAGGGAAAAAAAAGGGGGGGGGGGGTCAGGTGCCGTTTAGAGAGAGAAAGAGTGAGACCAAGTGATAAAGACTGAGCTTGGGGGAGGAAGGGGGGAGTGGAAGCAGCGCTGATAGGAAGCCAAGAGGGAGGCCACAGCAGATGAGAGGGGGAGAATAGAAAACTGCTGACTTAAGGGAAAAGAAGGACTGGGGCCAGGCCTAGTGAGTCGAGGACAGAAAGCTGAATTTAGTACCACAGACAGTTATTTACTGTCAGGGACTTATTTACTGTCAGGGAATTAAAACAGGACCAACAAACCAATAGTCTCCTTCCTCTTAGAGGGCATGTATGTGACATGACCTATTAACTTGACATGACCACTTCCTTTTCTGTTATCTTCTGAAAAATGTCCATCACATTATTTCCAGTAAAATCATTAGGTCAGTGAAGTAAGTGCTGCTGAATGCTGTGTGTGTGTGTGTGTGTGTGTGTGTGTGTGTGTGTGTGTGTGTGTGTGTGTGTGTGTGTGTGTGTGTGTGTGTGTATGTGTGTCTTCTTCACTCTGTTAGTGTGTGACAGGTGGCTAAACATCTGTCTCCGGGAGATCCTTAAGCCACTGCAGCTAGAGGGATCATGCATAGAGGCTGAAATAAAAGCATGCCCAATTTTACTAAACTGAAGGAGACATTACAACTGTAGCCCTACAGTAGTTTATTGGCTGTGATAAATAGAGCAAACATCGACCCCACAAAAGTGATTTGACTCAATACTGCGTATTTATTATTGTTTAGTAAATATGTTATCCTTGGGTATAATGTGATCAACCTGAAATTATGGCATGCTAATTTGTATAATAAAAAATGGTTTTAGTCTTACGCTTCTGTTGAGCCTTTCTTTGGTACTAGGCCCTACCAGAAGCTAGATTTACCTGTCTGTCCGCGTGCAAGAAGGCCGAATCCGCATGGAACTATTGCGGGCTAAAATAATTGCACCCCTTCTCCGTTTTTGCAGTGGTTTGATCCGCACTGAAAGCGGTGCTATGCTGCGCTGCTACCTCTCAGCTGCACTACAGTCGGTGATTCTCGGCCGTTACCGAACGAACTCCTCTCCATCTGTCCATCTGTCCGACGATAGCTTCTTGATCTTTGATCATTTTTACTCCTTGGTGAGTAATGTCGTTCCATCTTTCTTCTGTTTTTTCTTCGTCTTATATTTTTTTCCCAGTGAATTTCAGTGCCTTACATTCTTCTCAGCACAGATGATTTTGGTTCTCTTTTTACCATGCATTTCAATTTTGGATTGCACTCTTGTTGTTGGCAGTGTGATTATAGTGTCAGAGGAGGTGTCCTGGTTAAAAGACGTAGTCTATTGGGAAAACATCAACATAGCCTTTTATGTTATCTTCATTTTGTCTGTACTATTATTTTCCCTTGGCTTCCGTGAGCAGTTTTTTTTTTCCTTTTTTTTGCTCTTCTCCAGAGTCCAGAAACTTAAACCTATACATACCTTGGTGTAACATATGTCACCTTTTATCTTCTATTTTCTTTGATGTTCTTTGTTGAGTTGTACAAGCTTGAGGTACAATTTTGATTTGATCCGTTTTTTTTTTTTTTTTTACCTTTTTTAAATACTGAGAGGGGTGTCAAACTTTAACTGACAGGGATTATTTTGCTGAACAACGCGATGATAAGAAGGATGGAATGCGCGCAATGAGGTTTACCTCAGCTGTCCATTTCCAGCACGAGCAAGACTGTTTGAATTAATAGTGGCTATTTGCGGTGTGTGTATTTGTTTTGTAAACATGATTCAAGAGGTGAAAACCTGACCATTTCCATCAGACAACTAATAGTCCATACCATCCAACAAAAACCTATATAGGAGGGATTCGTTCCCAGGCCAATATTGATGCTGTGCTTTTGCAGATGAGCCGCTCCGTGGGGAACAGCAACTTATAGAGGCTATTATTGCTGTAGCATATATCTCTATGGTTGTTTTTATTGAATCAAACAACAGATGTCTCGTTACCAAACACAGGCCCATTGTATTTGAGGAAACGATCCAAGCTGCATAATTACTCATTTATTTATTATTTATTATTTATTATAAAGTCACTATTTCATTAAATATTTGACATTATAAATGACAAAAGCAAGGGCAAATAGTTATTCAGTATGCATACCACTCGGTTTATTAATTTCATAATCAAATTAATAATGTATCATCCTTGGGATTTCTTTGTAAACAATTTCTATTGAACAGCCAGTTCGAATTAATGAGTGAAGAATTAATGATTTGCCTGACAAATCTAAATTAGCATCATTCATACTTCGTTTTTATACCGCAGCATATAGGTTAGTCTACCACTAAGTGGACGCACAGTGCAGCAGGCCTTCAAAAGGTCAATGTTGAATGTGTAAAATAGATTCTTAAAAAATGTAATTGAATATCTTTCAGCCACTTTAGAAAATGCATGCCATCTAAGTAACGGTAACTTCATAGACAACGTACAACATATAGCAGTAGTGATCAATGATTTCCGCAAGTGCAATATATGGCACTATGACCTTATAACAGATATATTTGTTTGAATGCCTTTATTATTTTTAAGTGCAAATGTGAATGTGAATGTGTGTGTTGTGTTGTTGCCATGAATGTGTGAGTGTGAATTGAGTGAGTGTATTGTCTTCTGATGGAAAAGTGCCATGATAAAATGATTAGGCTTTTTTTTTGTATTTTGTTAATTGTAAAGTTAAACAGCTTCTTGAGAAATTACATGGTAATTCATCTTTTAAGTAACTGTTCAATTAGAAATCACTAATCTTACAATTAAACAGAGTTCATTTGCCGTTTCGGTGCACAGGATCTTAGACTTCTAGACTCCCAAAAATGATGAGAACACTTACAGGTGATGTAGGTGTAATTTGGCGGGACATTTGTGGCAGTTCCCTCAAGCACATGTATTTCATTATCTAGATTATTTTTCATCGTTTTTTTAATCCTACTACTTACTGTATGTTCAAATGTTGGTACATTTAGCGAGCAATAAATCAAGATCAATCTGCATCAAAGCAAATTATCGAGACAGCGTCAGCTCAAGTCAATTGGCCTTCCTCATATCCATCCTGGTTCCCTGTCCTCTTGCCTCCTTCTATTGTCCTCATAGGCTCTGCTCAGAGTGTTGTTTATCGAACTGAAGGCACTGGGGCATGCTATGAGGAATCATTTCTAAGAGGAAGCTACGATGGAATACATTTTGCCCAAAGCTAGATGTTGTTCTAATCTTATGTAGCTTGCTGAAAAACTTTCACATCAATTTAATCCTTTTTTTGCCACTCATTCTCCTCTCTGTTCATTTCTAAGACTGTGTTTGCCTGAGGAACACTCACACTCAATAGGGACTAGAGAGAACAATGGCCCACTCATTGGAAAACACAGTCAAACACACACACAACCCACAGACTAGCCTCTCTGAAAATGCAACACTCATTGGAACCCACAGTCAAACACACACACAACCCACAAACTAGACTCTCTGAAAACACAACACACTCATTGGAACCCACAGTCAAACACATAGACAACCCACAGACAAGCCTCTCTGAAAATGCAACACACTAATTTTCCCATTTTTGGTAACTTAGCGGCTCCAGACACTGCGGGATGCTCAAATAAGTTTATTTAGCTTGAATTCATTTTAAGATCCTAAGAAATGATGCCTTCTATACCAAAAAGAGTGCGCATGTAAACTTGTACTGAAACATAACAGGAACTGATTGAGATCTGATCAGACTGAATCAATTAAATAATTAATTTGTTCATGAGTTCTACCTTACAGGTATTGCCCAGGTACGCATGCCACCCATGGGCAAATGGCTAAGTTTGACTACTGTATGTGCACAAACTTAACATGCTTGTGTCAAGAGCACTAAATGCTACACACGTATGCCACACGTATATAGAATATGTTTTGCTTGAGGCAAGCACAGCCTGCTTTGGCATAAAGTTGGTCTTACAGCTGGGGGCCCTTTGATCCTAGCCAGGAGATACAGGGAACATACTAGTAAGGATATATGATAACTATTCCACTCAATGCTTACAGTGTAACTCATGAAATCTACAAGTGCCGAGCAGAGAGAGAGAGAGAGGGATAGGGAGAGGGATAGAGAGAGAGAGAGAGAGAGAGAGAGAGAGAGAGAGAGAGAGAGAGAGAGAGAGAGAGAGAGAGAGAGAGAGAGAGAGAGAGAGAGAGAGAGAGAGACATCATTTAGGTCTAATCACACCAATAGTGTATCTTATAGATACTATCCAGAGGACAGCCTGGTCCAGAGGAAGAAATGCTTCCTAAACAACTTTACCCAAGCGTCCTCCATCTTCACACACTCACCAGCTCACTAACACACAAACACAGGGTCAGGGAGGCCACTCCAGAGAGAGGTAGAATGAAACATGGAAGTAGAGAGAGCACAATGGAACAGAGGGAGCCAGCCTGTCAGAGAGAGGCCGCCAGTTCTTTGGTTCAGCCAGTAGAAGACACAGTAATCACAACTGATGACAATCAGCCATGCATACAATAGTCCAATTACACACAGACGGAGACACTTGCGTGCGCTAAGATGATTATCTGCACCAGTTATGATAACCAGTTTGGCAGAGACAAGTTTGTGTATGTGTGTAAGGAAGAATTGCGTGTGTTGGGAGCATGTAGAGTGGATATGGATGTGTGGAGAGTGTGCTTAGCTCCCTTTACTTTCATGTGATGTGAGGTTGGCTCACCGTCTATGCTGCCTTTTGCACGGACTAAGGACAGAACCAGGATCAGTAAATGGAACAATATAGCTCCATCATTCATCTTTCACTGTAAAAGACCGGAGGGCAATGTGGTTAGTTGGCATGGATAGATCGGTGGAGTAAAAGAGGAGGTGTTTCATCAACTCAGGAGTTTATAGGAAGACTGACTAGTTTCATGCTCCCTGCATTTGTGTGTCATATTTTTCTTTCCTCTCTGTAGAATACCCACCATCTGTTATAAGCCTGAATTAATCCAATCAAATGCTGATCTCTTTTCCCGTCTCAAATTATAACATAAATTCATCAATCACTGCTACAAAGAATTTACAGAATGGATATTAACATGAAAACAATTATATTAGTGAGGTTCCCTGTTGTTTGGTATGAGAGAAGTTTCCCAGAAATCCACAGGATTCCCCCCTGTATGTTACTGTACGGACAACAACCCCGAGGCATCCTAGACCTAGTTAAGGAAAACTGGGCGTGTGGGTCTCATTGCACCAAGCCCAGGAGCAGCAGAAACGGTGCGTCAACCTAATCGTGGGTAGCGATGGGAATCGAGAACCGGCTCCAGTTGAGAACCGGTTCCAAATTGTCCGATCCATCGGAATTTTATGCCTCCAAAGTTATCGATTGCTCTTATTGATGACGGTGTTGTGCCGTAGTTTGAAGGCTTGCTGTAGATTGAAGCCCAGGTTCAGATGTTCGCGGGGATGCGCAGCAGTGACGTAATTTGGGTTACTGAGCGTTTCACCTGTTTTCTAAGCGATAGCACAAAAGCATTTGTTTCATAAAACCTTCTCTTTTGTCTAAAGTGCAGTTAGATTTTATAACCACAAATCAAAAAAGAAATAGTACATACTTAGTTATATGGTCAGACGGACTGACGCTGTGTCAATTAACAAATCAATCCTAAAAACGTATTTGTTCAAACTGGCTTATTCACGATATCTACTTTTACAACTTTGGCCAGGATGGTCATAATCTCACCAAATTCACCCTGGTGTTAGCTGTCCCCATGTAGTTTAAGCACACAAAGGCATTTTACTCTGGGCTCATCAGGTGAAAAACGGAAGAGGGCGTGCCAAATCCTGCAGCTGTAACACCAGCTCTGTTTGATTTGGCACCCCACTTGTAAGTTTGGCCAAGATGATGATAATCCCACCAAATTCACACTGGTGTTAGTTGTCCCCATTTAGTTTAAGCACACAAAAGCATTTTACTCCTGGCTCATCAGGTGATGGGGGGGGGGGGGGGGGGGGGGGGGGGGGGGGGGGGGGGGGGGGGGGGGGAAATCCGCAGCTGTAACACCAGCTCTGCCTGATTTGGAAACCCCCATGTATATTTGGCCAGGATTGTCATAATCTCACCAAATATCAGCAAGAGACACGTTCACTAGACTAGACTTGGCGCTGTTGCAACTCTTATAAGAAAGTTTGAATGCATTTTTGTGGCTGTATTGATTTGCTAGTGATGATTTGACGATTTGATACTTTTTGAGTAGTATATAGTATATACACTTTTTGATCAGGAATTGATAAGGACATCGATAAAGAATTGGACCAATAGGCAGAATCAATAGTGGCACCGGCATCAATAAAAACGTCTCAATTCCCATCCCTAGTCGTGAGTCGGATGGCAACTAGCAAGCAATGGATACATTTGAATGGTAAGTTCAGCTACATGCCCTGTCACATACATTCGTACCACTGTTTGTCACGTTTCCCAAAACCAAAGTGTATGTTTGATTTTTTATGTTTGATATTGAATATGGCAATATGTTGTCAATATTATGTATTTCCAAGAGATAAATTGGCCTTATTTAATCATGACAGTTTTCTTACATTGTAAGGGAATTCAACAGATTTAGTTTTAATTTAATTTAAATAGATAAATAACCAAATACAAAACGTAAAAGCCGAAACAACCAGTTTTTTGTTTTTTTTACAACCCCCAATGTTTCAAATATGTAAACAAGACACATGACAAAGTATGGTATTGTACAGAATCAAAACTAAATCTGTTGAATTCCCTTACAATGTAAGAAAACTGTCATGATTAAATAAGGCCAATTTATCTCTTGGAAATACATAATATTGACAAACTTATAAAAAAAAATGTGAGTACATGTTGTCCCAATATGGGGGTTTAGAAGTCCTTGTTACCACTGAAATATATGCTAGCAGTCATACATTAAGTCCTTATCTCTCAAAAACATCACCGTTGAGAATTCAAATGCATATTGCTTTTCATGCACTCATAAAATTAAGCAGGAAAACTGTTTGTGCCTTGTTATTATCAGTCAGTACTGGTCGATGGTTAGGACATAGAACATAGAAAGCAGACAAGAATTAATTATTTGGACACAAAGGGAAGGAATGTGTAATAGCCCTTAGGGGACAAGTCGACAAAAACAAAGTTATTTGCAGTTACTGTCGATGGGACTTAGTTACCAGCGGCGTAAATCTAGTTTTATTTGCTAGCCAAGCATAGAGCTAATGCATACAGCCCTGTTTGCCCCAAAACCTCTTGCTTGCGCAGACCACGCTTGATAGTGTACCAATGATCTCTTTGATCTATTGTATTGTAGCTCACCAATGCACCTGTTGTTCAATGAGTCTGTTTTTAAGATGCATCGTTTCATGGGCTTGAGTTTGACATTATTTGCTGTTGTGATTTGAGCCTATTGGTAAAATGCTTGACCCGTGTGGGTCCCTGGAATGTTTCAGTCGGTTATCTTGTGTAAATGCTTGAAAGAAAGAAAAAAAAAACTTTGGGCACACTACATTGTGTGGGTGACTTAGTTTTATGAAAAAAAAATGCAGTACCTGTGAGGGTTTTTGGAAAATATTAAATATGTGTTAATTGATTTCCAATAATAAAGCAAGCACATTTTGTTCACTCCCATGTTGATAAGAGTATTCAAAAAGTGAAAAAAATTCCCTTAATGGTAAATCTTTTCAGATAGAAAATGTTCGATTAATCTGCAATTAACTATGTACACTCATGCGATTAATTCGGATACATTTTTTTTTAATCGTTTGACCTAAAAAGCCCTTTAAGAAATATAGTATTATTGGTCGGGCTGAATTTGGGATAGAGGTGAGCTGTCACTGTTATCATGCACTATTCTCTGTCACTGACCTTCTACAGTGATAACCAGCTAATGAAGAGCAAGGACAAAGCCACCAGCTAATATAGAGGATTCATAATCGCGTATTAGAAGGTAAATGCAATTAACCACAGCTTCTGCCCCGCCACTCCCACCAAATCCTGGTTTAGGGCATTTCATTTGATCTCAGTCTTATCAGCTGCCATAGCCCCTGACCTTCAATCTTGCCCATGTCTGTCCTGACTACTCCTTTTGTTCAAGGTGTGTCAAACGGGCACGCATTATCAGACAGAAATAGTTTTATTAAAATGTTTTTAGCATATTTTGTTAAATGCTTTTTTTCGTTTGGACTAAATTGCATATAGCAGGGACTTGTTAATGCCTATAGCACTAGTTAACAGTTAGCAGAGGTTCAGTATTTTATTATCAGAATAAAACTATGTTTAATAGTTTCTGTGTTTGGATTAAAAAAAGGTTATTTGCTGTGAAATAATTATATAAATTAATATATATATAATTAAATTATATATATAAATTATATATGTTAGGTTTTGGTAAATGTAACAGAACTAGTGTTTGTTTTGATGATGATACAGCACTCTACGATATTTGTTTTGCTCACAAAGTGTTTTTTCCATTCCATTCATGCAATAGTGTAATCATGTTTTTACTAGTATTCAGTTCAGATTTAGCGTGGAAGTTCCACTATGCCGTCATTGCATAACAGAGCTTTATATGCACTCTGGTTAGCATTTCTCTTTTTAAGGTATTTTCTTCTCAACACTCAAAAATAGCACATTCCCTCATTATAAAAAATTCATGAATAATGATTACTGTGAAATACAATATGAATCACAAGCAGTTCTACTTCCCACTGTACCATAAATGTACTAGGAAGGGGACGTTGTCATCTTTGTTCATGCAGCCACTGGCGATACAAAACAAATACATTAGAATATGTGAAAAACAGATAACACACCCAAGTGGACAGGACTGTACAGCAGTGCTATACCGCAACACCTATTATGTGTGTGAATGTTTTATAACAACAAACCTGCATGCCCTCCTACTTTTCCTTTGACTTCTAAATAAATTCTACGTGTGTTAATCTTAACACTGCAGAGCTGTGGTGTGCAGGTTGTTAAATATTGTGTTGTGTGTGTGTGTGTGTGTGTGTGTGTGTGTGTGTGTGTGTGTGTGTGTGTGTGTGTGTGTGCGTGTGTGTGCGTGCGTGCGTGCGTGTGCATGTGGTGCTTGTGTGTGTGTGTGTGTGTGTGTGTGTGTGTGTGTGTGTGTGTGTGTGTGTGTGCGTGTGTGTGTGTGTATGTGTGTGTTTTGAAGTGTGAAAACTGCTCTGGGCCTAGAAGTGTATAGTCAGTGAATAAATGTGTTAAGTGAGTATTTATAGAGGTGCAAACTATCCACAAGGGAAATGCTCTAGGGTTAGAAGTTACTGTATAAGACATCATCCATATGGAACACATGGTTATGAGTAAATGATGGGGGAGTTAGGCTAGAGGCTAGGGGTTCTATACAGTGACTATAGTATCTGTCTGCTTTAAATAAACAATATATACAGTCAATATAGTGTCTGTCTGCTTTAAATAAACAATATATACAGTGAATATAGTATCTGTCTGCTTTAGATAAACAATATATACAGTGAATATAGTATCTGTCTGCTGTAGATAAACAAGACACAGTAAATATAGTATCGGTCTGCTTTAGGTAAACAAGATATACAGTGAATATAGTGTCTGTCTGCTTTATACAAACAATATATACAGTGAATATAGTGTCTGTCTGCTTTATACAAACAATATATACAGTGAATATAGTGTCTGTCTGCTTTATACAAACAATATATACAGTGAATATAGTGTCTGTCTGCTTTATACAAACAATATATACAGTGAATATAGTATCTGTCTGCTTTAGATAAACGAGGTCTAACTTGGCCCGTGAGACCAGACAGTCCAGTGTTCGTTGGTTTCAATAAGGTTTCAGTCAGCACATGCTGTTTTAAATCTTTTGATGGCTGATAACTATAGTCAGATCATTTGATTGTTGCTGTGTAAGCACAGTAGTGTTGGTGTGAGAGTGTTTCAATGTGTGTGTGGGGTGTCTTTTAGTGCCAATGGCTGTCTCAGAGACTTTCAAGTCCCATGCGGGTATTTAGCGTATAACTGCAGAACAGTTGGTTCTTTGCTGTCACTCAACCCTACGCCCCGCTGAAGCAACCTCAGAGACAGACTGTGAACGCTGGCTGCCTCTGCACAGCTTCAGCGTTTAACGACGCCCTTAAAGATGGACTGGAGCTCATGGCCTCTGGCAGTGTGAAAGTCTCTTCTTCAAAGGCTTAAACTGTTTGCTTTTCTAAACTTGATCGGGCAGAAAAGGCACAGCAAACAGAAGAATGCCACTTTTTTTTTTTTATGACTGCAATACACATATGTGAGTGGAGAAACAAACAAGCACTTAGGTGGAAAGAGGTAGGAAGTAGAGAGGGTGGGGGAACAGAAGCCACAGAGAGAAAGGGGGGAATTAGATGCTGAGACACGAGTCGCAGCCGGCCTTATCATTGTTACCTGCTGCTAAAGCATGTAATCTGTGGCCAGTAATGGGAGGGTAATTACATCCATCTACTTCTAGATTGGGCTGTGTGTGTGTGTGTGGGTGTGCACTCAAGTACATATTTTGCTCTTCTCTTCCCAGATTGGACTGATAGCCTGGCAGTCAGTTTTAGTGTTAGCTAATGTATTTCATTAATGCCATTTCAACCCAAACGACGGCCCTTTTTTTTTTGTGGTCTTGCTCAACGTTTATCTTTCTGGATTGAGCTTCAGTGCTCTACGCATTTCTATTAAGAGTTAAGTGGACACTTTCAGAGTTGACAGTGCGACCAAAGATTGGGGTGACATCTGCAAATAGGTCTGTGCATGTTGTGGAGATTGCAGTACTTTTGTAAACATGTTAATTAACTAATAACATCAATGGCCCTAACTCAGCCATTATAATAGCGTTAGCATTGGACTCATGAGGGTTGAAGGAGAAGACTAATATATAATTGCATTGCCATTGGGATCTGAATGTTGGGATTAGAAACAGAATTGGACAAACATAAAAAGTATTTTCCATGTTAACTGTATGTGATCAATGACTAGTTCCTCATTTATCACAAATGTTTCTAGTGGATTGAACAAATGTCTGCAAAGAGGTGGAAAAAAGCCACCTTGTAAGATTTCAGGATCTCTCCATACAGCAAAGGGTTTGAGGTCAGCGCTCGGAGAACCATAGTCTAGAGGACGTCTGTGAAAAGAAATATCATTTAGTGTTAGCAGGCAGCTGCTAGCAACAGTGGATTAAGACTGAGATACTTTGTTTTCTTGTAATCTATTATTCATAGAATGTTATTTAAAATTCAATAAATTCCACCACATTTTCTCTTTAATATATCTGTATTGTCGAGTTATAAGAAAGCGTGTTTATATTATGCATTACAGCATTGATGAATTGGTGGAATAAGGACCAGCTTTTGAATATGGAGCAATGATGAAGAGGCTGAGACACAGGCGAAGCAGGATTGTGAGCTTGAGAAAATTAGAAAGTAAATAAAAGAGAGGGGTGATTAAAATGTATGGTACAATAACCCTCCCGGGCCGCATGGAGGGGAAGGCGTCATTAGTCACACAGAGGGCCTCTCCTTTAACCACACTCAGTGGAGCTCTTGGGGCACAGGCCTGGTTCACACCTTGGTGCTTGGCTCTACCTGAGCTTGTGGACCGATATTTAGTCCACAAACATTTGTGGTTGGGTGCTAAACCGCATTTTTCACTATCTATATTCGTTTTTTGACAGGACTATTGCCATTTTTTTAAACCAAACTTATAATATGAATGTGTATATGAATTAAATTCTGTAACCTTGACCTTGTTTACTAATAAACAGCTACCCCATTTTAATTTGCTAGTGTCCCAGCCGACTTGTTCGACAGCTTGAGGTGTTAATAATAAATTGTGTGTTTGTGTGTTTCATTTAAGCTGCATTCTCAATGGGATTGTTCAGCCCTATGTAAGGGTCCGTTTTTAGGTCCTCATATTAAAATTAATGTGACACATTTGCATTGTCAAACATGCTGGCTATGAACTATTGTCAACATGGCACTGTTTCAAATTAGTGAGATGGCTGATTATATTGTATCACACTTATAGGGTCCATAATGTAGACAAGCATGCATTTTTGTGTGATTCCTCAGTGTTTATATGAAGCACGTTTAAAATCTTTGAAAACTCCCCAAAAATATTTTGTATTTTTTGTTTATTATGCTAGGGTGCCTTTCTTCCCTTCCAACTCACAGGCCGTTTTCAGTGGTGAAGGCCCACTAGCAATAAGTTGACGTCCATTACTCATTAACATTAGCTGACTTAAGTTATTGGCTAGGGATATAGTACCGGGTGTGTGATAAAACAATGCTCGACAGAAATATTCCAAATCTTACATTAAGGTCCCTTTAAGAAACGTGTTTTTGACCATGTTTCTAATCTTTGAGCTGCTACGCCTCTCTTGGTGTTTACTGTGTATTCATGTTAGTATTACATCTCTTGTCTCTTTAAAGTGGAGTTCCCAGTCTTGGTGATGTTACATCTGTTTCTAAGTCTCTGACTAGGTTTCAGTTGAAGCTGCATCTCAATGGGATCCATTTACCCTGGCTGAAATGAGTAGATGAATTATTGAAGATGCGAGAAAACATTCCGGCAGCTGTTACTGAAGTTGTAGAATACGCTCTATGTGAGACAAATGAGACGACTGGCACGACTACAATGAGTGTGGCCATGTTTTGGGAGAGTGACAAATGGTGTCTCCAAATGCTATAATCAATAGAACGTCTTATTAATGTGGTGTTCAGATAAATAAGTCTCTGTACTTCATCACCCCAGTTACATTCCAGGGTAGGAGCACCGCTTGTGGGAGGTAGCGTCGATGGGCTGTCAATCATCTTGGCAGCTGTGCTATGATTCTGACATGTGTGTGTGCTGCTGTATTTCAGCTTTGACCTGGTGTTTGTGTTGGTGTGTCTCCCACTGTCCTTGCCCGGGCAGTGCAGTGAATAACGGCAGGCAACATAGCACGCCTCAGTGTTGGTGTGCACGTTAGACTGACCGTGGGGGAGGGGATTTATGTGTGAGTGAGGATTGGAATTATGATTTTTTTTGCCTATTTATTGGGTAATGGAAGGGAAGAAGCTACTAGAAAGATACTGAGGCAGAGCTATAAGGAGGTGTGTGCTTTCATAAGTGTGACTGTGTGGACCCTTGCAAGCTTTCTCTCATGTGCTAGTAGTGCGTGTGCACGAGATGGATTGAGTGTTGGAGAGAAAAAGAGATACAGAAGAGGAATTGAGAGTGGGGGTGGTGCAAGGCGTAGTAGGGGTTTATGTCGGGGCAAAATTCAAGTGTTTTTTTATGATGCAACAGATTGTGGAAGGCTGGAAATCTCTCCCTCAGAGACGGAATAGCAGCGTGAGCCCCCGTGCAGAAATGGACTAAGAGCCTCTGGTCGTAAATAAAAGCACAATAACGTTGTCACAAGGGTCTGCCCGTTTACGAGGCTGTAAAGGACTGTTTAGGATGCGGAGAGAGCAAAGCTGTCCCTATATCTTAGACCGAATCCCTCATAAGGATAAGTAGTTCAGGAGACGTGTGTACACCATGTCCCAGTTTGAATCAAAGTGGGAGACTGCTCATACGCAAACCTATTTGTATGATGCCCAATGTGTTGTGCCTTTGCAGGTAATTGTCTATTTAAACAATTTTTCTCCATGCTATCCCTCATAGCTTGCGGCAGGCACATGCCTTTTTAGAAGAGCTTAAGCTAAAGCTCTGTGTGACTGGCTAGGCGGGTGTCCTTTCCAGCCTTTGTGTTTACCCAGAGCCTCATGAGATCAGTTATATGTCCCAGAATAAAACGGCCAGACCGACTGACTGATCTGAATGACTCGGCTTGTAATGGGAATCTGAGAGGCAAAGGGCAGCAGGTCATCGGTGGGTAAATGACTCTGCTTCTAATGGGTTAGGCTTAGGGTGGCTAGATGCTGGGGTCTGAGAGGCAAAGGGCAGCAGGCCATCGGTGGGTAAATGTGCGTGTGTGTGTGTGTGTGTGTAAGGGAATTGGGGATAGCCCATGTGCCATCGGCCAAAGCAAATCAGCAAGACAGGATGGGAGTGTAGAGGGAAGAGAGGATGGGAGTGTAGAGGGAAGACAGGATGGGAGGAGATTCTCTGGCTAGGAACACTCAGAGAGGTATGATGGGAGAGCCTCAACAGATTGCCGGTCCATGGAGCAGTGACCTTTGCTGTCAACTGTGCATGGTAGGCAACGAGCAGGAGAACAGGTGAGAGCAAGAGAGAGAGAGAGAGAGGGAGAGAGCATCACAAGCTAGAGATAGTGTGAGAAAGTGAGTGAAAGATTTATTCTCTCTTGCTAAATATTTAGTTGGAATATATTGTAAATGACACCACATCTTTCCTGTCCTCCCTACATGTATAACTTTACACCATCACAACTTGTTCAATATGTGTGATGAGTGAACATGTGCGTGCCTATTAGGGCTGCATAATATATCATTTTTTTATCGTCATCGCGATGTCAACTTGTGCAATAAACACAAAGCAAAAGACAGATATTTTATTTGGCTCTATATTTAACAAATTACATGATTATTCGTTTAAAATTACATGATTTGATCAGGCGCTACTTTGTCTGATACGCGCCATGCGCTTCACCGCACGGATCTATCTGGCCAATCAGATAGAGCTCTCGCCATTAGGCACCGTATGGGGCAGCGGGAGAGAGTAGGAGGGGGAAACTGCACTTTAAAATGTAATTATCATTCATATATATTCTTTATTGGTGCTTTATTTTTAAGACACATGTTCAATTTGTCCAATAAAAAAGAAAATTTAATAGGCAATTTGTTGTTTCTGGGCAGTATACTGAAAGCAGCAGAAAGGCAGTGCTGTGTGCACTTCAATATCTTTTTGATTATTGCAAGAAATATTGTTATCAGGAGCAGGATGTCAGGAGTTTTGCTTGTATTCTACAGCCATTTAGATTTAGTGGTTATTATTATTCTACTATGATTACAGTTACGTATCATAAAATGTTTTCCCGTAGTATTTTAATTGGTTTACGAGACAGATATTGGGAGAATTAGAGCCTCCAACTAATCAGACAGTCTGGACAAAGCTGTGTGCAGCTCGGGATAGGAATTGAGAAGAGCGTGTTGAAGGGTTCATTATTAGAAAGGAAACCCCACCTTTAGTCCGTTCTGTTCACATGTCTAGGAAAGTTCCAGGATCAGTGTTAGAAGTATGACAGGTGTATTCGAATTGGGAGAAGCTCAACTGCACTTTAACATCGTGGGCTTGATTGAAGCCTAAACATAGGAGGTTATACATTTCAGACAGACGGAGAGAAAAGACTTAGCATGACGTATGATTGAAGAAATGATGCTCAGCACCCATGACAACATCCAAAATTGAATGGTGTCGCTGCCAAGCAAAACACTTGGCTTCATGACAAAACAGTGGTTATGTTTGATACCTGCTTTTCCGTTGGTGAACAATGCATAGGAAAGACAAGTATCGCTGTACATAAGGACAGAATCCTATTGAAATGGTTAAAAAAACAACGTTTTACAGTCTGTGTGTCTTTCATGTGTGCGTGTCTTTATCTGTTGGTCCCAGAATGGGATCTGCATCTATATCGTTAATGAAATCAGACAGAAAGCTATGGGCATAAGTCTCTGTCTGACTGTGTGTGTGTGTGTGTGTGTGTGTGTGTGTGTGTGTGTGTGTGTGTGTGTGTGTGTGTGTGTATGGAGCGAGAAGGTGGTGTGAGAGGTGGAGTATTAGAGTATTAGTTTATTAGAGTTAAAGTCAGAGAGAGAGATAATGTAGCGGCTAAGTGTCTTGTCCAATCCGATGTATGTTTGTGCCGAATGTTCTGGAATGAATTTCCCTCTGCCTTTGGATGTGTGCCAGAGAAAGAGAAAGAAAGAGATACAGAGATTTTGGAACATGTTGTGAGAATGAAAGACAGAATGGGTAAGGACAGGCAAGTAGCTACATTTTTCTGTGTGTTAAATGGTGAGAACCTGTGGGCATAAAGGCATAGGAGTTGTGAGAGGAAGAGTGAGCTGCTGATAGTGAGCATACAGCTGGTGGGTCTCATCCCTCGATTGACTCAGTCATATCTTGGAGCATGCTATGGCATTCTCGCTTAGCTACGGCAGTTTGGGACATATTTGGATAGTCTAAATGTACATAGAGCTAAATAACTTCTCCAACATCGGCTGCAAACACTGAATTTGTCGCTCATTCTAAGCCAATGGTCATCCCCATTTTAGTCTTTCTATTTTGATACTCCCATCGCCCATCGCGTTTTCCCTTTGTCATGACTTTGGCACTGAAGTCAAGGAAGGGTCAAATCAATCACTTTCCGACACACAAAAATATCTTGATTTGAAATACATAAAAATATCAGGTATTATCTAAAAACATATGTATCCAATAGTATTTTAATAACTAATAAATATAGGTAAACAAAACTAAACATAAATTGGAAGAATGTTGCTATGCCAACCAGGCAAAGGAGTAATTGTTGCTCTTTAAGTAAAATGTCAAATCAGCTAATATGTGAGATCTCTTATGAGTGCTCCAATCAGAGCAGCTGGAGATGTATTGGGGTCAGGGTTGAAATGGCAGATTGGACCCCACAGCTGCAATCCTGTCTTGTAACGCTGTTTATGACTCATACATCACCGCTTTTATAGCTAAATGTGAAAAGGGGATAAAGGAGGACATGACTCTGCTGTGTGTGTGTGTGTGTGTGTGTGTGTGTGTGTGTGTGTGTGTGTGTGTGTGTGTATTTTGATTTGGCGAATGTACACAAGGAGCTTCAGCCCCCTATGCTCTCACATGTATTCAATTCCAGAGACATTCCGTTAAATCAACATGGTTACTACACATGCTGTGTTAAAATTCTGTGTGAAGGCAAAGTGTAGAATATACAGACAATTACACACACACACACACACACACGCACGCACGGTCCCAAAGCACCTGAGGAAGACGTTTTTAGCTTTGCGTTGTATTGTGGGAGAATACTCACAGCTTCCTGGTAGCCCTTTCTGCATGACTTCACAGCTTGTCTGCCTCTTTAGGCTGACGGCATGTATGTGTGTCTGTGGGCATGCGTCAATGTCTCCAGCTGCTCTGTCTAGAGAGAGCATGAGAGTATGAGTATGCATGGACAGAAAGGGAGAGGGCAGACTAGGATGGGAGGTGGGATTGCCTTGGGGAGGAACGGCTGCTCTCAGCCAGCCCATAATGCAATCAGAGTCTCGCTGCTATAAACTGACATTCTACTGACACACACACACACACTCTCTTTCTTTCTTTCTTTCTTTCTTTCTTTCTTTCTTTCTTTCTTTCTTTCTTTCTTTCTTTCTTTCTTTCTTTCTTTCTTTCTTTCTCTCTCTCTCTCTCTCTCTCTCTCTCTCTCTCTCTCTCTCTCTCTCTCTCTCTCTCTCTCTCTCTCTCATTTTGGCTTACACACAGACACATTGGAGCTCACACGCTTACAACCATCTAAGAAACACAACAACAACAACACACACACACACACACACATTTGAACTCAAACGGACCGTCACAAAAACCCACGCACACACACACACACACACACACACACAAAGCTGTGCATAAAACCTTAGTTCAGTCCTCAACCCTTTAGATGGCTGCCCAGCTGCAGGTTAGTCTTTAGGCCTAAACAATCATTTGAAATAATAATTTGTCAGCAGAAAGTTAAGATAAACTGGTGCCCATTATTATAATTAATACATGCCTTCAGAGTCTCAGCATTTTTGAGTGCACCAATTATTTTATGCAAGGGCACCAACACATTAATTTGAGGACACAAGATAAGATGTTTGAGAAAAAAAATGATGGTTTCACGGGAAGAAAAAAATGTATTTAGTGGCATCAAAATAATCTTTTTACGTGCTCATTCTGAAATTCTTTGCTACAGTTAGATCTGATTGACAGCTTTAGGATTGAACGGTCAGTGTATAGTGTAGCTGCGTGAACGCTGCAGGTATTTGAGTCTTTGCATAAAGACCCTCTTTCTAGCGCGGCCCAGGGTCCCTCCCTATTGGAAAGCTATCGGTGGCTCATTAGACTGGCTTTCTAATGTGCTGAGAGGGTTGGCTGTCATTGGTACACATGATTGATGGACAGAGACACCCTCTGCAGAACTAATTAATGGATCTGGGAATGAGACCCGAGTTCCCCATATATCACAGAGGAGACGGGTCCTGTCGAGGCCAGAGGGAATAGGGCCATGTATAATAAACGCATGTCTTGTATAATAAATACTAGTGCGTTGGGGAAGTCACTGTGTGTACTCCTACCTGAGTTTCAAGTGCGTTCCTCCTACAGCACTGTTGGGCCTAAAAAGACAGCTTTGTCTGGGCTAACAAGTGACTGGACAGGGGAATGACCATTGACTGTCTGTATTGGGAAATCCATTCCACCGTCAGTGCTTCCTCCTGTTTCCTCCCATTCTCCCTGCTGCCCCAAGAGACAATTAATAGGCAAGCAGTTCCCCTGTCAGTTTCTCTGTCTGGCTCCCTTTACGGCCCACTGTCTTTTTCTCCCCAGCTATCTGAAATAATAGAAACCATGTTTTGTTTAAGCTGAATTACCACTAATAACCCTTCCTTTTGGATTATTTCGTTTAATCTCAGCATTTCTGGCAGACATTTCATTGGTTTGCTCCCTTAACAAGGAAAAGTAAAATAAGCTTGTACTTAACACATGCTTCTTTCACACCTAACAAGCTTTGTCAGGTTATGTAAGTAATGAGCCTCCAATTGTTGAAGAGCAGTCTGAATAAAGCCGTTCTCCCAGGGGCACAAATACTCACAATTAGACACCAATTATTGATCCACACATATTGGCCAATTATCACATGCTTACATATGCATGCTCAAATACATAATGGTCATGCTCAAGTGCACTCAGGCAAATGCTCAAACTGGTTGAACACCATTCAAATTGAATTATTGAACGGTGAATCATGTGAATTACAGATGTTTATTACAGTGCCTCAGTTATGCTTTTAGAGCATTTTTGTGCTTTTCAAAACAGTTCATACAAACCCTCAAACGTTATTTATTATAGCAGAACACATATCAACAAAAACAAAAACAGAGTCATATGCAAAAATTCCTGTCAGGACAATTTGTTCTTAAGAAAGTTACTAAGAATAGCCTATATCGGATTCATGACGTGTTCTTAAACTGCAGGATTGTTCACCCCTGTGTTCTTATATTGATGAAGCCGATTGTCCTCGTAAATTGAAAGCGCATGCCAGTTGATCCTAATTAGCATAGGCAAACACCGCCCCATTCCCCATAAAAGGGCATGAGACAGCAGGGCTGTGTGAACCATTTACACTGGGGGAAATGTCCCCAACACTTTTAAAAGTGGCCTCATTTTGTCCTCATCACTTTTTTTAAAGCATTATTTGTAAAAAATGAAAGATCTGAAAGCTTGCAAGAAATATTAACTAACAAATAAGAACACTTTGAGAGGTTTATTTGCATAATAACAAAACATACTATGCAATGTAAATTTAAAAGAAATAAATGCACATTGTCCAAAAATAGTAACATAAGTAAAAAAAATCTTCACTAGCTGTGGATGCGATGCATGCGATGCATGCGGTCGACGTTGTTGTGCATTTCATGAATCGCATTTCCGTATTGCCGTCTTGTGGCCATCACTCCAAATGAAATTCTTTCAAATTCAACTGGAGGTCTGCATATATGAGTCCCCTCTTCTCCTGGCCTTCCAATCTGGAAGGCATGCGTTTGATTGGTACTCATAAACGTCACTCACTCACTCTTTGGCGAAACCCTCCCCATTTTAAGACACACCCTCTTCCTGGTTTGTGAGACTCTATTCCCATATGGGAGAGCACCTAAGCAGTAACACACCTCTGTCTTTGAAGTTCCGGCCATTTTTTATATTTATTTGGTTATTTTTGAATAGTAACAAGTTGCTAGTCTCCACCTCCTTCATACAGACTTTGACAGTCAAACTTCCCCAGGGTTTCGAATCAATGTGTAGAAAGCTGTAGCCAATGCTAGAAGAAGCCTAGCCAATGTCCTTTTGATGCACCATTATGTATGCATATATTACATTGTTTAAAATCGTAAATGTTGACGACCGTTTAAAAAATGCTGAGGTGCACACACAGAAATGGAAAAGTTGAGGGAGAAGTCAAGAAGGCCCAACCGAAAATAGGATGGTGGCGCACCTGACTTCAAACGTTAAGCAAACCTTCAGCAGCTCTGAAGTGGAGCGTGGAGGTACTGCTGCAGGAAGTGAACCGCAAGCCAGCACTATTTTATCTAGTCATTAGTAGAAATATAATAATAACACCAAAAAGACCAGAGCTCCTAACACTTTCCTTTTAGTACAATAGAATTTCTGTGGAAGAAAACAGAGTCTTCAAGGTTCTTTTAGTATGTAACATCAGGTTGTAAGAATTTTTTCAGAGTTATATCATAACACAATCATGGACAAAGGAAATATGACTCGTTGGTTGATGGGTTGTCCATGAACACAACTAGCCGATGATAGTGGTTCACTACATAGGTGGAGAGCCCTGCACCAGAGTCTGCACAGAATACTTATACAACAGCAACACGATCCTGGCTTAGTATAAACAGGTGATAACAGAATTGGGTGAAACAGTCACAGTTTTAACCCTTATCAACTGACCAGACATGGTGGTACCAGTATTACTAGAACATGTGCAATATGAATACATCACTGTAACAACTGGTATGGCAATCAATAAACAATAATTATGCAAATCATAATATGGAAAAATATGATTCTTTCAACAACACCATAGCCTACATCTGATCGAACCCAGAAGCAGACCATAGCCAAGTCCGTCTGATCTTGCGACAGCAGGGAACAGTCTGCATTCCCAAGATGCATCTTGCCCAAACAGTTAATCTCACCTCCAAAACTCACTCAAACCAACAAAGCACTTCATACCTATCTGACAAAAAAAAAACGTATTCAACCACAACACTGGCAACAATTCTCACTCAGAAAGCACACATTGTCATTCATAACACACTGACCTAAAACACACCAACAGGGAGCATTACATAAATTATGAATTTTTATCTTGGAAGTTAAAATGATTTCTCACATAAATCAGAAGGTAATTATTTAATAAGAATAAGTAACACTGTTTTACTTTATTGACTTCTGTAATGTCTAATCCTAATTGTCTTCCTTGATCCATGTTTCCAGACGAAATAATTCCGAAGCCGTCCTAATTTGTCTGTTTGGTAAAGAGACTACTGGATTGGCTTTTAGCTGAAATTGCAATTACGCAGTTCTATGTTTCGAATTGTTATTAGTAGTGAATTTATTGTAAATATTCTACCAAGACTTCCTATATATTTCCATGTGTTTACTGCAGAAAAACACAAAAGTTGCCACCATTCTGTTTTGAATGTGTTTTGAATCGTTTTGAAAGCAATGTGTTGGCATTTGAAAAATGTTCTGCAAACATATATGATATATTATTCTGTTTTGTTCACATAGACTTCTGTTTTGCAACGTGCCTTCAGTTTTGACCAATGAATGTTAGCAATCGAAAGAAAATGTAATCTCTCCAATGCTCATGAGTAACCCTAACATGTACGCAGCTGCGAGACCAATCAGAAATCTTAAATCCGTAATTAATTAATGAATTTCCCATGAACACCCAATGATTGAGTTGAAGATGTGCTAATGTTAGCATTTCCTACTCATGTATATGCATTCATAGGAGGGTTGAGGGAAAGTGGGAGTTTCGTGCTTCAACATGGAAGATGTGCAGGCAGAGACTGACTATGTCTTCTGTTGTATATATTAAAACCTCGGGTTGAGCGCACGTCTGTTTTGCGGTAAAATGTGTCCGCCTCTGAAAAGCAGGTGTAATCCAGGTAGCGCGTTTGCTTGATAGGGGAAACCTCCCGAAAGAATGGCAGCAGTCATGAGGCCAAGACAAAGACTCAGGCCAAGGCTACGTGCTGAGAGGATTTTCCCACAAGAATAACAATTTTTAAATGTTATTAAATTTACATTTTTAAAAGTCATCAAGCATTACAGAAAGCAACTAGGGTTGTCGCCGACTAAGAATTGGCCTAGTTGAATCTGATTAGACCCTTCTTGCCTTTAGTCCACTGATCGTTGATACATGTTGTTTTTTAAGCCCAGTCAAGATACTGCTCCAATGGTGCCGCGAAATTGGATAGTGCAACTTAGTCTACCATAGGGATTTATTCATGTACATTAAGGAGATTGATTAAAAGCACATTCGTTAATTTTCCAATTTTTATTAACAGTATTAATAACTGTAAACAATATGAGTGTAGTCTATTGCGAAGTTGATTTGCAAGTGATCAGCGAAGTGCTGATAATGGAATTAGTTCACTTAAGTGACTTACATACACATTCAACGGAGAACGGAGATCAGTATTAGCTAGACTTTAATGACCTTGCTGAATTGCGAGGTCGCCCCCGTAACTGCCTGACATGAATTAATTCATATAGGGGAGAATTCCGAACAAATAGGCTGATAATTATCCTAAAATGGCTTATAAATCATGATTTATTGGGAGAAACCAGCAATTCTGTGTAAACTCAGATATTCAGCACCCCCATTTAGCCGGAATGGAATAATCCTTGTTTCAGAACCACATTGACTGTGAGATTGGCACTCTGATCAGGCTCCTTCGATCGAATCGTCGAATAGTCGACTATTCGGGGTCACCCCAACAAGCAACACTAAACATGTATTGTTTAACAGGCAGAATACAATAGCACCAATAATATTGTTTGCTGGTTACTTTAAATATGAGTAAAAGACAGCGAATGAGAAATACTGTATATATTGACAAGTCGCCTATATCTGTTTCATGATCGGCAAACTTTTGTTTTCTTTTTCTGAGTCGGCGGTTCCATGATAGATATAGGGAGGCCCATTCCATTTCATTTTAACCTAGGCGCCATAAATTACGGTAAGAGGGCGGTGATATGCGCTGATTACGCGATCAGCCGCAGGTTTGGTACATCGGACGTAAAATGAAAAGGCACAGCGTGTGCTTTCTGCGGCCTGGCAAAGTCGTTGTATGCTCTGCTCTCTAACGCACGTACATCTACCCCTGGGTGTTCTAATATCACACCTACAGGCCCTTTTGAGACTTGAAGATTGCACAGTGCTTATATTTGGTGCTTTTACACTTGGTGCTTAGGAAGGCACTAACACAACACTTTCTGGCCTTTAGAGAATTAGACTCCTATCTCTGTGTAGCTTGACAACAACCACAGAGCCTTTGCAATGGCCAGAAATAAGTAAAGAGAAGACATCATGCCTTTGCCGTTAGCTTGCTCTTAGCATGTTTAATGAGACTGAAAGATCTTTCTAAAATAACGAAGTACAGGTTTGCTGCCATTGGGGTATTTCAGAAGATTGTGAGCTGTACCAGTGACCAGCACTGTGTGAACTGAAACTAAATCAAAATGTACAATCAAAATGAACACTGGAAAGAACAACCTTAACTCAACTGAGGCCATGCATGGTTTCATCAACAATAAGGATTAACATTTTTGTGGTTGAAAAAGTGACAAACTTCCCTAAATTAACATGTTTTTTGAGGGTCTAGATCATTTGGGACTCTTTGAATATTGGATAGTGGGATGCATCTAATAGTGGGATGCATGTTGTGTTCTGTCCTGTTTTGTTTCAACATCTTCAAATGAATACCGTCTTCCACCACAGAACATATTGAGTTAAAACAGACAAAAATTTGATCTAATGGCAGAAACATTCATCAGAATGTGAGAAAGCTGATGAGCAGAGTTTTCTTTGGTGTGAGTTGGATTTACATAATTTCCTTCTAAATGAATTGGTTTGGCGGCGGGAGAGAGAGAGAGAGCGTTATTATATGTCAATTAGAATGAAGTTAGTGCTGGGGTACAGCAGGGTGTCTGTGTGTATGCATGCATCCACAGTTTTATCAGTGACAATGGTGTGCCAGCATGTCTGTGTGCATACTTTGCATTGTAAAAAATATTTAAAAATCCCCTGAAATTCTAGCAGTTGGGGGACCAAACTTCTGTAAAATAACAAAACATGCTATGAGGCCAAACTTCTTTTAAAAATTGTGGAAGAAAAAAAACATTCATTGCAATATGCATTGAACTTTTTTTTTTTTTTATATTAATATAATTTAAATAAGGTGGAATATTTGCCTCTAATTTAATGTTATAAAACCACTTTTGCAGACATATTTCTGTAACATACTTAATACAATGTCAACATTGTAATAGTTTTCATCTTAATCCTCAATTGGTTGGAATCACCATCAGAATATGGATTAATTATTAGCATAGTTAAAACCAGAATGGCAATCGTCACCCAACTTGTAGAAACGTATATTAACTTCATTTAAACGGGAACTAAAACCTCCCAACAAATAAACAGAACAATGCAATGTGTGTGCTTTGCAAAACTAATCCATGACTCCAAGCCTCATCAAAATCTTACAATCAAGTTCCAACAGCAGAGATTATAACCACAGTTCAAAATTACAATGTAAAACTGTAATTTCGTTTCAAAATAGTGTTATATATAGTGTGAATATTCTGTTTTACAACACATTTAAACCAAACTAAACTAAGCAAAATAATGTAGGTTGGGAAACTTCTCTTTGAGTTTTAAAGTGAAAAATCTAGTTGTTTAACTTTATATCAATGTAAAATATTTATAAACTTGTTTAAAATAAAAAATAATAAATAAATATTTCATCTTTATTTCAGATTTTTTTTTAGATCTTTTAGATTTTAGTTAAATGTATTGTTTTTCATTAAGTTGTTTTCTGTTGTTTTAGTTTACATTTGCAGTTCCTTGTAAATCTATGTAATCTATGTTTTTTTCTTGTAATTCAGAGAAACAGAAAAACAATGTAAAAGTTACAGAAAAAGTTATGTGATTATTTGGAAGGTAACGTTTATTTCATAATTTGGTGAACTGGTGATTTTTAATCTATATCTATCAATATATTATTAGAATTATTATTATTATTATTAAACATTTGTTAACACATTTCATACTATGTCCATGCCCATGCTTTTGGAATAAAGTGTATACTGTATACAAATTGTTCATGCGCATTTTGACAACTTAATTACCTTTAGTTTCGTTGAGCCTGCTTCACAAAATCCTTGTTGGTGACTGTGTGATCAATGTAGTACAGTAATGATAGTACAGTGGCCAAGAAGGGCAAGTGAAACAGATTTCCATGATGCTGTAACGGTATTATCACATAACTGCGCAACTATTTCCATATCTAAACAGCCAGCCAAGACAGGGCTGCAACAATAAAACAGAGCGCTGCGTACAAACCGCACGCTAGCAGCTTGAAAAAAGAGGGCAGCAAGAAAAATCTTAGCACAGCCAGAAGATGACCACATAGTGACAACTTCACTCGATACTGTAGGTGCCACAAGTAGATTACAACATAGCAGCAAATTTACCTGGGTTATTTCTACTATCACTAGTTTGGAATTGATTAAGCCTAACACAAAAACATTGCAAGTAGAACTTCCGAATAGTGATGGTTTAAAGCAATTGCTGTCTATTCAAAGATGCAAAATACCAACTGACTATGACCGCATTATTTATGTAAAAATGTAAATGTCTTACAAGTATCTAACCATTAGATGCCAGCATTTCATCTATGCAATTCTACAATACTTCCATGCACAGTCAAAAGTTCAAGCTATGGCTACTTTAATTAGCTTGATAATAAAGAAACAAATTTGATGTTTTTTTTCTCCAAGTTTTTGTTTTGATTGAAGGATAGACAGGATCCATTGAGAGAGCAAAAAAAACAGTAATGGGTGAGGGCTATTAATGACCTTATGCAAAGAGACAAATTCACAAAGACATTGGGGGGATTGTGCAGGTTTAGTATAGTTCTGACCAGTCTTTACTTTGTTTGGAAGGAGAAAAAAAGACCCACATCCTGCATAATTCACACGGATCTTATCTTATTCATTGTTATCTAGGATCTTATTTGTCTTATCCCTGACCACTGCTTTGGATTGAACAACTGTTTCATTTATTCCTTTGTAGTACTCTGTCAGATGTTGTCTTTATAATATATCCTAGCAAATGTTTCATTCAGTGGCATCATATTGATGAATTGAAAGAGACTACTAAAGTAACAACTCACAATGGAAGAGACAAAGTTTTGAATCTGAAAGACACAGGAACGAGGCTAAACTTCTTCCATGGGTGAAAACACATGAAGGTCTGATGATTACCCCCTAGCCCACATCCCCTACCACACACCCCCTAACCCACATCCCCTACCCCACACCCCCCACACCCCACCCCACACATCCCTACCCCACACTAGTGGTTGACAGTAAGTGTGTCTGTGAGTGTGTGTCTAAAGGTTAATGGTGGTGTGTTAGGACTCATGGAGGGACTGGGGGAAGAGTCAGTGAATCCGGATAACATTCATTCCCCCTCCCTCATTTCTTGAGAAAGAGCTGTACAGAAAGTCTATCAGTGTCCAGGATCGAACCGTAATCCCATTCCATTTTGTTCAGTTGTATGTCTAAAAGGCACTTCCTTCCACATGCCTTTTGATTGAAACATTGGCCTTTTGTCCTTTCCTCACTTTTTCTTCAGTCGCTGCAAGCTGTGTGACTGCACAGTAATGGTTTGTATCTATCACACAGTAATCTGCTACTGTTCACTCAGATGTGGGATTTATGTATGTGGACGTGTTGGCTTGCTCCTATCTTAGCGATATGAAGGTGGGGAGTGAGTAGAACCTGTCTGAATGTGTGTGTGTGGGTGTGTGTGTGTATGTGTGTGTGTGTGTGTGTTCCTAGAAGAATAGGAGGTGGTATGTGTATGGTGGTATGTCTCTCCACACAGCTGGTATCTGCTCCTGTGGTCTGAACATGATAAGGCAGAGCGAGGAGTTGGAGGGATGGAGGCGCCAGAGGAAGAAGGGAGAACGAATGAAAGAGTGAGAAAAGACAGAAATAGAGAGACAAAGCGGCAGAGAGAGATCTTTTTGTGCTTGGGTGGGAGTTTAGAATTTATAGATTAGACAAGCAAAGGTAAAAAAGCTGCTGATTGTTTTCCAGTCAAGCTAAGTCAGGGGGACTGTGTGTGTCCATTGTTAAGCCAGGATCACTGCCATTAGATTCCCAGGTTGATGATGATGCTCCTCCCTATCACAAGACTGAAATGAACAGAGATGGAAAAAATCGCACAACAGGAAACTGCCCACTATCCTGGTTGCTTCTAATCGACTGTCTATAGGCTAGCGCGCACGCACATGCGCACGTGCACACACACACACACACTTCTTGTAACAGTAAATTAGACCCTGGGGAGCTCTTCTGCTAAAATTGAAAATGACAGCAGGTGACACAAGCTAAGTCATTAAAACAGCCCTGTGGTTGCCCGGCTGCAGCTAGCCCACTCCTTATCTACACTTGGAAGGTAAATTAAACATCCCTCCACCCCGTATGTGTTTCCAAGTCTATATGTGTGTGACCCGCCATCTTTATTCTACTCATGTACCTGCCCACAAACCAAAGCTTGGACTAAGTCCCCTGCCAAAAATGGCTGGCTTGATAGAACACATGTTCAACGTCCAGAAAAGCTAATTGCCTCATGAAGTGAGTAAATATGTTAGAAGGTAAGCCTCTCTCTCTCTCTCTCTCTCTCACTCTCTCACTCTCTCTCTCTCTCTCTCTCTCTCTCTCTCTCTCTCTCTCTCTCTCTCACTCTCTCTCTCTCTCGCTCTCTCTTTCTCTCTCTCTCTGCTACCTGATTAGCTTTTCTCCATCGACTTGATTCCCTCCAAACCCTTTTAATCTACTCCTGAAGCCAGGGAACAACCGAAGGATGAGAGGAGTGAGGGATGAGGAAAACGCAAGGGAAGGATGAGCGGAGTAAGGGATGAGGAGAAACGCGAGGGAGGAGAACGTGTGGGGAGATCAAAGAACAAGGCTGAATCCAGGCCGGGATGAAAGACAAATGATAAAGTGAAGAGGAAATTATGAGAAACAGAGGAGGTAGTCAGAAGGAACAAGGGAATGGGTTAGATGGTCTAAAGAGGGTGCCATATTTAATCTCCCCCTCATCCTCTTCCCTCTCTCTCTCGGAATGGGTGGTCTGATGTTTATGACGGAGGGGGAGATGGAGGGATGGATCTAATGAAGGATGTATAGATTTCCAATGAAGGGCCTTTAATCAGAGCTGCGTCGACACACAGCATTGCAGGGGGCAGGCCCAGGCACCAAATTACACTTCACACACAATCTGTTCCCCTGCAGTGAGACGGTGTCTCTGTGTTGTTGGTGTGTGTATATCTTTGTGTGTGTGACTGTCTGTGTTGTTATTGTGCGTAGCTTTGTGTGTGTGTCTGGCTTTGTGTTGTTGGTGTGTGTATCTCTTTGTGTTTGTCTGGCTTTGTGTTGTTGGTGTGTGTATATCTTTTTGTGTGTCTGGCTTTGTGTTGTTGGGGTGTGTATATCTATGTGTGTGTGTCTGGCTTTGTGTTGTTAGTGTGTGTATATCTTTTTGTGTGTCTCTGTCTGTGTTGTTCTTTTTGTGTGCGTCTGTCTCGTGGTGTTGGTGTGTGTTTTACGTGCCGTAGAGTGGTGGATAGATGGAGCGGCCCTGTAGATAGATGAGTGGAGCGGCCACTCGTTCATCATCGAGAAACGAGGGAGGAAAACATAGTGATTGAGACGGGGGAGGGAAGGATGTAGGGAGGAAAAGGGAGGGGAGACCGAGAGTGGCTTTCTGCACCTGGGCCTTGGTATACCATTGGTTGGTAGAGAGTCATTCACTGTTTCAAATTAGATTTTCAGGTTAAGCAGAAGTGCTGACATGAACGTAAGTAATGACCCAACTGTAATCCTTTTATTTAGTAGATTTGACCTTAGCGTCAGTAGACCGTAAACTTGCTATATTTTCAAAATGATCTAGGATCTGTTTAGCCATTGAATAGGACAATACCTCAATCTATATATTTACCTCTCATGTACAAATTATGGACATGTGGGCTCATCTGACTACTCTTCTGGTCCTCTGTTACTATGGTGACCTGAAGGAAAGTGGTCCTTGGCAGTTCTTGGAGTTCAGATCAATCCCAACCTAATTTGCATAATAACTGTTTCTCTGATTGGATTGGCTTGTTGTCAATCAACTCTGAATCAGTCAATTGGATGGCTCATTACAGAGACCCCCCTGCCACACCTGAAGACCCTTCAGCCAACCATAATTTGGCCTCTGGCTTTGGTTTCTGATGTAGTCACTATGACTGGATGCCAGTTAAAAATATTATGTGATTTTTAAATGTGCTTTGGGTAGACTAGCTACCACTGATTTGATGTGCTTGGTTTATGTAGTCACGGTAACCTTATGTTGCTCTGCTCGGCATCTCTGCAATACAAGCCTTAAGTGCTGACAATAACAAATCACTGGGAGTGTGAAGTTTATTTTCTTTCCATTGGTAACCTCTGGTATGATACAACTTCACATAAGGTTGGCAAAATCAAGTGTGTTGTAAAGGTCCAGTTTGTTGTAATGTTTCAGAGAGTGCTGTGAATGAATGAGTAGCCCATTATGTTCTGGTTTACAGCAGTTTGAGAGGAAGCTCCGGTGTCTGTGTCACAGAGTCCTGTAAAGAGAGTCCTCTGCCGCTGGATATTGCCCCGTTCAGTTATACTCCCTGTTCATTTAGACACCAAATTTTGATTTCGTTTTAGTCATAGTCTTTTGACTAAAATCCCATTTAGTTTGTCATATTATAGTTATCTGAATTGTTTTAGTCTAGTTTTAGTTGACTAAATATCACAAGATTTTAGTCGACTAAATCTACAGTAGATTTAGTCTACTAAAATCTAACGAGCTGAGTTAAAGTGTATTGCATTGCAAACTCATAATATACTATATAGGCTACTCCTGGACTGTAACTCTCGAATATTAAAAAGCCAAAATGTATAGCCTGTAATGCCACTGCACATAGTTGCCTACCTGAATGTAGAAAATTCAACAGTAAGCTACTCTGTTAATAATGAGAACAAAGTAGCCTTTAGAAGTCAAGACAAGTAAAATGGATTTGGGTTTGACTCTTTTCCACAGCAAGCAAAGGCAATGGAAGTGAATGTAACAGTTGTACTTCTCAGTCTGATGAAATGACATATTGTAAAGGCAGCAATACCATTGAGGTAAATGTACGATGGGCCGTCACTGCCCATCGCCTGACTGCGGAGGGGTTACTGCCCGAGACACAGCCCGCGACTTATATGGGTTGATTGTTACGTTATACCAGCATTGACAGCAGGGGCGTCGTTAGGGGTGGGCATCCAGGGCTATAGCCCCGGGTCTTATTTTTATTTAAAAAATAATAATAATAATACAAAATATTCAAATACAAAAATATTAGGCCAGGTTCAATTCATCTGTCATTCCAATCATGCATTAAAGCCCTCATAAATGTCATGATATGATATAGTTGAAAAAAAAGTACGTTTTGGGTAATCTGTGTGTCATCTATACTGTCAACGTGTGTCATTCAAGACGCAGATCTATTTAACACTGCTTGGCATACGCCCATTTTGTGTGAGCCGTAAAAAGATACTGGGATTACAGCACTAGTAAAGCTAGCTAGCTAATTCAGTGAACAATGGACATAAGAAGCTTTTTTTAAAGAAAACTTGTGATGGGCAAGTTAGGCAACAAGGCGCAGGCGAGGCTAACGGAGGTGGATGAGGAGGAAAAGTTATCTGCTGTTGCCGCCTCATATTCAGAGCGTGAACGTGCCACTGCCTCGTCTACAAGCTCAGGTTAGTGAAGAAGAGCGATTGTTGGTTAGCTAGCTAGTCTAGCTCAGTAGTTCTCAAAAGTTTCTGTCACAAAGCAGCAAGGCACACCAGTGATTGTTATTTCCCTGACAAAATGTTTAGCTTTTTTTTAAAGTATAAACCCCGGTATTGAGATTATTGTTCACTGTCATTGAACTGTGTTCAAATTATCCATTTTTATTAACCATGTCCTTTACATAGCATATCTCATAGGGCTCATATTCTGCCAATGTGAGAAAACTGGGTGCGCTGTTCTCTTGAAGTTGCAAGCAATGTAAACAAACCATACGAGAAAGTTCACTTTTTTCGCCCCATTATTTGAGTGTATTTTGTGTAATTGCCCCCAACACATCAGTGTGCCATTAGACCCATAGACCCATCTCCAAACTCCCATGTCTAGTAAAGATGTTGGAATAGCTTGTCAATGAACAGCTTCGTACTTTCTTATACATCAATAACATTTTAAGTCCTTTTCAGTCTGGGTTCAGAGCTGGTCATAGTACTATTACAGCGGCCACTCTTGTAGTAAACGATCTAGTTACTGCTCTTGATGAAAAGAAACATTGTGCAGCTATGTTTATTGATTTGTCCAAGGCTTTTGATACAATGAATCACAGATTACTTCTGGATAGATTAGCCTTGTTGGGATTCAATGATGCAGCTTTTAACTGGTTTCAGGACTACCTCGCTGAAAGAACACAGTGCGTAGATGTTAAGGATTTCAAATACAAAGTTGTAAAAATAGAAAATGGCGTGCCACAAGGTTCAGTTGTAGGTCCTACATTGTTTACACTTTATATTAATAATACGTGTGCCTCTATAGAAGACTGTAAAGTACATTTCTATGCAGATTATACAATTCTTTATTCATGTCAAACCTTACAAGGGCATTTTATTGTGTACAGAAATCCGCCACCGTTTTGAAGCCTCGAGTTTGGCATTTTGAAAATCGCCATCTTGGTTACATAGGCAATCGCCATTCTTTTTTTTTTTTTACCTGAAGTGACGACATTGACCATTGGATGAGAGGGTGGGGCTTGGGAGGAGCCGGGAGGAGCGAGGGGTGGATCTGTCTGAGAGCCCATTGCTAGGTCTCTATCTCGATTGACAGTGTCAATCACAAGGTAGCCACGGCCTAAAGCATACCCTGCTTTATCGTCTATTTTACTCTAAATGGGACCATCATTTACAAAATGAACATCATGCTGTAATGAAAAATACTTGAAACTTGCGATTCAGACCATAAACTTGTAAGGAAAATGTTTACTGATGTTATAAAGTAAGTAGGGTCATTATCTCATACAATCGTAGTTGTTTCTGCAACCAGTGGAATCGGCCCCTGCAGGTTATTAGAAAGAATGCAGGTGTAATGCACTTCCACACAGGCTTCACTTTTCAGAGCCAGAACTACACCCTCGTATACCAGCGTTAGCTAGCAATCAAACGTTCAACCCAGATATGTTTGACTGTCGAAGTACCAGTCTTAAGCAAACAAGTACTTTTTCTTTAACAACCAATCTTCCTAGCTAGTTTAACTAACTTGTTAAAACTTAGCTGATGCAGGCCCTTTATATCTTCCGGTCCAGAAAAAGCCAGGGGTCATGTTTCTATCGAGACTGGCTTCCGATAGATCAGTACATTAGCTGTGTCTGAATTCAGGCACCGCATCCTTCGGAGGTTGCATTTGAAGACTGAATATGTCACAGTGGCGCGCTGGAGCTATCCAATTTCGAAGGCTCCTTCAAATGCGGCCGAGAAATGCGTCTCTCTCCCCCCAAATTTAGAGGATGCAACTGCTGGATCCTTCGCGGCCCAACCAATCCCAAAATGAATTGCGCGCCCGTGATGATTGGACACAAGTGGTGTGACGCAAGGGTAAGGGTGGGAACAGCTGGTGACGCAAATAGGAAATCCTCAGTAGACCAGACCGTCTCATTTCATCTCATTTAACAGCGCTCGGTTCGGCCTTCGCGGTCTATGAGGGCGTGCCCTCTGTAACCCGTCCTTCGAAGGTTGCTGCCTCTGACGTGCCTGTGATGCGCATACTCGCTACCACGTAGATAACGTCTAACCGTAGTCAATCGAAATTGAGGAAGCTATCAAGGCTTAAATTAAACATTGGAATCAGGAACCCACTTACCCAGCTGCCCTATTGTTTTCTCGCTCGACTTGGATGCCTACAGAATGCCCCGGAGCACGAGCGTGGTGATGTCGGATAAAGCCCAAAATAAGGATTTTATTTTTATGTTTGCAGGCTATATTAATAATTTGAGGCTATATCAGTTTATTTCGATGAATTTCCGGGCACATAATTGATGCTCAATTTAACAGATTACATTTTTATTAAGCTCTATATTAGAGCGGCAGTCAATAGAGAAAATGACATCCGGAACTCGCTGTTCAAGTTGTTACCATGAGAGGCAGCATTTTGGCTTCAAATCTGAACCTTTGCAGCCCGGGGATAAACAGCTGCTTGTATTATGATATATGGCCATCATTTTAACAGATGCTTGTATTATGATATGGCCATGTTTTAACAAAATGGTGACAAGAAACAGATCGTCTGCAGATATTTTGAATACATCTAGTTATATTATTAGATACTTTTGTATGCGCAATGAAACAATTAGGCAATAAATAAAAATAAAATAAAATGTTTTGTATTTCTGAATGCAATTCTTTTATTTTTCTGAATTTTTTTTTTTTATGTTTCCAGAAAATACTAGCTACACGTCACGCTCAAACACCCATGACAGTCATCAATCAGTCTGCCAAGACAAAAAAAAAGGCAATTCCTTATTGAATTTGACTGGACACGGATGAGCTAAGTAGAGAAAGAGAAAGAGCAACAGAGAAGTGGCAAGAAATGGAAGGGAAATTAAGTTTTACGGAAACAAAATGAGAAGGGAAATAGTAAAAGAAAGTAAAAGAGAGGGAGAAAAAGAAGGGAGAGTGTCAGATAAGGAAGGAGAGAGATGAAGGGCAAGAAAAGAACAGAATGAGGCCTGCAGGGACAATCTTGCATTGAATATTGGAGATTGCTTTGGAAGTTAATTCTGCTGGGGGAATGTGCGGCGCGCGGCGAGTGGTTAGCCTTTAGTGGGCAAAGTCAGTGGCACCGTGTGTGTGTGTGGTGGGGGAGCAGATATGCAGAGGCAGCCTGCCTCTGGCCTAGCTTGGGGGTCCTCAGCACTACTACTCAATTATGCATCAGCTTGGTGGTCCGGTGAGGGAGAGTGTGTGTGTGTGTGTGTGTGTGTGTGTGTGTGTGTGTGTGTGTGTGTGTGTGTGTGTGTGTGTGTGTGTGTTTGTGTGCGGCTACATCCCTGGTTTATCCCTCTGCCACTGCTGTAGCCTGCAGCCATAACTGTGTGGGTGCATGCTTGTGTTTGGGATGGGAGGCCTCAGCACCATCGCAGATGGATTAGAGTGGAAATGAACCATTGCCTCCACTATGTCCCCACGCCTACTTCAGCTTGGTGATGTCAACAGCCACATTGACTCACCTACCTGCAAACATGCCAATGAATTATGTCAGTATTAGAATGCTTCAATATTATCGAACATGTCAACTTCCCAACTCACACTTTAGGTCACACTCTAGATGTAGTCTGCTCAACTGGTCTATGTATTAACCATGTCTCCTCCTCTCTGTCTGATCATGTAATAATCCACTTTACCCTGCCCTCCCCCCTACCACGCATTATGGACACCAGATCAATCCGCTTCCGGAACATCAAATCAGTCGATCCCACCCAACTCACAGACTCTATATGCTCTGCCCTACCCCTTGAACAGACCCCTAACTCATCTGAGAAACTTGCCACATTATTCAACTCCACCCTCTCAAACTCTCTCAACGTACCATCACCGCTCAAAAAAATAACTGTCTCCTTTACCACCCCCTCCCCCTGGTTCACCCCAGAGCTCCGATCAATGAAGCAGGCATTGAACGCCTATTCAATAAGACTCTTCTCACTGTACACCTGGACTCTTACACACATCACCATGTCACTCATACTCATTCCCGCTCTCTCCTACGGCCCTTCCTAACTCACTACCGTTTTCCTTTTCCTACGTCATCTATGTTTTCATTTGTCAATGTCTTTCTTCGTACTCAATTATGAAATGCTTTGTGTCTGAAAAGCGCGTTATAAATTAAATAAATTATTATTATTATTATTATAAATTCTTCTTCTTCTTCTTCTTCTTCTTCTTCTTCTTCTTCTTCTTCTTCTTCTTCTTCTTCTTCTTCTTCTTCTTCTTCTTCTTATTATTATTATTATTATTATTATTATAAAATGTCCACTGCTAGACAAATACATTTCCCAGACTACCGTACTGAGTAAGGTAGCCCCACCTGAACTGAGTTAGTTAGATACACCTGTTCAGACTGGGGCGGATGGACCGTCCCATAAAAGAGGCTAGTTCAAACAATTGGGGAGAAGAGTACAAGAGTAGGGGTATGTGAGTGTTAATGTTTGAAAGTGAACTATCAAGAACTAACGTAATCATTTGGAGAACTGTGTCTGACTCCAGAATGTTTGCCTAACCTGTTGGCAGATTGTCCTTGGCTTTGGAAGAGAGCAGGATTGGTACTTTTGACCCGGACCTGTTGACTGTGCCCCTGGTGACTTTCCCAACAAAATAAACCCACAGGCAGTGTTTGAACTGTGTAGCAGAACGTGACATTTGTGACGTTTGTGTTGCCCTTGCTGACAAAAGTTGTGCACTCATAGGCTGCCAATGGCCTCAGTTTGCCACAAGACATTATGTTTTCTTCTAGAGGGAGAAAACAACACGTGCTATTCATAGCTTCTCGTGAAGATTACTTTGAATGTCTAGTATGATTAAGTTCTGTTGGCAAAGGACTTTAAGTATTACAATAAGTTATGTTATTAATAAAGTCCAATCTGATCTGATTCATTTTGTACAACTTGGGATCACTGTACTGCTCTTCGATATCCTCAATCTAAGACACCATATTATAGAGCATATAAGGTAAAGTGAAGTCTCAATGCTCTGAATTCACATCAACAAGATAGTGTACTTATTTTGTTCTTAAATAAGAATTTTGACATTTTATGTCACAAATTAACCTGGGCTGATGTTATGTACTTACTGTTATTGTAGCACTCAGATTGTGTAATCCTGATCACTTGTGATCCGTTACTACCCAACACTAATAACACCTGGCTTCAAACAGAATGGCAGCCCTATTCCTGAAGCTATTAGCAGTGTATTTCCTCTGGGCCCTGTCACTACTGGAACCAGAAATCAAACAAATACCTGTACACTTGTACTCACACACACACACACACACACACACACACACACACACACACACACACACACGTATGAATGCACACACATTCTCTGAGCAAACACTAACACACAGGGCAGAGGTATATTCTCTAAGAGGCTGTCACTGCTTATGCAGGGTGTCAGCAAAGCTATTGGCAGAGGGTGCAGCCATTAACTCAGGGGGAGGAAAACAATCAATACACACACACACACACACACACACACACACACACACACACACACACACACACACACACAGCTAGACATTTTGCCAAACACTTAACTTCCTGCCTAAACTCACAAACACTTGTTATTACCTACACACCTTTTCTTTGTGTACCTGTAATTTCCTCTTATTCTGTAAGAATCTACCAGTGTGTTTCTTTCCCCTCACTCTGATCTCTCTCTCTGTGTATGTTGATGTGTTCCTTCTCTTTCTCTGTGTTGGTGTTCCTTCTCTTTCTCTGTGTTGGTGTGTTCATTCTATCTTTCTCTGTGTGTTGGTGTGTTCCTTCTCTCTGTGTGTGTGTGTGTTGGTGTGTTCCTTCTCTCTCTGTGTGTGTTGGTGTGTTCCTTCTCTCTCTCTGTGTTGGTGTGTTCCTTCTCTTAGTGTGTGTGTGTTGGTGTGTTCCTTCTCTTTCTGTGTGTGTTGGTGTGTTCCTTCTCTCTCTGTGTGTGTGTTGGTGTGTTCCTTCTATCTCTGTGTGTGTTGGTGTGTTCCTTCTCTCTCTCTCTCTGTGTTGGTGTGTTCCTTCTCTCTCTGTGTGTGTTGGTGTGTTCCTTCTATCTCTCTGTGTGTGTGTTGGTGTGTTCCTTCTGTCGCAAGAGTTTGATGATGGACTGTGACCTTCACGCTGATGTAGCGCTACTGCTGGCGTCGGCTAATTATAGGTCTGATGATAGCACCGAACACAAACACACACACACACACACACACACACACACACACACACTGATATATGTTAACTAGACAACAGCTCGGTGGCAACCAAGACATCATGTATGACAGGACATAGACGATAGGCTTAGTCCCTCAGCAGGGAAATGGCTTCCTTGTTACCCGTTTGTTAAGGCATGCTTTTTTATCTCTGCCTCACACACAGAGAGTCTTCTGTTGGGTTTGGCGCTACGATGCCTTTGCTGAACTTTGCTGAAGACAGGGTATGGTAGGTCATGTTTCCCATATGTGCAGTCACTGCTTCTCAAATGGATTTTAGAGAGTAGCCGTGGCTTGTTCACTTTCCTTTGTGTAATCCATTGAATGCAGATAATGGTGACTAGACGACAAGGCATATGCCAAGAGTTTTTTTTTTACTGCCGGCGAGTGAATCATTTTTTGCTGGAGACATTTCCACTTACATACATATCCCACCCATGTTCTATATGACTTAGCTCTATGCTGTCAGTACATTATACATACATATCCACCTCATGTTCTATATGACTTAGCTCTATGCTGTCAGCATATTATACATAAATATCATATATGTTCTATATGACTTATCTCTATGCCGTCGGTATATTATACATTTTTGAAGAAACCTTTCTGTTGGGTGGTTGAGCCACTAATGAGATGTATGGTTTACCTTAAACCCCCCAAAACCTGTGAGGAGTAGGAGCAATAGCTTTAAGTCTATGCATAGCTATCCACTATATACTATATACAGTATTCTTTCTTTCTGTGTAAGCTCAAAAGGCCAGTCCTGAATATTTAAAATAATGATAATATGAATAGTTTAGCTTTCTAGCTTAGCACTGGTCCCATGGGTCTCTTAGTCAGGCTGTGTAGGAGTGTTATGCTAGCTGTGTTAGCACTAGCCAGCCTCTGAGTATTAGCCTCCCGCTGCTCTGGGGGTTAGGATGGATTGACAGGTGCTCCTGTTCCTGTTGAGCCGCCCACGGCAACACAAGGCAGTGGTTAATGCTTTATGCACCAGCGACAAGCACACATACGTGTGGCATGCAAAATACACCACCGTATGTGTGTGTGCATGCACACACACACCATATTCCCACTTCCCCGTTGTGTCTGCTGTAACTGTGTGTGTGTGTGTGTGTGTGTGTGTGTGTGTGCAGCTGGGCTGTGTTTGGGTGTGCCTATGTGCCGCCAACTCAAGACACTGAAGTTAGAGGATATCTGTATAAAAAAAGATAAGAGAGAAGCTGAAAGAGTCTACCCAGGAGAAATACATTATGTGGAAACCACAAAAGAACAATTCATTTGTCAGAATCTCGTCAAAGATTTCCCTGATGTGGCATTAATTATGTGTATGATGATGGTTATATTGTTAAGAATATACACATGTATACGTAATTAACACGCTACGGAACGCTCGCTTTCTCTCTCTATCTGCCCCCACTCTCCTCTCTCTCACTCTCTCACACGCACGCGCGCGCTCTATTTTACAGTTCATCCACATCTGGGTCTCTCAGATTCACAGTAACAGTATTCTCTCAGAAAGGCCGAGACAAACCACTTTCAGGTCCGTAGGGGCAGGCTCTATTGGATTCATTAGTGCCCGGGTTCAACCAATCGGGTTTAGGATGACTGTCACCGTGGAGGTCAGGCCGAGAAAATAAAACCGCTACAAATATATATACACACACACACACACACACACACTGAGGTCATGTAGAAAGAACAACAAACCTCCACCTTAATATACTCCTCCGCACGCCAAACAAACCCTGAACTTTTCTTGTTCATCTAAGAGAAAGCTATTGTGGTGGTTTGTCCTTGTGGTGTTCTCAGAGCCGTTTAGTAAAAGGCAGCCTGACATGATTTACAGATAGATTTGTAAAGTGTTACCTACAATGTCAAGGAAGCTGGCAAAGTGACTCTCACCTTGAGCATACACTGATTTTCTTCTGTGTTGTCCCATTGATTATTGACCTAGGCTTTGGCTTTGTCTGTCTTTGTGTGTGTGTGTGTGGGTGTGTGTGTGTGTGTGTGTGTGTATTGAGTATTTGCCGTACACTATAGATGCAGTTCAGAGTGCAGACTGTTCGAGTGGAGTAAATCAAATGTGATTAATTTCTGTTTTCTGTCCTTGTATTATGTGTATGCGCGCACACGTGTGTGTGTGTGTGTGTGTGTGTGTGTGTGTGTTTCAATGCCTCTTCCCTGCAACAGCATTATTTATTAACTACCATGGCAGGGTAGAGGCATTCTCACACACACACTCACACACCTTTATTTATTAACCACCATGGGACCTGAAGAGAAATTAATTAACTCTCAAGCAGAGAAGAACAGCAACTAATCATCCAATAGAAAAGCGTCTCACACTTTCTCATTTTCAAGAAGCAAGGCATTCCAACCAGATTATTATTTATCGAGACAAGGGAATTGCTGAGGGAGATAGATAGAGGAGGATAATCAAAAAGGGAAAGGTGCACACTACAAACAGAGTTTGAATCTTGATGTGTAGAAGGTCCACTTACAGTTCCCATAGCATACGTTGGTGTGCAATGTTTTCCTGCAAAGACGTAAGCTACATCCTCAAATTAGTCTTGGCGCTACGTTACAAATATTGAATATCCTGATAAGTATGTGCCACAGTCCCTGTTTACTCGCCTAATGAAGTCGAAATAGGCCTGTCATTCTCTGTGTGCGTCTCTCTCCCCGGCTCCAGACCTGTGTCTACTACCGCCATGTCCCTGAAGGTCCAGACCAGCAACGTCACCAACAAGAACGACCCCAAGTCCATCAACTCGCGGGTGTTCATCGGCAACCTCAACACGGCCGTGGTGAAGAAGTCCGACGTGGAGACCATATTCTCCAAGTATGGCCGTGTCCTCGGCTGCTCCGTGCACAAGGGCTATGCCTTCGTCCAGTTCGCCAGCGAGAGATACGCTCGGGGGGCCGTCATCGGAGAGAACGGCCGCGTGCTGGCTGGACAGACGCTGGGTGAGTCCCAGAGAGACAAGGGCTCCTAGGCCGGGCCCACAAGTCTTTACAGCCACCACTGATCAGGTTAGAGGGGTTATCAACGATGGTGCACCAGGGATTCCTTCACGCAGCACAAGGGTTTAGTTTATCTCTAGGAATGGTGTCTAGTCCAGTCCCAACTGCACGTGATACTGATTTAAAAGTCTCTTTATTCTCACTGGGATTGTGCTTTGGCTATTTCAAAAGGTTCATAATAAAAACTTGGCAGCTATGGAATAACTTTTCGTCAAAGTTAGATCCGATATATCTTTCTCAAGGAAAGTTAACATTTTGGAACGACGTGCTTTTAAAAAGGGAAAAAACAAAAACCTATCGGGATCATTTTCAGACACTGCACGTCAAACAAGACAGACATCTTTAAATGGTTGTTTGGTATTATGGGAACTGAGAGTTTGACTTTTGAAGTTTGAACCCCTTTCAGAAAGCCTTGTGAGTCACCTTGGATGGAAAGACGGTGAAGCACACTGGCCTCTTACAGTCAGAACACTTATCATAGAAATGAGTCTACTTTACCCTGAAGAACTTTCTTCATACAGATACAAGCAGGGAGGAGGATTCGAACAGAAAGCATCTTCAAACTACATACAGCCTTCACTGTACAGTGCTGGCCAACTGTTTGTACCTTGCCCAAGAACATCTAATAGTGCCAAATGCCAAACTTTGTAAGTGGAGAGGATGCTGTTATTATAGCTTTGTTACACCTCTAAGACCCAGATCAGTAAACAACGATAGAGTTTTTATTTGGGAGCCAATGGACAAGTGAGCCGTGTGTCAGTGGAACTAGCTCTGGGCATCAGAGGGCATAAACTCAATGAAAGGTAAAGCAGTGTTTGTTTGCATTCTTCATAAAGCATCCGAAGTGGGAACAGATTTGTAAGCCAGCCCAGGGTTATTGAGGTATTGATTGAATGTCCTTGGATGTGTGTTATAGCCAACTCGGTAGTGTAACGGTGAAAGTGAGCTGTATACTTTAATGAAACCCAAGACTGGCAAGCGAGGGTGTGAGAGAGAGGGAGATGCAGAAAAAGGAAGACCTTATATGATCTCCAAGAATAACGGCCTTTGACACGCACACACATGCAAACACACGCACGCACAAACATGCTGGATTGCCCACCGACATCCAGATTTCCCTGCAGGCCCTCGCAGGCTGTAAAGCAGGGTCTAGTTATTGATCTGAGAGGCTGGGGGAGATTAACCCTTCAACTGTGAGGTTAACCACAGAGGAATGCAATAGTGTGAACACACACACACACACACACACACAAGACTTTCCAAGACTAGAAATAGTATTCTTCGGCATAGTGATTCTTCGTATAGCTTGTTTTAGCTCCAGAATTGTGACTTGCTGAAATAGTTCAGAGAAAGGCTGTGTTAACCAGTCTGTTAGTCAGTTCTCCTTGTTGAGCTGGCTGTAGTGAGGAAGCTGTGGAGCTCTCAGGGAGCGAATGGAGGACTCTATGGCTTGGACAGGTGGACAACATGAAGGTGTCTGTGTTGGGGGAAGCACACACACAATCAGTGAGGATACCAGGTGCCTAACTCTAACTCTAACACTCTCTCTCTCTCTCTCTCTCTCTCTCTCTCTTTCTTTCTCCCTCGTTGCACATCCATCTTCAATACCTTCCACCTCCCAGTTTACCCACACACCCTCACTGCACTATCACCACACCAGCATCTTGCACTACCAACTCTCAGCTTTAACTTGGTGACTGACTGATTGACTGACTTTCTATCTGACAAGCCAACTCTGTGGCCTGTTTTAGTGGAAGGCTCACTCTAACTGATTGAGATGACACATGGATTTGCCTGCTTGACGAGTTGACTTTGTGGCTGTTTGTACTCCACAATTAGCAGTTTCTGGTGAAGAGTAGCTAGAGGAAAAGTTACATGGCTCAGCAGGACCCTCTAGTGGAAAGAGCAGGAATGCACACAAAAAATAAAATAAGTAAGTAAAAATAAATATATATGGCTAGGACCTGAAGTAGTGTGTGTTCTTTCATGAAGGTAATTTCTTGGACTGCCATGTGTATATATACAAATTAAACAAGTGTGTTGGTGAGTGATTGGGTCAGTGGATGAATGTTTGCGTAAATTAAATGACAAACCCAGCACTACAGACACACACAAACACATACTCACACTCATGCACATGGGCCCGGCACACACACACACACACACACACACACACACACACACACACACACACACACACACACACACACACACACACACACACACACACACACACACACAGGGCTCTATGCAGTTTAGTTTCAGTCTTTAGATGGCGAAGGAACTGCTTTTTGGGTGGAATTTGTGCCCGGTTTCTATTAAACATGGATCTTCCTAATCACCTTGAGGTTGTGTCTTCTCCTCTCAGACATCAACATGGCAGGGGAGCCTAAACCCAACAGACCTAAAGGCCTGAAGAGATCAGCTGCTGCTCTATACAGGTAGGCTGCTCTGAACTGGAACCCTAGATACATAGCCAAGATGGGTACTATTACTGTGACCCCTAGATAGATAATCAAGTGGGGTACTATTACTGTGACCCCTAGATACATAACCAGGCAGGCCCAGGGCCCAGGCTGATGGGTACTACTACTGTGACCCCTAGATACATAACCAGGCAAGCCCAGGGCCCCGGCTGATGGGTACTATTACTGTGACTCCTAGATGATACATAAACAAGCTGTACTTTAACTTGATAGATGTTTTGCTTCACAAGGGAGACAGGTTTTGGTCACATTATGACACAGTACTCAATAGAGGTTTGAATAATAGTATGTATTTCAAGACATCTCCTTTGTAGCAAACAAATGGGTGGCAAACAAGTTCAATTAATCCCTACCAATTGAACTCGGAAGATTGTTAATAAAGACTTTGAATCGCACATATTTTCTTTTTCAAGAGAATCTTTAGTATAACAAAGTTGGGGAATCAGCGTTATATTCTGTCCGTTTATCAATATGGTAACGTGTGTAGTGTTGTTTTGTCTTGCAGTGGCTACGAGTTTGACTACGACTACTTCAGAGAGGACTTTTATGACAGGTAAGTTGCACAGAAACATACAGCTCGAGGTGTGTGTGTGTGAAGACAGACAGTGGCTGAGTGTGTGAGAGTATGTGTGTGTGTGTGTGTGTGTGTGTGTGTGTGTGTGTGTGTGTAGGGCTGGATAGTTTCAGAAACACCCCTGGCAATAAACATTAAAAACTTCAGATGACTCGCACAAATTACTTGTGTGACAGCTTTATTTGAACTCATGGTGCGACTTTCCAAAAAGCTCCTAAGATAGTCTGTTTTTATTTGACAAAGAAGAAAAAAAAGGTTTCTTGAAGTATTAACCTAATGACTTTGGCTTTTCGCAATGTTTTATGCTTTTAGACTCATTACAGTGGCAGCTCTAGTCTGGAACAAACTAAATCATGATGGCCTGCTTCTTTATGGAGGTCTTTACGTGGTTGTCAACTCAGTTTTCCTCAGCCAATGGATTTTATGGCTCCAAACAGACGTTGCCCAGAGTCCTGGTTGGGGTGAGAACTGCCAACTGTCCCTGATCAAAGACAGAGATGTACAGTAAATGTTCAGAACTCTGAAGTTCTGCCAATGAGGCTGGAACCCCATTTGAGTGCTCTCTCTCTCTTCTTCATCATCATCATCATCATCATCATCTCACATTCTTATGGACTAAGATGCGCTTGCATAATACAAAGGAAAACAGGAACTTAAATGCAGTTGCAAAATCCACAGGTGAAATCAATTTAACTTAACAGGGAAGTGCAGGGACAAGACACAACCCATGCTGCCAATCAGCCCCTTGTTTAGTGGTAGGGAAACCCTGTTGTGTGTCGGCAGGAAGTCCTTGTTTAGCAAATGTGCATTGCCCCCACCCCAAATTAACAACATAATGGACATGATTTATGACTATGACTGAAGTCGTTGGCCTTGAGTCTCTGTCTCACTGACCCCATATATCACTCACTCACACCCGCAAGTCCACCTTTTACTCCTTTCAAGTGCTCTCCCAAGCAGCTTTGAGTCCAGTAGTGAGATCCTGAGCCAGCACTAGCCAGGCAAACTCATTGGAAAGGTTCTCTTCATGCCTGCCTTCTTTTCTTCTCTATCTTCCTCACATCGTGAGAAGCACTCTTTCTTCCTCAGTTTCTCACTTCCTTTACAACCAAACATTAGACCACTGTCCGAACAGCAGTCTTTAATGTGGACACAGAGTCTGTTGATGTCTGAAGTTATTATTTCTGGTGCAGTGTCAAACGTTTCAAAAGTTGAACCAGGGGCCCCAGATCAGCTAGGATATACTGTCCGCATATCGTAAACATCTGAAGAATATCTATTGATTTAGTTACACAAAGTGTATACAAAGGTTGAACGAAAGGTCAAATGTAGGTTAAAAACATTGCTGTGTTTTAAGGCCTTTTAAGGCCTGTGTCACGCCATCTTTCATTTTTGAGCTAACAACATAGCGCAGCTGTAAGGATGGATGGCTGGATCCCCAGATCCCTGCGTTTCATAGAATGCAGAAACCGCCAGTTTATCCCAGTGCCTCTTCTGATCCCTCCGTTGGTAATGTTCTTCTCTGCTGGAATAGCCTGGCCAGGCACACAGATTAAAGTTAATACCAATCCATAAAATATCTCTTTTGAGATACCCACGAAGAGAATTTTTTTGTGCCAAACAAAGACATTTGGGACATGGAAATTGTCCTGGCATGTAAGACAATGTGAAAAATGTGACTCATTGGCTCAAATGTGTCTGTTACTGACGTAGTCTCTGACGTTTCTTCATTTTTAAATCCGCAAATATGCAGTTCGGACGACTTTAGTAAGAGAGAAACTACGAAAATAAGGGCACCGTGTTCTCATAAAACCGGTATTGATGGGAAGATTGGCTATTTTCGAATTGCACGTTGCACACTACACTTCGTGACTTGTCCTGTTCTTTAAAGATAAATTGTGTTTTTATATGCTCATTAAATGTGTCAGATATAATAATACAGATCTGTTTTGTTTTGTATGTACATTGTATTACATACCTTATTTCCCCCTAGATTTAAATCACTCTGGTAAATATCCTGCCAATGCCTTTTACACCAGCTGTTATGATCTCTATCAGTGAAGACCCAAATGCAGACACTCAAATAAACATTCGAAGCCAGAGACGTGTAGTGGAGCTTTTGCTTTACTTAAAGAAACAGGCTTACAAGGCACGGCCATACGGCACAGCAAAACGTAATGTCGGAACATGAACTGAACAGGGAGAGGGACTTAAATAGGAACCAAACACAGAAAGATAATAGAGCCCAGGTGAAAACCATCAACAAATGAGTAGGGCATGACTACACAGCTTGGCTGCACGATGGCTTCCTAGGTGCTGTCCTAGGTGCCTGGCCGCCGCGCCCTCTGGTGGTGGCAGGGGCACCCGGACCCTGACACCAGCTGTGACAGGTTCCTTCCTGAGAGAGATTAAACCTAATACCGGTCTATCAAAAGCATCATTACTGATAGAAAAATCCATGCCTATAAAGCTTCATTAGGCTGGGAATGCTATTTTTCAAGCTTTAAACTCAGTAACATTATGTTATAGACTCTTGTAGTTATTAAATTGTTTGTGTGCCCAAAGGTGCACAATTGCACTCGTTCAAATCCCCAAATATTTACGAGGCCAAGTGGTGTGCCCAAAGGGAAATTCGATAACTGGATATAAAGCTGGGAGTTTGTTCATATTTTGTTAATCCTGCAGATATTTGACAACATGAATAATTTGTATTTCTCAGTTCACGACTTCTCCCACATAACACTGAGCACCTGACATTAAAGGCGTTCAATGGTGGACATATCCACGAGAGAATTAGCATGTACTGAAACAGGGCTTACCGAGAACACACCATGCTCTCATAAAACATGTATGGATGGGGAGATTGGCTACTGTCAGAAGTAATATTGACTGCATCTCAACATTCTCGTTTTGTCTTTTTATATATTCTAACAATACCGCCCCCCTGCAAGGTTGTTGGAGTACCGTGGGAGAGTGTCGCCAGTCCCACGTGTGGTGCCTGTCAAGCGGCCGCGCGTCGCCATGCCCCTGGTGCGTCGGGTCAAGTCCCTTCCTGTCAAGCTGCTGGCCCGTTCCTCATTGGTCCTCCCCACCAGCAACAGCAAACAGAAAGGTGAGTTCCTTTTCTGTCAAAACTCTGCTCATTTAACTGAAGTACATTTTCTAAAACGACTTAAACTGATCTTTTAAAGAAGTCACTGAGAATTCCATTGGCGATGGTTTGTCAAGTGAGGCTTTCACGATAAAACAAAATACGGTGGCTCTATAAAAATAAAAGGCTTCTAACACAAGAGATTTAAAGATTTCTTACCACAGGAATTTGGTAGGCCCTGATGTAAAGCTGCAGTTGATTTTGGCCAACATTCCAGCTGTAACTGTATCTGGTGTGAAGCCCTCTGTTCAGACATTTAGAGATGAAGGTTGAGCAACATCTCTGAATCTGTGTTACACACTGTTCTCAGAGAAACCTCGCCATTCACCGCCTAGTATGGTGCAATGGCCGACCAAAAGGTTGGAAGACTTGTTATCTACTGGGACTGATGTTCCATGAAGCTTCACCTTCCCCTGTTCCTCTATCTTGTTCTATCTCTTTTGTATCATGCTATAATTCTGGGTTTTGCTTCTCTCCTAATATGTCACTCCTTTTAGAATTTTCTCTAAATCTGTACATCCCTCCCTCACTTTATTCATATCACAATTGTCTTTTCTCTTCTTCATTCTAGCAATTTACATCACTCCTCTTCTCTCCGTTTATATCTGTTTTACCTTTACCTTTATCTGTTACCTAGTTCCCCCTATCTCTGTCTCAACAGTGAAATCTACTGAGCTTCAGGCTATCAAGTCAGAGCTGACTCAAATCAAATCAAACATTGACGCTCTGCTGGGGAGACTGGAGCAGATTACTGACGACACACACGTCACAGCCGGTGAGTCACACACACACACACACACACACACACACACACACACACACACACACACACACACACACACACACACACACACACACACACACACATACACACACATACACACACACACACACACACACACACACACAGCTGGAGTTGTTACTCATCTACTAAACTTCATTAAGCTGTGCTGGGAGCGAGTATATCTAGATAAAGGACCTGGGTCACTACCTAATACTCTGATCGTCTGTTATCTCCATAGTGAGAAAGGGCATCATTCCTGTTGTCATGCTGTGAGATATCTGTCCAACAGGGGGCAGAATGACACAATAACCTACTAAGAGAGAAAAAAAATAAAAGAAAGAAACATGTCCAAATGAATCGCAAGTATTCACTTGAAGTGTATAGCTCTGCTGTTGTAGTAGTGGAAAAACATAGGAGAAAAGAGACATAACTTTAGTAATGATGGAGAGTAGTAAAAGCTCATTCCTCTTCTCCTTCATTGTTGAGAGAACCAGGTTTAAATCTTACATATCTTTGTCCACTTTAGAGACCCACAGCATATCGTTTCTGCTTCTGATGGAATTGGGAATAACGACATAAAAAATGTTGTTTTCCAAAACAGACTGAATTATGCAAAAAGAAAAATCTTTCTACAAAATTATTTGACATTGATATCAGTGAGACACTACCACAAAATAGAAAAATATTAAATAATTTTGAAAAGACATGGATATTAAATCTAGTATTATTATGTATTCTCTATTTTCAGCTTATTGCTTTGTTTTTGCACTCACAAAGTATTTTTGAAAAGTATTGATTAAATACGAATTTTTGTTATAACATATTGTTATATGTAGGGACTTTAGCCGATGGTATTAGTTTTGTTTTGTTTGCATTTAGGCAGCTTTAGAATAACTCTTTGTGGCAGACTCAGAAGTTATGTCATTGTTTTTGTTACCATCGTCTAAGTAACTCTAATTCACATATATATATATAACCATAACCCTATCCCAACTCAGAAGTAATGTCATTGTTTTTGTTACCATCTCCTAAGTAACTCTAATTCACATATATATAACCCTAACCCAACTCAGAAGTAATGTCATAGTTTTTGTTACTATCTACTAACTCTAATTCATATATATAAACCTAACCCAACTCAGAAGTAATGTCATTGTTTTTGTTACCATTTACTACGTAACTCTAATTCACATATATATATATAACCCTAACCCTAACCCAACTCAGAAGTAATGTCATTGTTTTTGTTACCATTTACTAAGTAACTCTCATTAACATATATATAACCCTAACCCAACTCAGAAGTAATGTCATCGTTTGTGTTACTATCTACTAACTCTAATTCATATATATAAACCTAACCCAACTCAGAAATAATGTCCTAGTTTTGTTACCATCTACTAAGTACCTCTAATTCATATATAAACCCCTGCCTGAACTTTGCTTTATTCATTTAGGAACACAATGGAAAACATTACCATAGTAAGTCATGCAATGTTGCCTGTGTTGTTACACTAGGAAAAGGCGAAAGCGATCCAGGGCGAGTGGATACACACCGTCACACAGATGCTCCAATGCACATACCAGTGGGTTGGAGGGCTTTAGGCATCGATTAAAAACCGGTTGTGAAATAGCAGATGAACATTGTTCTCTGTGATTTCTTGATGTTCCTGGTTATATGGAGCTTGGCTCTGAACATTGGGACTGTTGCGTGCAACACTTTCAACACTTCCCAGTGGTTCAGTTTGGATAAGCAAACTCTGTGGACAGACCCCTTAATTGTGTAACACACAAGAACAGTGAGCTCAACCCAGCAGTTTGGTCCACAAAGGTTAAAACCATAGAGTCATTGGGTTCATAAAGTCTATGCACTAATTTAAACCGATCCTCACACAAGCGATGTTGCTTTAAATTTATATTTGCACACTGAAAAGTACAGGTATCAAAGGTGTTTTTTATGTTTTATCTACAAAAACAGTATAGTTCATTTAAGACAAACTACTTCCCAAATTTGATTTACATGTCAGTCCAGATATTTCTAATCACTCTGAAAAAGTGATCACTCATGTTGTCTCCCATTCACTAAACATCAACACACAAGTCTCATTAATACCTATTTTGAGTAATACATATAATACAATGAATCGCTGATATGGTTGAATCTGCCTAATCTGCGTTATTGAAAGACACGCAACCCAATTATTCCTTAATGGGTTTTTAGTCAACAGTGGTGTAGTAATCAGTGACGGATGAAGAACTGTCAGGTCAAGTTGCAGTTAAAAGAGCTTAACCAGTTGCCTGATATTTTATTGTTAAGTGTTACAAACTGAAATATTATGATATGCGTCTATACATGTTTGCTTGCATGCTTGCATGTACTGATGGCTGCGTGATTGTGCGTTGTGTAGAGCTGTGCAGGCCAGAGGAGAGTCAAAGTGAGGCATCACAGGATGAAGAGTCCAGCTCAGAACCTGATGAGGTGGATGAGCAGCAGACAAGTGACTTGGAAGATGCAGAAGAACACACACACGACAAGGGGGATGAGTACATGGTCTGTAACTCTGTGTGTGTGTGTGTGTGTGTGTGTGTGTGTGTGTGTGTGTGTGTGTGTGTGTGTGTGTCTGTGTGTGTGTGTGTGGAAGAGATTTCGTGTTTTTATTGTTTTCTGAACAATGCTTTGGCCATTGCTTGTTAGTAAAACACATTGAATTCAACTAAAAATTTACCAGTTGAAAATAATTTAAATATGCCACCCACCCACACACACACACACACACACAATGTGCTGTTGCCAGAATATAATCCATGTTTATATTGCAGGATACTTAGGCACAACAAATACTGTATATGTACTTTGTACATGAAAATACACTGCACATATACAGCTCTGGAAACAAGAGATCACTGCAAAATAATCAGTTCCACTGGTTTTACTATTTATAGGTATGTGTTTGAGTCAAATTAACATTTGTTTCTTTCCCTAAATTACTGACAACATTTGTCAAATAGACTACAGAGCATTTATTTGCAGAAAATTACAACTGGTCAAAATAACAAAAAATTATGCAGTGCTTTGAGACTTCGAATAATGCAAAGACAAGGTCATATCGATTTTTAAACATCACAATACTAATGTTTGAACAGTTCAGAAATCAATATTTGGTGGAACAATGCTGGTTTTCAATCACAGCTTTCACACCTGTCTTTCCCTCGCCTGCTCTCCACCAGTCTTACTGTTGGGTGACTTTAACACCACAGGCACAGACATTCAAGCAGCTCGGTTTTGTCCGATGGTTTGTGACCATCCATCTTCTTGATCACATTCCAGAGGTTTTAAATGGGGTTCAGGTCTGGAGATTGGGCTGGCCATGACAGGGTCTTGGTCTGGTGGTCCTCCATTCACACCTTGATGGACCTGGCTGTGTGGCATGGAGCATTGTCCTGCTGTAAAAACCAATCCTCAGAGTTGGGGAACATTGTCAGAATGACAACGACCTCAAATCGCTTTGACTATTCAATAAACAGTAACGATTAAGCAAAGTGAACAATAGGAATGATAGGGCCAGACCTCAACATTAGCCGCTAAAGTATATGCTATTACGAAACCTTTGTAACTTGTAACATCTGTAGGGTGTTTAAAAAAAGGTGAGGCCTACATCAAGTGTAGCCTGTGGGCTACCAGTTAACATTTTATGTTCTTCTTTTTTTCAGTGCGGTAAAGTCCACTGCTGCTGACTTGAAATCAAACGTGTCCAATGTGTCTTTGCAGCTTGCAATGCGCGTAACGTACCGACTGCATCACTGCGTTGTTGCCGCGTGAAACACATTGGGAATCAATGGAACTTCCGCCGCCACACAACCCAACGATGCAGTCGGTGTGTCCCTAGCGTAAGCCGCATCACTCTCTCATCTCGTAGACGACAGTAAAGCGCTATCTTAATTCGATTTGGTAGAGAACGCCCTCTCTCAGCTGGCGTTTGCCATTAATTTTGTAGGTCACTTGATATCATCACCCTACGGTTGTTGAGTGACATTCCAACAATGAGCTGGCGGTCATCTCGGTCAGTGGAGAGTCGTTTTCGCCAAGTCTGCTGGCCTGTAGCTTTGTTTACCCCCAATATCTGCTCCTTGACCTTGTTCTTTAAGGATGGAAGCTACCTGACACTTACTGTATCCCTCTGCAAGTAATGCAAGAATTTAACCCTTCTTTTCCTCATTCAGAACTTTTCTTGTCAACTTTTTTTTGTCGTTTTATTTTGATTCGAATTACTTTTGAGGTACTACTAGCACAGTTTTTCCCCCCCATTCAGCTGGTTTTATAGCAAGAGGACAGTGATGCCCACGGCAGTGGTTTTTATACTTTTTCTCCTTCATTAAGATTTGTCTCAGGTGATCACCTAATCAGTACATCTCATTAGGTTGAATGAGGTGTGTCAGTGTTGGAATTCAATGGAATGGAATGGCTGCCATACATGTAAAGATACAGATCTAAGAGGACGGAGTGGTCTACAATTTTTTCCAGAGCTGTATACTGTATACAGTATAATAGGTACAATAGACACTGTATATATATACACAATTTCTGACTGATTTGTACTTATGTCATTGCTTCCTATTTATATCACATGTCTAGTGTCAGGAGTCATCTCAAATGTGGATGTATCTTATGTGAATTGCTTTGGCAATATTCTTCCTTTGTAGTCGGGACAAATAGGCATTGAAATTGAATGAAATTGGGAGAGAAATTTGTGCTAGTGTTTGTGTATATGAATGTGTTTTTCTACACACTTATAATGTGTGTGTGTGGGTGGGCGGAGGTTTTGTTGGTGGAGCTGTGAGGTTATGAGATGACAGGCTATTGTGTGTCTTGGCCTTAGACCAATATTGCTGTGGCGCCCAGTCCCAGACTAAATGTTTGGTTGACCATGTGGCTCTTCATACCGTATTACTCGGTTCCCTGTGTGTGTGCGCTCACCTCACACCTCATCTTGTATGTGTTCCCAGGGAAACAGCCACCTCGCAGAAATGGTCTCCATCCTACAATAAGAGGCAAGTCTTCAAACACAGAGACAGCTTGTTTTTGCCGTCAGTGTGTTGCCAGTTGTTTTAAATGAAACTATGTCACTGGAACTTACAGGGATGAGAAACCTCGTAGCGCAAATGTATTATAATTTATTTCTCTTTCATTTATTTGTTAATATATATAAATTCACAAAGAAATACCCTTCTATATCTGTGGCATATTGTTCAAAGTTATCTGTCTGTCTTGGCCTGGGGCTAGAAAGGTCATTTCAGATGTTTAGGCGGGAAATTGCTGGTATTAAATTTGACCCAGGAGGAAAGAGTTATAAAAATGGAGGAAATTACCCAGCTTGTTTTCTCTAATCTTGAGTTAAGGCAGGCAGGGCTCACAGAGGCTTGGGGAGACCTCCTGGACACACATAGACGCGCACACTGTTAGAGTCAAAAGCTGGCTTTGATTTTGAACACTGCTTATGACAATATTGTGTGTGGGTTTCTCCCTCTACACACACACACACACACACACACACACACACACACACCCACACAAACTCCTGTGCTAACCCAAGTGTCAACCTTCCAGCAACCTTTGGATCTTTCTGACACCTTGCTCGGGTAGCTACCACAACCACTGAGCCATCCAATTGGAGGTAATGCGTGGCATACAACAGGACCGCTATAACAAGACACCTCCAAAGAAAATGCTACTGAAGGTGGAAGATTATATTTAAAATATGTCTAACACTCAACAGTGGGCATAGCTTCCTCCACAGGCACTGCATATCTCTGTGCCCCATGGCTGTGTGGGTTGTGTCCTATTCAATCTGGGTGGGATTCTAAAGACAGCTTCCCCCAATACATTGTCTGGCTCTGGTGTTTATACTTTATTGAAATTACCAGCTAAATATAAATGTACAGTAATATAATCCAATGCCAGATACGATCCAATAAGTGTTGAGCACAATCCTTTGATACTAGACAGAAATGCTCTGTTCCGTGTATTTCAACACGTTTTGTGAGAGCTGTTTTATTGGTCTTTGACATTGCTGGGCCTCTGGTTTGATCTGAATTTGCATGGTGTTTCGATTTCTAAGTAGTCCAATCCTTTATGCGAAGTTGTCTCTCCTCTACACTCTAGCAGCAGTAAATACTGCCATCAGTAACCATTTTAAATATAAATCCTTTAAATGCTAAATAAAATATGTAACTATTGATATGAATGTATGTGTTATTTAAAAACAAACAACACAGTTCATATGAGATTTCCTGGTAAATGTCCATTCTATCTCTATTATTATATCATTCCTTGGCAAGAGGAGAGGAATGTTCCCTGTCTCCGGCTTTCTTAATGTGAAGTTTGACATATTTCATGTTCCCTCTCCAGCTTCAGAGGTCATCAAGGGAAAACAGAAACACATGTAGAAACTGACTGTAGCCCAGACCGGGGCTGGTCAGACACACGCACGCACAAACACACTCTGTTCTACTTGTATCTATCTCAAAAGTACTGGTAAGATACATGTTAATGCTCCTGTCCTTCCTTTTGTGCAGGCAGCAGAGGGGGAGCTCACTACTGCTTCACTCCACAGGAAGATCCTCAAACAGCAGGAGCTGTCAAAACTTTAGGACCGCACAAACACACACACACACACACACACACACACACACACACGCACACACCTACACACTTAGGCTGAGAGGAAGCGGTTTTATACCACTGGACAGCGGGAAGCTGTCAGAACCTTTGCCACATTGAGACTGCTGCTGAGAAACCTACACATATACACATTCACACACATTCAGTAATGGAAGGATCCTGGGACAAATGTACACACTTAATGATAGACAACCCAAAAGGGATTGACATCAGTGCAATGAGGTGGAGAGATAAACGTACACAAACGCAATTGCCCACACATACACATCCTACACACACATACACACAAAGCCAGCTAAGCAGTGAACAGAGAAAGGACACCACTTCTTGCAAAACTCAGACCTCATTGACCAAGCAATCACCTCTCTGCTCCTTTCAGACATAACCATTGACCTTTGAACTCCTCTGACCTTGAACTCATGGAACCCGCTACACTGTTCTTAACCAACGTCTGGGGTTCTCCCAAGGCTCTACCATTTGTTCCACGTCCTTCATGCACACCAAACCTTACTGAACAATACCCCTCTGGTCAACAGAAATAGTATTGCTACTGCTTATGATGTGGACTGATTGTTTTCTATACTGGGACTGCTTAACTGACACAGTTCAATGTCGATACTGTTCTAAGGGAATCCCCTCTTCCTTCTTTTCCTATTCAATGTTACGGCTCTGTCTCCGTTTTTCTTTCTAATTGTCTTTTCTTATATTCTGGTTCCTTCCTTCTTCTTTTGTCATTGAAGTTCAACCCCAGATCTGTTATGGATTGGATTGTTAATTTGTACAGATGCTTATTTTGTCTTTGACCAAATCGTATGATTTACAGATGAGTGGTTACCTCAGGTAAGGAAGAATTTAAGGAGCCAGGGGTGCATTTGAAGCTCGTATTTGAAGCTGGTCTTTATCACTACTCCTTGTTGTGACACCCCCCTCACTTCTTTGTTCTGACCTGAATGTCATTCTTACATTGTCCAATTGTATTGTCTTATTTGTATATACCAATCTTGAGAAGATTAAAGTGTTATTTTTAATTACATCTGCATATAGAAGATTTCTGTTCTACACTTGCAACTGAGACAGACATTTTCACTTGTAAATAATAAAAGGAAGTGAACTTGTGATGTAACATTTGGAGAGTGTGTGTCAGTGTGTTTGAGCGACAGCGGGAGAAAGAGAACGTTAGTGGGGAAAAATAGGAATACTAGTGTCTGCCTTTCGATGGCTGAACCATCGATGTCCCTTTCCCTTAACCACCACCGTAAGTTTTTGAACATATCAATATCCTCAGCCTAGAAATCACATTAAAATGTGCGTGCAGGAATAGCATGTGTTACGTTACGTCAGGGCAGAGCTAGAAGTTTCTGGAGGGCGGATGATAGACAATCATTATTAATGTATTGCACAATATAAAACTAAATACACAAAAACATCTCACTGCCATTGGTAGAACATTTCCTGGAACATCAAATAGTGAAAACATAAACATGGTGGCAAGTGCTGATAGAATCAAAATGCACAATGACTTGCTTTACCTCAGTTGGTCCCACAGCAGCTAGCTTTCTTCTGTTCTCCTCCAACATTTCTTTCAGAATGACAGCCTGGTGTGCATCTGCTTTGTCTGAACCACCCCATTAGTCTGGCATTGTAAACATCCGTTGATCATCGCATATGAACTAAATTACCCATGTCGACACCAGGATGTAATTACAGCCCATTACTGAGGTCACCTTGGAACCCACTCTGCGCTTGCTCAATGTTCATGTCTGGGGTTATTAACTTTCTAGTTACTGATGTTTAACAGGTCCCAAGACCGGTATGCGTTTAAACTTGTTCTAGAGTGCATTTCACTTTGTCTCTGTTGATCAACAAAGTCTAGGTAGCTTGAGGTGGGAGAAAGAGATAAAGCCAGGGTGAAGTGGGAAAAGTGTTTACGTGGGTCCTCAACATACAGCCCCCGGCTATCCAAGCCCAATGACAACTGCTTTATCGTATGAGCAAAACTTCAACCTGAACCTTCGATAGACTTTTGACATTTTCACTTTGGATTTATGTTGAGCTTTCACGATTATACATTGGCAAACATTTAAAAGGGTTCCATAATCTACAATATAAATCGAACAGTTCTTGATTATTGACCGTTCACAAAAATCGGTTGTTTATCTCAAGATTTTTTCTCCAAAGACACAGGTGCTCCTGTGGCTGCTTTCCAGGAATATTATGAAATTGAATTGTCTTGGTTTTGTTTTATTTTGTGTTCAGATTTTCACTTTTTTGTTTGCCAGGTCAATGTTCTCTTGAGAGCACAGCTAATTTATCAGCCATCCCACTCCATGTGAGATGTGATGCTGAACAGAAGCATCTGAGGGAGGGACTGCGTCAGTGTGGCTGTTATGCAATGTCTGTGGGTGTTTTGGTGTCCAGACACCTGAATCACTCACTAGGCATACAAAACAAGAGATACTGGAGACTAGTTCCAAGGAACGGGAAATATTATCTATTGCATTATTACCGGTACCCGAAAGTGGGAAGGGGGGGAATGGTATAACGTGATGATGGCTGATAATGTAAAGAAATTATTGATTTTATTTGACTAGCCATACTGAGGTTGAAGTTAGGACATTGACGTAAAAAGATGATTGCCCCTCGATTGAAACGACAGTCACATCACCACAAAAAACAATAGGATTGGAGGTATTATATTCTGAGAATTCAGTAAAGCCTACTGAATACATTTTTCTGAGGATGTCTTGTAGTCATTAGTAAGAAAAATAATTCTTTGAAGAAAACAAATATCGAATTTAATGCTAGATTGGAACCCATCCTTACGTTGATCCTGATTCCTGGAAAACCCAGCATAGCTTACAAACAAGTGCAGATGTAGCATACACCAACAAATGAATCATCGGCAGGATTGTATCTGATTTATTAATTTCTTTCTAACAGAGGCAGCCCGTGGGACCGATGGGACAGTCAGTCCATAAAAGAATCCATCCTATCCTTCTCAACTTCTCTCCTCTTTCTCCGTCTCTCTAAAGCGTGCATTTTATCTTTTTCGAATCCACACATTGATCTACCAGCAAGGGGTCTGAAGAAGCACTTATACTTTCCAAAACTTATCTGATGCTTTTAAATGTTAAAGAAGAGTGCACATCCGTAAAAAAGGCAGCTGGGAGCTGTAGTAAAAGGGCACAGTGTGTAGACCCCTCCAGGTGGGCAGGGGGGCACTGTTAGTGCTCCCTAGTTGGCTTTGGCACGGAGTGTTGCCCTCTTGCCCGTGACGGCCTGGAAACCGGTCTTGATGCTGGCGACCGAGCAGCGCGAGTGGCACGTCTCGCACTGCAGGAAATAGAGCCGAGTATCCTTCTGCAGGATGGTGTCTGGGGACCGGCAGGTGTGACAGGTCACATACTCCTCTGAGGGGGAGACCAACAGACAGTAGGGGGGTTAGGGACACGTTCTATCAACACGCTGCTAGTTCCTACCTATAGGAATCTTTCAGCTGTGATGGGTTGTGCCAGTATGGAAATGCCTTCAACATTTTACTCAGGAATTTAATTTAAATATGTATGAAGCAACCTCCAAATCACAAGTACTAATGATCAGCCACAGGATATTAGATAGAATAGATACAATATTTGTAAGAAATCAATTGAACCGACTCTGGAAAGAAAACAATGGATTTATTGTGTATCTATGCATTAACAATGCTGAACTATTGTGGTCTTTTTGTACGATTAAACCCCGTACACGTTCAGTGATTCGTTCACTCACTGAATGAGTGAACTGGCTGAGACACTAGCTTAGTAGGAAGTAGTACTACCAGCTATTTTAGTTTATAATTAGGTGTCACAAAAATATCCTCTGTTACATAATAGGGTAGGACTTTGTTAAAGTAGCTAGTAGCTAGTCCAACTAAATTATTATCCTTCACACAATACCGTTCCGTTCACTAGTTAGCAGTTTCAGTTCAGTGAGTGGGACTGAGACTAGGTCTCTTTTCCAGCAGTACCGTTAAAGGCAGAATAAGTAAATTACAACATTTGACATCTTGCAGACTAGTTTCATTTTATACATTTATATTATTTACCCCGGATTAATTGTAAAGTAGGCCTAATGTGTTATATTTGGTGTTTATATGAATTTGCGTGTCCAAAAATGTAAAATAAAATGTATGTTTAGTAATGATAACAACACAAAAATATGATTAGAGCTGACGAGTAAAACCGTCCAACTTATACGATGCGTACCGTCACATTTTTGCACCGCGAAGTATCATGCTACGATGAATCGCTACACCCCTAATAACTCACTTATGTATCGTCGGAGGACATTCTCAATCTGTTTCTGCTGAAAGCGTCCTTTGATCACCAGCTGGTTGTTTCCATCTATCGAGCCACTAGGAAGAAGAGAGTAACATTTAGCAGTCACAAGGAAGGAATTCCCATTCATGAAAAATTAACCCATTAATTCCATTCCATCCTGCACATTTCATTCTCATTCATGCAGAAGTCTTATTATTTATTCAAAGTTTCGATCACAGCTTGTGATTAAGATAACAGAAGAAATTAAAATATACCTCAAAAGTTTAATGCTAATGCTATAGACATCATTCTACAAACACATTCCTCTGCCTTTTGGTGAATTTTAAGCTTTTACCTTGTTCCCAACTCAGCTAGGAGAAAAGCCAAAAGATGTTTAGGCTGTCGATGCAACCTGCGGAAAATACAAAATAAATTCACCCAAATTGGATGCATTTCTCCCAATAGCAATGCCTGGCCCATTTCTATTATTCAATATAAAATTTTTGGGGAAACTTCTTTGATTAATTTCCTCTAAAATTCCTCCAATTTTAGTTAGCATTTTATAGATAGACTTAAAAATGGAAACATTTCAGAGGAGTTTTCAGTTCTTACAGTTTGCAGATATCTGTGAAGTTGACAAAGGAGGTCTTTTTGGTGCCAACCCTAACCACCTGAGGAGGCTTCATGACAAACTTCCTCTTCTCCCCGGCCACCATGTCTGGGTTCTTCTCACGCATTATGTTGAACACACGGTTCAGCAGCTACATTGGCGCAACACAGGAAGAGCAAGGTTGACAAGGTTTTGTACAAAACAATTCAAATAATATGTTCATTGTAGTGACACAAAAACATTTTTATAAAGTCCCTGCAGGCATATTAAAAAGTTAGTCAGTGATATAATCGTACCCGTGTGTGTGTGTGTGTGTGTGTGTGTGTGTGCATATACCTCGTCATAAGTGTAGTCTCTCTCTGAGCCCACCCAGTCGGGGCCTGACTGTGTGCTGAAGGTGATATCATCGGCGTTCTTCCCCTCCTCGTCTTCACCTGAACACAGATGGAATCAACAGCTTATGTGTCAGTGCTACCTATATTTATAGTGATCATGGACCCCAACCTACCAGATGGTAGAAAAACAGTTTATATTTATAGTGATCATGGACCCTAACCTACCAGGAGATGGTAGACAAACAGTTTATATTTACAGTGATCATGGACCCTAACCTACCAGGAGATGGTAGACAAACAGTTAATATTTATAGTGATCATGGACTCCTAACCTACCAGGAGATGGTAGACTAACACTTAATATTCATAGTGACCCATGGACCCATAAAAAGATAATAAAAAACCTAGTTTGAAATAGGTGTAACTTTTGATTGGTACATCACATGGGTTAAAGCAGAGGTTAACCGAATATTTTCTGCCAGACAGATTTTTTTTTTTTTTTAACAATGACAGAACAATCTGAAGGCCGTCCGCCGTTATGACATAAGAACACGATAGGGCAACCTACCATAACTACGGAAGTCTAACGCAACCTCTGGGTTAAAGGTTTGTACATTGGATCATTATTCATACTATTTCTAGTATATCCAATGAAATAAATGGTAAACATTTATAAATTCAGTTCTAAATAAATACAGAGTGCAATGCAGAACAATGCTTCAGCTGTTGTATCAAAATCCACTATTAGATTGAGTTGTCGGGGGTCGGGGTTAATAACTAACCATCGTCTTTGCTTTCTGCATCTATGCTCTCCAGGAAATTGACCTGCTTGGCTTTTTTCTTCTTCATGGGTAGCACCAGGTCGTCCTCATCCACAGCCTCGGATGGATCCGATTCAATTTTTAACTCCTGCAGGAACAAAAATTGCATAACGCATTAAGAGCAACACTGGAAGAAACAGTGTTCAACTAGGTTCAGTGGAGAACAACCTTCCAACATGCTCAAGGGTTAATGGACAATGTTAAAATAAAGGTTTACTTAAATAGGTTGAATAGAATGACCTGGACCCATGTGAACTTTTTGCATCTTTTATGAATAGATTAAAAGGAATTACCAGAACATAATCCACATTTTAATACAGTATGATTAAGATTATAGAAAATTATGATTTGTTTCCCTGAAAATTTGCCAAATATATTATTTCACTGGGGTAGGAAAAAAATCGTTCGTAAAAATAACAATGGTCTTTCCCTTAGAATTTGGGTTCAGATTATTGAAAGCCCTACATTTAGTGTTCAGCTACTATGTTGGTAGAGGGTGGACACAAGTCCTTTTGTGATAATGCTTGATGAGGTGGAAGGACCCATGGTACGGAATAATCCCTGGACAAAGTTTGTGTACGTTTAGATCAGTGGTCCCCGGACGTGAAGGATAAATAATTCACACCCATCAGTTTACAGATTTTTGTCTGTTTATTGTTATTTACAAATAATCACAGGACAATAACAGTTAAATTCAGAGACGAATAAAACATTTAACAGATTTTTTACTTGAGTAGGCTAATGCAGGCTCCGTGAGTTCATCATTGACAACAGTCTGAGCTCTGTGCCTGCTAAATTTGTACTTGGGAGCTGCTGTTGACTACAAAGCTGGCTGGTTTCCATACCCGGATCATAGAGGTTGCGCCTGAATATGAGTCTACGCACTGTGTCATTCACAGACAAATGCTGGGTAGCCGAAAATTTTACTGAATTTAAGAGTATTGAATGATGTTATTTAACTTCTTCGAAAAATTCTCACAAGAACAGTAGTCAGGTTTTTGGTGATTTAATGGTACCATAAATTCACAGAGTCAAAATGCTCTCACACGAGTATATGATGAGCTCCCGATTCACTGGAAGCTTCTTTCTCCGGCAACAAAAAGGGTAAAAAGGTCCTCCCTAGGTGGAGGAACTTTGCTATCAAAAGGAATGCTGTTTTTGTATAGGATCTGACCTTGGGAGACAAGGACTTCTTCGAACTGTTGTTTGTGTTCCTGCAACAGAATCTGTAGTTTTCTACCTCTCACACAATGATACTTGAAACACAGAATTAATAAAATACATTGCAACATACATTGTAGCCAAGCGGTTTAATAAACATTTCCCTATCAGTTATCAATCACATGCCTTTAACTCACGTCTGTTTGAGCAGCTTTGTGAGGAAATGGACGCAGATCACTATCGCCTGTTCTTACACGCTTAAGAACAGGCAACGCTATCCAGGCGGAGATCGCTGGCCAGAAGGAGTTCTTTTGAATTTAATTTGCCATTGGATTTTAAATAGCATGTAATGACAGGAAGGCCCATTAGGCTACTCATCAAAATATGGCTAAATTGTCACTTCGGTATAAAACGTTTATATTTAGGATATTCTATCATTTAAGTTCCTGTTTTTCTCATGTCCTTTGTTCTGTCATTTAATAAACAACCAAGTGGTCGGCCCTCACACCAAGTGGTCATCCCCTTTGATTATGGTACTACAATTCACACTCTTAGAACAAGGAAAATGTACCTGGTGGAGAGAGTTTAAAAATGTGCAGGTCAAACTTAGAGATCTGTCTTTACGAGTCTGTTCCTCAAACTACACTTAGCGTACATGGGAGGGTTAATGTTATTATTTATTTATTTTTTTGTATCCGTGTTTTTACTTCGTAGCTTGCATGCTGCTAACTTTTCATGGTTCAATCAATTAATTTTATTTAATGAAAATTGTCCCCTAGCAAGTTAACAGCCCCCTCAGTCACTTTATCCTTCTCCATGGAACAAAACATGGTAATGTTCTACTTTTAACTAAATCCTCAACAATGCGTTAGGACAAATACACTTCAATGTTCTTCCAAGCAGGTTCATCGCATCCACCATCGCCTATTTCTGATATGCCCTATGTTTGTTTGTTGATTACGTTTATGTGAAATCCGTGTTCTGGCAATCCCGTGATGTTTCATCCACTACTGTAAAGGCAGCATGAACATTTAACAGACTATTTTAATTTGTCAAACGCATTTTCTATTCTTCCGAGTATACACACACAGTTCACGCTTGAGATTTTTTAAATATACAAGTCTGACATCTGTTGTTATTTTAAACATAACATCAGATGTTAACATCTCTACTCTCTACTAATGCTCTAATGTATTTGATAAAACAAAAAATAGATATGACAGCTAGGATTAAATGTCCTCAGATTGTGAAAGCTCAATTCGTTTAGTTAATTTCACAAAAGTAATTAACTTTTTAACACTACACAGGACAAAAACAGCCACAAACAGGCATAACAAACTGACCTTAATTCCCTCCTCCACCTCACTGTCAAATGTTTTGGCCTTTTTCTTCTTTTTTTTCTTCTGGTTGAAGAAATTCAAGTCATCTAGGTCGTCTGAGATGTCTGTATACAGGAACAAAATTGTAATGAAGAAAGCAATAATACATACACAACAGTATAACTGGATTGCATTATATATGTGAGGTGAGGAAGACGGGTCACAGGTCACTTAAATTCAGCTCGATTAAAACAAAGTAAAATAATGTTAAACTAGCTTAAACCTTTTCCCACCCACATACTTGTTCTCTTTGTTGTGCACTACTCCTAGCAAAAATCCCAGCTTTGTTTTATCTGTTGCTAAATCCTCTCTACCTTTTTTCCTTCCTTCATCCTCATCTGGGTCCATTTCTTTTTCCTCTCCTCCATCCTGCTCCACCTCTTTTGCCTCGGGTGGCGCTGCGTCCTCATTAACTGTGTCAACACCTTCTTCCTCCAGCATGAAGGGCTTCTTTTTTTTCTTCTTCTTTTTTGACATGTTGGGGTCGAAGATCATCTGGAGTGGAGTAAATTAAACGCATCCAACACATGAAAACAGATGCAAAAGAGGACAACTGAGAATAATCTAACCCTTTGAATCGGAATTTGGCAATGCCATATCCCTTGTTAAGACAGAAAAAAGCTTTTATTATAATCATTGCTACGAAACGTTTGCCTTTAGTGAGGAGCAACATTTTTACCATTAACAATTGGCAAGGCATAAAAAAATAAGATATTTGAGGAAACGTGTATTAAGGTCTCAGACACCTTCATATCTAGGGCTGGGTGATTTAGCCAAGCTGTTTAAATTAGATAATTACGAAGACAAATCAAATTCTTCTTTATGTCGAGGTGTAAGGGCTCCTATGTATGCTATACATGGCCAGGTCAACTTGAATTGTTATTTAACGTTAGTCAATCAAATGAAGACAATAAATAAATAGGACTACTTGTTTAAAATTCTAGAAGTATGTTGGTTGTTGATGCTGGGGACAACATATATGATATATCTAGCAGAGGATGTAGATGTCCTACAGAGCACTGTAAAACAGGTTAAGAACAAGTCAAGACTATGTTGAGTGAGTCACTGCTGCTACAACAAAGCTGTTGAATGCCTTCAAGTGTTATTCGACTATTAGCCAATACAGCTAGTAAAAGCCTCAGTGACAGGGTGTGTGGCACAGGCACTTGCCAATTGTACACTACACTATCTGGAAACGGTGACAAAGTTTAAGGGCCAACTCCAGCTAACCGCTAGCAATTTCCTTTGCCAGAGATGTCAAAGGGACAGATTAATTCAATTGTTCACGCTAGTTGGTTAATTAACGTTAACGGCATGTGATGACGCAGAGAATACATTCGAGGACAAGTGGGGTGTAAAAACGCAGTAGCAAATCGTGCATGCTAACACGCTAACGTTCGTTAAACCGATACTATCGGACACGTGAAGCGTCTCAGGTTAACGCAAGTAACTACAATGAAGATAGCCAACGAGCTAGCAAGCTATATGCCATTAATATAGTAGACTAGTGGTGTAGCTAGCGTTAGCAGTTGCTAGGGTGATCTAAGCTAGGCCACAGTAGGGTTACTCCAAAATTGGGTTGCTAAAATACCATAAATAACCCTGCCCGTTCGCACAACGGCGTGGAAATTCTTACCTCGTCTTCCGACATTTTATTCTGTGGTTTCTGTGTTAACTATAACTGGGGTTTCAAACCACCAAGAATAACTGATAGAGTAATCTAGCTTCTGCTATGCTACACATGCGTTTTCATCAGTGAAGACAGCGCATGTGCAAAGCGGAAGACTAGTACGATCAGGGCTGCGAAGTCAAAAGTCTAAGGGGCGCCTCTCGTGGTCTAAAAGTGCAACAGCCTTTTACTTAAATAGACTGACATTTTTTGAAACGCTATAGTCATTCAGGGCATCTTTGTTTTGTTGAAACAAAAACACTTTGAGTCTGATCTTATTTTATAATAAACAGACTGTTATATGACATGAGTTCCCTAAACCAATATTAACTAGGGATTTTTGTTGTCTTGATTGCAGGTATGGTAAGGTATATGCAATTGGAATTTCTCAAGTGGGCTTCTTCCTTGGTAAAGGTTTTGTGAGCGTTTTCCTCCCTAAACGTTTTGTTGAATTGAGCCCATGGCCTCTCTAACAGTGGCGCCCCCAAGGGGTGGCCTAGGGTGGCACGTGCTACCCAACAAATTTTGCCGGCCATCCCAAAGGCCACCCCACGTCCCATGCTTTTTCCCCCTTTTTTACCTTAAGATTCTGTGTATATCGGCTACATTTCTATCCTTGCGAAACTATCAATTGAACGCAGCACTACATGGGTGTTGCACTGTTTAACGGACGGCGCTTCTACAGTACTGCCTGTATTTCATATCATGAGCAAAAACTTGAGCAATGTTTGGTGTACCACCCTAAGATTATTACTGGCCCAATCAGGCCACCCTAAAGAAAGTTTTCTGTGAGCGCCACTGCTCTCTAAACAGGCTCAACGGTGAGCTTCGACATCTCACCCCTTGGTTTGCTATTGGCAAGGCCAGTAGTTCATTTAAACAAGAGGCGTTATTAACTGTCTTTCATTTGACATCTTACTCTATTCTATGGTCTGTTGCTGTTGAGAATGTGTAATTTCATAGTGGCTTTTTTTGTCTACTTTGTTCGCTAACAAACAAGGGAAAGCATTTGTTTTTGCACAAACACTTGCACTGGTTACGTGTTTGGGTAAATAGACTGGCTTTAATGCCAAACCTGGATTAAAATAAAACAAAACTGGTCCTTGTTGTCAATCTTAAATACCATTAAATAAAGTTTATATTGTGGCAGTTGAAACCACAAATGTTCTTACTACTGGAAGCAGTCCCAAGTTTTAAATGCAATGCCTATCCCCATTTTGGAGAGGAATAGCTCAGGTTATGTTACCAGAGGCAGTATGACAAATGATGACACTCCCCACATCCCCTGAAAGAGCTGCAGTGTGTAAGTTTGGAGAATTGGTCAAAAGTGAGCAAGAGCTTGGAACACAACAACTCAATAAACCAGCCCCCTGCTTCTTTGCAATCTGATAACTTTCTCCAAAGCCCTTTCCTATAAATGATCCTCACAAAAATGAATGCGCACTCTCTGACCTAAGTGAGTTTGAGCAAAACAGAAGGCATGTGTCACTACAATTGTCAAATGTAACAGTGACTTTGGATGAGCAAGAGCAGAGGAAGACATCCTTTGCACGCAAAGTGATAGACATTCTACGTATTTGTGAAAAAGAAAATGTATGAGTAGGCCTACTGGTCACGGTTTAAAAGCTGAGCAGGGTATTTAGCACATATAATGCATATGCTCCTTTATTTATTGATAGTTGTTGGGATTAAGTGAATAAACGTACCTGTCGACAAAATGGATAAAAGGTGTGCAAAAAGTCTGTACAAACTGCAGCTTTAAGTCCCTGATATTAGTACAAAGACTGGTAACAGGCACATGTAGACTCCTGATGTAACATAAAGCTGCTTGGGACACAAACACTTATCACCATTATCACTGTAAGCAGATAAGCTTTTTATCATCTTCTTTTGAAAACAATAAATTGTATTATTTTCTGCTGTTGATTAAACATTTATAATGTACTCTGTCAATAATGGCAGCCTTGAGAAATACCGTTATTTCACCAAGGTAACAAAGTTGATGTTATAGTTAGGATTGTTATTTTCTGATGTTGTCAGGATGAAAAGAAAACAGAGGAGAATTCAAATGCAGAGTGGACAATAAATACTAAATAAAGTGAGGAAGCTATGGAAACAAGACAAGGCCAGATTTGGGTATTCAAGACAAGGCTTCAGAGTTTTCTCTCTCACTATATAAGGCAATGTTAAATTACTGAACACAGATACAAAACAAGACAAGACTAATATAATAATAATAATGATAATACATTATATTTCAGGGTGCCATTCAAGACACTCAAGGTCACCTTATAACAAACAGATCAATAAGATATGAGTAGCATACCAATAGAGCAGTATATACTGTATCTACACTGGGGAAAACACAGGTTAAATTATTAAAGTAAATGCAAGGCTCCAGACCAAAATGTTACACTGGTGGCAGTGCTGCCACTAAGTTTTAAGTTGGTGGCAGTAGCACAAAACCCGGCGGAGGGGTATTTTTCTTAATGAAAAACATGTCGTTACACTTCATTATTCTTAATGTTTTGTGACCAGCAACGATGACTTACAACCTGAACGCTCTAGGTTGCTACTTTGTGTGGGAAAAGGCCATCATAGTATACATGCAAGAGACAGAGAAAGAAATGCCACCAGTGGGTAGTTCAAAGAGGAAAATAAATAATCAATCAAAATCTGCAGACTGTTTGACAAAAAAATATCTTAAAGATTTGAATAATAATAATAATAATAATAATAACAATAAAACACAAATGAAAGTCAAGTGGCTGCAATGTGTGTTTTGAGTGACACTGGACAGATTTACGGTGGAAAATGCCACAACCAAATTGGTGGCAGTCTGCTGCCCTGAAAAATGAAAGGCCAAAAATCATTCAGGAGCGCTTGCCATTGCACCCTTGTGCCTTCCCACCGAGTGGAGCGGATGATGACCACAGGTTTTTGCCCTGTGTCACCTCATGTTGCAAAACAGAGAGTCATGAAATACTATTTAGAATTCATGAAAACTCATGTGAGCCTTTTTCATATTACCAAAGTTAACATTATTTCTATGGAGTCAAGTTGGTTGGTTGGTTACTATATCTGAAAGTCCATATGACAACAAAAAACTATTCTATTCTATTCTATTCTGCTTTATTTATCCACTTGAGGTTAACTGCTACCTCAGTTCTGTATTTCAATGAAACTTGGGGGATCAAATCACCAGGAAATGGGGACCACTCACACACACATTAACACTGGACGGCTGCCTAGTACCACCACAGTCCTGTTGGCCACTGGAGGAGTACGCCTCCTATTTTATTAAGACAGGTACTGTTGGTTTGGTATCTGCACTTATAGGTGCAATCAACAGCCCAAAACAATTATTTGGTCAAAATTATCATCTATTTGCAATGGATCAAGTTTCTGTAGTACATGAAAATTATTCAAAAATAATCTATCATTACATTAATTATCTTTAATTGTTATACACCGGAAGTTTAAACACCTATTAACGATTATTAATATCTTACTAGTCTAACATCACAAGTAGCACACTCTAAACTTTGTGATCTTTTTAGCTATAATGTACAGCTTTATAGTAGGTAAAAAAAAAAAGTTTGGTCCATATGCCACAAGATAACCTAAAACAATCTCTAAATTTTTTACCACAAATTATTTATAAACATGCCAATAGAAATTTTGATTTTCTTTAAGCTCTATTTACTAGCCGTGATTGATTTTTGTTTTTAATCTACTGGCAGTTAATTCAATTATTGAAAGGATGTCTTTTCTCATTTCCCTAGATTAATAAAGTGAAAATCAAACCAAAGCAATTAAGAATTTGAGTAGTTTAAAATGAAATTTGACATGCTACACATGTGCCAGACATAAAATCCTTTAATGCTCTTTTGCTACAATTAATTTTTTGTTCCCTTTTTCAAGTAGGTCTTGAAACGGATCGAATTTGAACATGTATTATCAATATTATGTCAATAGAAGATACAAAATAATGTATGACAAATATCCAGTAAGAGCCATGGCAAACACATAATGTGTTTACAACGAAATATCAAAAAAGGTTAAATGTTTTTAAACAATTGTCCTGGGCTCTATCATTAAGGCAATATGGTAATTTACAGTATTCGTTGTTCCTTGCTTAGTTTATGGTTGTCTTGCATAGATTTCTACTATTATATATATTGATGATACATAGGGTTCAACATCAAACCATTGTGTTGTTCACAGTTTTGCAGGAGACAACATTGAGTAATTTATTTTTTTTTATTAAGAAATAGCACCTTTTGCCTTTTTTTTGTTTACAGGTTTCACTTTGGGATGTGGCAACACAAATAGTGCTTTCAGGAGAGTACGCTGGTTAAAGCAGCAGCACATATTGATAGCATTTATATTTAAATATATAAAATACATGGAGACCTAAAGATAATATTATGGTAGCAAAACACTTAGGGGAGTACACAGATACAATTTTGAATGCATTGTGATAGAATGTGTGATTTGCAAAACATAAAAACATTGTGGTCTGTTGAGTTTTAAAGAAGACCATACAAGTTAAAAAAAAGCTCCCGTTGCAACTATTAGGCATTGTACTTCTAATACATTTCTCATACGTTGCAGGCTCACAACTTGTCTTCAGAACAATCATTTTTGTAGTTTTAACTTACACTTGTCATGTAAATCTGTAGGTGTAATTTAGGTGTAATTTAATTAATTTAAGATACTGCAGGCGACTTTTTTTGTAAAAAGAATTCAAAATCTCCCACATTCTTAGGTTATGCGAATGTAAAAGCTTAATAGAAATTATAGTTAATTTGTTTACTTTTTAAATGCATTTAATTCACAATGCTAAGAGTATAATCTCTCAATATTGTAGAAGTGTGTCTGTTTTTGTGTGTGTGGTCTACAACCATAAGAAGGATGAATAGGCCATGTGGGTGGATAACAGACTCCTGGAAAAACTTATATCGTTAACAGTTCAAAACGTTGGAAGAGACTGCATTCTCTTACTCTTTTTTTATCCTCCAAACTACATAATGATCTTCAGCACCTATTTTCTCAAAACGGAAACATCTGCAGCTACAGGTTGCACCAGAACTCTATGACAGTCCTAACATTTTTTCTTTCACCAACAAAGCAGATTTGGAGACTTTTAAGACGACACATTTTAGTTTCAGCGTGAGTTGATAGAATGGGTTGAGACAAGGAAACTATCTGGGTGAGTGTGATGTCTCTCTGAAGTCAATAATATAGTGAACAAGGGACCATGTGGAGAGCAGGATTGATGTGAGGCTGCAGATCGTTAGAGGAAAAGCGGATCCAGATTGACTGTCTAGGTTCTATATTTCTATCTTATCCCAGGATCATGAACATATTTCATGGCTATGGTATTAGTCTTTATGTGCATAAAACTTTACCCAAATCGGCTGGGGGAGTATCCTACGCAACGCAGTGCGTAACCAATGTGATGTATCTGTTACACAGTAAATGTTAAGGTTAACCAATACGTACATCAATGCATCATACACAATGAAAATACATTTTTGTACATTTAGTGAATGTTGTGTATATTGAATGCATGTTTTTTTCTATTTGAATGTTAAAGAATAGCTTGAAAAAGTAATAGGCCCTTTCGATTTTACATTATTTAATATTTTAAATATTGTAAGGAACTACAACAAATATCTTAACAAATTTTTTGTGAAAATGTCTCCATTGTGTCAATGATTAAATGTTATATTCACAGGTTAGTTGACCCCACCATGTTGATGGTAGGGGTAATATAATGGTCTTCCTGATATAATTAGACCAGTCATGTACGCCCCTGGCCAAGAGGCCACACAAAGTAAATACACCCGCAGACTCACCTTATTAAGGTTTCCTTTCATCTCGAAATATTTCCCCTGATTTTTTATCTGGAATCTATACCAGTTAAAATGCCTGATTCCAACAATTACACTTTAGACCGCTTCAGTGTTGACACACAAAAATACATTGTTTTCCTTATACACACATACACATACATACACATGTATGTGCAACAGCACAGAAATAAGACAAATATTTAAAAACCACACAATTGGTTGGATATCAAAGGGTAGTTAATTGTCCAGTTGGGTCTGTCTTGAATTAGAAGAGATTTCGTATCCTGCCCTCGGCATCGGGTCTGAGCAGGACAGGGAAGGGGGAGCTGGGTAACGTAGACAGGCTAATGTCTACCGTACAGTTGGGATTGGACTAGCCCTGCAGCGTGGGCAATACTGTTTAATCAAAGACCACTGAGTAAATGGCCAGTGGTCAAATAAAAAAAGAACTAGCAGCACTGTTTATGTGCAAAGACTAAAAACAGGAGGCACAAGTACCTTTAAATTAATCCTGTTCCTTCCGTTTTCTAATAGGAGAAACGTAGGTGGCTAAATATATTTAGACAGAGAATTCATGAATTCACTCATTAATACATATCATCAGTTGCCTGGATAATTTAACACTGCATGTTCTCAACTACAAACTTTTAGTAGCCCTATGTTCTCAGAGGAGCAAATGGCCTTCTCATAGGTGCCTGTGGTGAAACACATCCCCACTCAATAAAACCTTTGCACATCTGTAAAACAAGCTAAACTTCTTCATAAATAATTTTTTTCTTGAAATCCACAAGATTAACAATTTTCTGCCATGAGGTTCTGTTCTACCTAATGACTTTGACTCAGCATTGTAAATTATAGGCTCCTAGGCCTTCCAAATCTTTTCAGGTAAAAGGCATCATGATGTTAAAGGCCATCATGGATTTAGAGAAGGTAAAATATGTGAGTTTACAGCAGAACACTTTATTGAAGCCTCTCTAGGGTGTCCACCCCCTACCAGCACATTCTTTGGTAATCCCTGTTTTTAGGGGGGAAATATCTGGTTATACAAATAAATCTAAAACTAACAATTGTAGCTAACCAAAAGGTCAAAAACTAAAAGGATTCATTTTTTAGTGGATCAGTTTTAGTGTTTTGTAAAAATATATAAACAATAAATGCTTGTCTGAAGATTTTCTTTCTTATATTTACTGAATTTAAACACCAAACCAGGTAACACCAAGCAAACTGATTCAAACCTACTGGAGAAGCTATCATTAGTTTCAGCAGTTGTGCTAATACACATCCATTGTATATGGATATATTTCTACAAAATATTCCACTTACATTTAACATTGTTAGTATTCTTTTTTCCCCAGTTCCAGCTAAACTCATATATATTGCATGTGCCTAGCCTAATTTCTCATAAATCTATTATGAAATTTGTCGGCTGAAAAAACATGCTATTTCTTACTGTCAAACATAGGAAAAAAAGAGTTCTATATCAACCCCTTCAGCAGTGCCATAGCACCACTTTATGGGAGTGTCAGTGTACATAAGGTAATGAAAGCCAGACGTTTCACAAGAATTCAACCAAGAACATTCAGTTAACGTTGTAACAACGTCCTGACCTACAGATGTGAGCATTCAGACCCAGTTTCATTTATAGTGCATAGGCCTGGCCCCATACAGTATATATTCGTATGTTCAGTATTATAGGTTGGAGGTCTACTGCCATCTCTCGTGTGTTTAGCAATGTCTTAGTCCAGGGCTCTTTCTCTGCACCCTTCCGTTTCTTCAGAAAGCCAATATTTAATTCTTCTATATTTATGTTTTTTTCTAAAGTGACGATCCATGATTCATCCATCCAACATAACGGACTGACCTGCTTGGTGGAATTTTCCCCAAATTCGGCAGCTAACGGAGCAGTGGATCCGCCCCATGGTGATACGTTAGCTTTAGCGATGGTGGGATCGTCCTATTATGAAGTTTCTTCTCCTTGCTTCATTAACATATAGCAGGACCTTCTCTCTGTCCAGTGGAGGGAGAGACACACATAGTGTTACCAACTCTCAATAAACTACCCAAGGTAAGGCTTATAATATTATTTTTATAATTATATTTTATAAAAAATGTAGCCATATGCTGCAAGAAATATATTCATCTGTGTAAATTGTCTTATGCTTTTTTTATATATATATATGTTGATTTAGAAGTAAAAAAAAGTTTTCTAAAACCAAAATTTCATAAGAATTGACCATGGTCAATCCTCTGATGAAATATAATAAGTCTGAAACATAAAATGTCTTTGCAAAGATTCGATTTTAAATTAATCATTTGCATATGTTAATTGTCTAAGATACAATTCTGTATGTAAACACAAATGGATGAGATTGCACTGGCTTGTGTCATTGCCAAAGCAGTGGCAATTGGTGTATACTATGTGATGGGCACTGGAGTGCGGAGACATAAAAAATCCGCGACAACTATTGCAAAGCATTAGTTATTATGCTTATATTTATAGTAATTCCTTTACTTGCACAACAGTTTTCGTTAAAATTTGCCTTTTTGTGCTTTAACAACAATACAATGCAACATTTCATAAAAATGACTCGAGAAAAAAAACAATAAGACAAACAGAAAGAGGATTGCGAAATCAATGAAAAAACTATAAATAGAAAATAAGATCAAAATCAATGACATGCAATAATCATATCATAATAAATCAAACAAAGAAAAATGGTCTAAGTAAAAAAATGTTTTGCAGTTAAATGGGAAAAGTGAACACTTTAATGTGCAGGGAGTTACATACTTTCCTAAGTCAAGGGCCCTTCCTAGCAAAAGCTCTTTCACCCCTGGTTTTCAGTCAGCACCATAATTCCGTAATGTAACTAGGAGCAGGACATTTGTATATGTTTATGTTTATATATATATATATATATAAACATGTATATATGTATATGTATATATATATATATATATATGTATATACATAACAATATGTATATTTATTCAGATCAAAGCATTGATGATTAATTACTATTACATGTTGAAATAATAATAGTCGCAAACATTGTATTACTAAGTGAAGATATTTGACTATAATATTCATAGTTTAGTTAAATCTTTACACCAATTCTTGGTTTCCGTGCACCTTCTTATTATTTTGATTGTGCAAAATCAGTTGTATTATTGCCAATTTTTTCCAATGATGAATAATACATGAACAGTTCTTTAATACATTGAATATTGCAAAAATCACACAACTATAACTCCAAATATAGACATAATATAATAGTCTGTGGGAGACATCCAATAAAGATTTGAAATGAATATGTTTAAATATTTTAGGCTGATTGCAATTGTTTCAGGAAAGATAAACAACTATCCATGACTAAGCCACCCAGTAGACCTCTGTTTGTGTGTGTGTGTGTGTGTGCGAGTGTGTATGTGTGTTTGTGTGCGTGTGTGTGTACGTACCTTCTTAGAATGGTGAGACAGGGACAGTGCTTGTATCTCTCAATCTTTCAAATGCTTGTGCACCTTGTAAAAGGTTTCCTCCCAACGTTTTGTTGTGGATCTAGGGGGTATTAAAACAACAAATAGGTTAAAGCTGAATAGCCGTGCGGTCTTAACTGCTTATTGTTTAGGCCATAGTTAATAAAGTGTGTCTACAGCGTGAGGGACAGAAGCCTGAAGATGCACTCGTGTCTGCTGCTGGGCTGTCTGGCCCTGACCTCCACCTGCTTCTTCCTGGTCTCCTCCCACATGATCCCAGACGACAGCCTCTCCACAAACAGGAGCTTCTCCTCCAACCTCATGTCTGGCAGTAACCTATCAAATTCTCCATCTATCGTCATAGTAGGTATGTCTCTCTCTCTCTCTCTCTCTCTCTCTCTCTCTCTCTCTCTCTCTC